>VXBB01012993.1:284059-302280 GCA_013399915.1 Illadopsis cleaveri
GTGGCTTTGGAAGGTAGAATATTTTAAAATTGTTGGCACCAGAAACGAGGAGGGACAGGCTCAGGAGTCTGAGCCAAGCCCCGTGCTGATCACTACTCCTTTGGTTCAGAAAGTGGTGTTTGCCTCTGGCTATTGCTCTCCCCTCCATCCTCCTGTTGGAGAATTCAGCTTTTTTACCTCAGACAAAAAGCCATAGGAAAACAGATACAATTTTTAAAAAAATTTGAACACAATTATTGGTCAAATTCACACAGATTTTAAAGGTCAGCACTATGTCCAGCGTCCCTCCTCAAAGCCATGGCCCCTTCACACTCACTAAACTGCATCTTTTACCTGTTTTTCAGTAGACACATACTGATACACAGCTGGTGATGAGAAAGGTAAACAAAGAGAGGCAGAATCAATGTGAGCCCATAAATGAGCTTGTGATGAAGGTGAAGTGTAGTAGTTCTTCAGAGCAGAAAATCTAATAGTTCTCTTCCTTCTTCAGGAAAGGCTTTCTCTCAAGAGAGCCTGTAAACACTGGCAGGCAAAAAGGCAGGGAATGAGTAAGTCACAAGATGGAGAAGTCAGATGATATAAGTAGAGCTTTAAGTAGACAGTAAAACACAGCACAGGCTGCTCACTTGTAGCATGTACAGCTCCCAGAGGGCTTCTAGCCCTTCCTCTCTGCCAAGATAATGTTAAGAAGGTCCAGTACTAGAGAACAAGAAAAGGAAAGCAATACACTTCAATTCCTGGCTCATGCCCTAGGCTATGCCATGGATGAGACATGGGTTACTGGGGAACAGGTGGTTTAGAGGCAAAAATACCTGTAGGTGTGTGTTGTGGTTTGATATTGGCCAAACGCCAAGCACCCATGAAAGTGGTTTGCCCACCCTCTTCTGCTACAGCTGTACAGAGGAGAGGGAAAAAAATTACTGAAGTGCTCATAAGCTGAGATAAGGACTGGGAGAAAACAACATCAAGAGCAAAACATGTTCAAATTTAAAGGTATAAGGTAAATGTATTATTAACATATTCAGAGGAGAAAAATGAGAAGTAAAAGAGGCCTTTAAAACACTTTTCCCTCTCCCTCACCTCTTCCTCCTTCCCACCAAAGGCATACGGAGACAAGGCATGAGGGTTTTGGTCAGTTCCTTACTCGAGATCTTCTTCTGTTTGCTCAAAGAGAGGAGTCTTTTGTCTGCTATGCCACGGGGTCTCTCCCACGGGCAAACAGTCATCCCCAAACTGTTGTGCTATGGGTCACTCATCCACAGGGTGCAGTGTTGTAAGGATAGGTTGCTCTAGCTTGGAACCAGGGGCCCTCTATCTCTAGAAGCAGAGCCCCTCTCTCCCTATTCAGATCTCCCACTGGATCACAGCTTTCTCTGACATCCACCCACCTCAGTGTGAGCACTTTTCCTACAGACTGTGAGTGGATCTCTGCATCCTCCATGGACTTCATGTATTACAGGCGTACACTAATGTACTACAGTCCTCATTACGGCTTGCAGAGGAATCTTGGCTCCAACACTTGGAGCACCTGAGCACCTTCTCCCCCTTTTTTTTTTCCCCTGACCTTGGTGTCGCTATGTTTTTTCTTCCATGCCCTAACTTCCTCCTCTTCTCTGACTAGAAGAAAAACTGCTTCTCATAGGTACCACTGCCAACAAGTTTCACCAAGTCAAAGATTCCTGCAGGATCCCACAGTGTCCAGAGGTCCATCTCATCTAGGCTCCATGCTAGGGAGTCACTTGCCACATTTTTGCTGTTGGCCAGGCGGCCCTGCTGCCATCACCTGTGCAGTGGTGGCCGCTGGCGCTGTTTAATGCCTCTCTTCATGCAGGGTGCTGGGAAGGAGAAGCCGCCAGTGCCACCCTTGCCCTTCTACCCACAGCAAGGTTGGCTAGGGGTGGCCAGGCAGGCAAGGCCCACCATGGGCTGCGCCAAGATGGCGGTGGCCATGGCCATGCGTCGCCACAGGCTGTGCCAGGATGGCGCCAGGAGCAGCGCCTCGCCATCCCTGGAAGAAACTGTGCTTGCACTGTTTTGATTTTCTTCTTAAATATGCCATCACAGAAGCATTACCAACCTCTCTAACTGGCTTAGCAATGTGTCCATCTTCAGAGCCATCAGAGATTGGGTCTGTCAGACATGGTGGAAGCTTCTAGCAACTTCTCACACAAGCCACTTCTGTGGCCCCCTGCTACCAAAAACCAGGCTGTGCCAAGTCAAGACAATGTGACATGGATGATATTGCAAATCAACAGATCATGATGTGACTTTTGAACCCATACATACAAAGATAATTCCCCAGTTACAGATGATTCTTTTGGTCTGTATGCATTGACACAAACACATGTGCTGATGTATGTGTACATGTGGCCATCAGGTACTCTTACAAGAGCCATGGGGCAAACTTCCCAAACAAACTAAGGTGTATATTTTGGGGTATGCTGCTGTTACCCACTCTACTTATGTGTAGTCATCCTGTTATTAATTTGCTTCAAAACAGCCCAAATGCTTCCTCTGAAATGGAAACACAGATATCTCCAGGGTTAGCAGGATAGAGAATTTCAGTTTATTCCACTTACTAAATCTGATCCAGCTGATAATCACTGGTGCTTTTGATTTATGATATACAGTTGTGTTCAATGGCTGCAAAACTAAAGATCACAAAAGTTCAGACATAAATTGAACAAACCCTTGCCAAATGTGAAGTCATAAATTGCATTTTATGTGATACATGTTTTGTGAAAAGTAGACTGTTTAATAGTTTGGATACTGAAGAGAGAAACTCAGTATCAACTCACAGTGCTCTCTGGCATAATAGTGAGACTACTTAACTGTTAATAGGACACTTTATATATCCAGGAGAATTGCAAATGAACATTTGCTAGGTCAAAGGTTTTACAGGTTTGTCATGAGATGAACCTTCACAAGCACTCAAAATTGTCAGGAAATTTTGTTCCCCCTCTTTTAGTCATTGAAGAGGAGAGAGCATCCCCAAATATTAACTTGTCTCTTGTCTACGGAAGGCAGAGAATGTGGGGTTTCTAATATTTTCAGCACTTTACTGCTCCATTATCATGATGAAGCCAAAATTTCATGTCAAGGGACAGAGATTCAGTAGTGTAACAACATTGGCCTTACCCCACGAAACAATCTGTGGCCAGCTTTCCTCATCCCTTCCCTCTGATCTGTGTCAGTACTAGGATAGAAATTTCATTCACATGTCCCTGGGTTTTATTGTGTCTCAGACAAGATGAAACTCATTGAAGACCTCTTTGTTCCTAGACTAAGAACTGTACATTGGCATAAAAAAGCCTCAGTTTGCTACTCAGTGAGCTGGGCTACAAGACCAACGTATTTGCCCCCAAACTCATATGCCAGAAAATAGCTGAGCTAAGAGTCATTTAGTCAAACTGCTGGGACTATTTAAATTTCTACTTGACAAGGAGAAAATTTTCCATGTTATTGCAAATTTTTATTGTCTTTGTGCATCAAGTCTTTCTTTACAGACTAGAGAAAATAACACACTAGTTCAGAGAAGAATTTGAATATTGCATTCATGCCAGTATTTGCAATTCCTTCATCAAAACAGGTTTCTTTAGTTACTTATAATTAGTTGCTAAATTTAACATGCCATGAAACAGAACAGTAGAACCATCACTGGTAATCACAACACATCTTCTATTAGCCTTCATAATAGATTTTTTTTAAAAAAAATTTTTTACATTCTATTAATTTACATCTCCCTTTTTAGACCACCTGGAACATTTTTGAGAGGCGGACTTTTCTACAAGCTGTTTGTCCATTCTAGCATGTCGAATGTCACTGTGTGTGCTGACACAGTATTAGAGGTATAACTGACAGGTGCCTCCAGGGGTGGGTGGAGGCAGCACAGGCAAAAATTTTTACAGAACTCATCCAGGGAATTAATTGTGTTGCAGAGATAGCAGGATAAGCTCTGGTGGTGGGGAGGCATGAGCATGCAGAGGTATTGCCCAGGAGAGGAAAAAAGAGTTGTTATCAATATGCCAGGTCTATAAAATGATATTTAATAGCATGTGCAGTGTGATAGCTTATGCAACTGTAATATATAAATATAATGCAAGCATGACAACAGTGTTTACAGTTATGGTGTAGCACTGTTCAATTCTAAGATAACAAAGAGATTACTTTGATGATGGCAGTGGGTATCTACAACACCCTTAGCAGCATGCAATCATGCAAGAGTTAGCAGTACCCCTCTATGGTTATGATTGCTGCACCCAAATCCCCGGATTTTTCTGGTGCTAAAAGGTCTGCAAGATCCTTCTTTTGTTCCTGAGTATGCTTGTTAATAGCTTAAGACCTCAGGATGTTGCATATGGCCAGAGTAATCTGTTAAAGGGCACAGCCACCATAGTAGCTGATGCTCTGGACCAAGTGGTAACAATGCTGGCCCTCTTCTGCTGAACCCATCCTTGTCATCCTTGAATTTTCCTAGCTGGTTAGACATGACTTATGGCTCTCTGGCCTTCATTCACTCCATTTTCTGGACAGAGTCATCATTACTGAATCACTTGCTGAGCTGATCCAAAAGTAACAAATCACAGCATCTTCCTATTACCACAACTTTATCCTGTAGCTCTTCCCCACAGGAGACCATTCCTCAAAACCACTCACAAGTCAGAGATGATCTCTGCTTTCATCATTGCTCTATGTATCCTAACCATGCCATTTTTGCACTTTTTGTCCTAAGTTCTACAAATGACATTGAATGAGCAAGATAATAAATCTCTTCATGACAATATCAGCAATTCAATTGTTCTCTTACAAATACATTGATAAGGACAGTAGAACAGAAAAAAAATTTATTCTGATAAGGACAGAAAAAATTAGCACAACTTTGGAGAAACAAAGGATGTAGCTTAAGCAAACAGAAGTCATGCAAAACACAACAGGATGCCAGCTTAGCTTTGCAAGGCTAACAAAGCAGAAGTTATGCAAAGCAACGATATTACACTTACTTAGAATCGGGGTTGAGGACCAGGCACCTAAAAAGGACCCTGGACTTTGAAGACAACCCCCAAAAAACCATATAAGGACTTCCAATGAGGGTTGCAACTATGTAAAATGAATACACATAAATCAAGTAGGCAGGGATAGCCAATGAGTATGTCATCAGTGTGTATGATAAAAATTCACAGTTTTGAGCATTTACACAATGCTCAGGGCACTCAGTTAGAGGAAGGATTCTCCAAGTGACCAGTACACTGCAATAAAGAATGCTGCTTTCTAATACACAAAATTGCGTTGGAAAGTTTTTATCTGGCTGATTTCTGTACCATCTGCTTTATGGTTAGGCCAGGAGAATGATACATTAGTATATTAGTCTTTCATCACAGATAATTCTAAACCTGTTTCTTATGTTAACAAAAGTGAAGTTACATTGAGGTTTTATTGTGGGTCAGTGATACACTCCCCTGCTGTGAACAGAGACCCCTACAGGCATTGTGGTTTTTCTTCCATATTTATAAAAAGATTTTTTTCTTTCTTTGATTCTTCCTGATGTAATTTGCAATTTATGAAGTATATGTCACCTTATGAGCTATGGGACATAGCATGGACCATTTAAAGTGGGACAAGTTCATTTTTTTGACTAAGTATTGATAGTAAATCTGATCCTACCTAAGTGATTGCAGAGCTGGGGCTGAGCAGGGCAAAACACCTACAACAGAGTGTGTAACTCATCAGGTTAGTTTTGCTGGGACAGGACATGGTTATCATTGAAGGTTCTGAGAAGGAGGACTCGGGATGCAGGATCCCCATACCTGTCACTCCCTCAGAACACAGCTGATTGATTGAGTTTACTAGCGCTTTTCCTCTCACCCAACTAGAACCCAGTGAGGCCAAGAGCACTTCAAGCCTGATTTCACCTACTTTTAGGTCGTGTTTTGTATGCACTTACTGATATTTTCTAACAAAAACTCTCCACGCTTATTTGAATGGAAAATATCTTCCAGATGATCTTACTAGAAGACAATACTTGAGCAATGGTTTCCCTGTATATGACTTTTCAGCATTCACACATTTGTTTTCTTGTTCTTCCCAGGTTCTGGAAATGAGTATCATTCAAATCTATAATTAGTAATGATCCCTCTGTGAAGCTAAATACAATTTCTAGAAGAGCAATTGCATAGCTACTGCCTAGTAAAATATATGCCATATATTGTATCTAACACATTACATCATACAATCTAGTGCATTATACTATATGATACATTATACTGTACTTACTACAATATATTGTATCATCTATTGTACTATATATTGCACTTAATACAATATATGGTATCTTTTTGCAGGTGTGTGTGTATAAAGACATTCGGAGTTTTTCTTGTTAGCGTTTCTAATGAAACTGTAAAATAAAAACCAGTAAATTTTCCCCAAACCTTTTTTTTTCCATTCCATTTCTGCAGAAACTGAGTGTTTGGTGCAGGAAGAACCTGTAATTTAGCTGTTCCATGGCTCCCATCACCTCTGAGTCACATCCCCAGAGGGCCCTACAGCTTGCATGATTGACTCCCTCTACTGCCTAGCTGTCTTTTGAGTAACATTATGTCTTCTATCCCTTATCACAAAAAACTCTTTTTAATCTGGGAAGCTGACTCTAAAAAAATTTGGTAAAAAAATTTGTCAAATTAAACACAAAATAGGTGAAAAAGGCAAGGTATCTTAACATACAGCAGAGTGGAAAGTTAGGCCTATCCCAAAATATATTCTTGATTAGATTTTAAATGGCAAATATGCTTCAAACACTTGTTAGCTTAATAAGGTACATTTGGTAGAAATAGCCATTTTTTCAGCATGAGGAATTTGAGCTCTCTTTTCTGCTTTTCAGTTACCGAGTATTGTAGCTTTACTATGTTTTATTTACATTTGTGTAGAAATATCTCTCTACAATAATAACTTCTTCTAAAATTTGCATACTGTTAAGTACATTCATTAATGTAGATATGTGCCCAATTTTCAGAGAAGACATTAGCAGATCATTAATCATTTGCATATACTTACTGTTAATTTGGTGATTGAATTTAAGCCAGCCTTATCAGAATGAGCTGTCACACAGCATTAGTCATTGTTTTTGCATTACATTGGTGACAGAGGAAATAGAACTTCTGGGAAGTATATCCAAAGCTCTGTTAGTGGTGGTGGTAGGTCTACACACCTTCTAAATATCTCCAGGGATGGTGACTCAACCACTTTCCCTGTTCTAGCCTGTTCAAGTGCCTGACCACCCTTAAGTGGAGAGAATTTCTCTAATATCCAATCTAAACATCCCCAGGTAAAACTTGAGGCCATTTCCTCTCATCCTGTCACTTATTACGACTCACATCTCCCTACAACCTCCTTTCACGTAGTTGTAGAGAGAGATAAGTTGTATCCTGAGCCTCTTTTTCTCCAGGCTAAACAACTTCAGCTCCCTTAGCTGTTCTTCACAACCCTTGTGCTCTAGACCCTTTAATGCGCTAGGTCTTAAATCTGAATTTACTGGTTTTTTGGTTTTTTTTTTAATAAAGTAATTCTATCCAGTACTTTACCATTTACAAGACTCAATAACCTCAATAACTAAGCTGTCAATAAACTGGATAAAATCAGCATTATACCACTACTGATCCTCTTTTACCAGTTTGTAAATAGGTATCCACCAATAATTTCAACCCTTAATCATTGAAATCTTGCCAACAAATCTTGCTATTAACAACATATATAAGAAATTTCAATTCCTTTCCATATATCTATGTCATGTAGGAAGACTTCCAGATCCTTGATTATTTCTTGACCTTTATTCATTACTATGGAGGTAGCTTATATTAACTGCACATTTTTCTTGCAATAGTTTTACCATTCAATTATGATTATATTCTTCCTTCACATATGTCAAGCTCCATCAATGTGATGAAATATTTTCTGCCTGGAAAAGTCATTCCAGATTTGTATACAAAAGTGTTCAGAGTATCAACTGGTAATTATGAGGTAAATGTTTTAAGTAAATTTATTAGGTTTGTGTGGCCCGGTTTTGGTAGTGGGGGGGTTACAGAGGTGCCTTCTATGAGAAGCTGCTGGAAGCTTCTTCCATGTGCCAATCCCTGGTGGTTCCAAAGATGGACATGCCGCTGGCCAAGCCTGGGCCAAATAGAAATTATGGTAACGCCTTTGTGATAACATATTTAAGAAGAATTAAAAAAAAAAGGGGTTGCAGAGTTGTAATTTTGACTGCAGAAGAGCAGAAAGAGACCATGTGAGAAGAACAATTCTGCAGACACCAAGGTCAGTGGAGAAGGAGGGGCAGGAGGTGCTCCAGGTGTCAGAGCTGAGATTCCCCTGCAGCTCATGATGCAGCCCAAGGTGCAGCAGCTGTGCCCCTGCAGCCCATGGGGATCCACAGGGGATGCAGAGATCCACCCACAGACCATGGGGAAGGTGCCCATGCCAGAGAAGGTGGATATGTGGAGGAGGGTCTCATGGGAGACCCAGTGGAGAGAAGGCCCTTGCTCCAGGGATGGAACAGCCTGTCCTTGGAGGACNTATGTTTTAAAATGTTTTATCAGGAAATACTGATTAATCAACCAAAGAGCAACTACTCATTCTGTCTTGCATTATATTATGATGTTGGCGTGCAGCTGACAGCTAATTGGAGAGATAGACAGAACATTTAAACACCAAATACATTTCTTCAGCCTAGTCAGAAGTTGCTCTGCCATAAGAAGCATTTCCCAGGCTGAAAGAAGTCAGTCAAATGATTGCCAAGAAAATTTGGTGAAAATTTGCCAGGCAGAGAGTAGTTTATTTGGAATCAGTATGATCAAATACCTACGCAAAGTTAACACAGAACCATGAAGAATCATTGAAAGTATACAAACTAAAATTTATTCCAGTGCCTAATTTCTTGGAAAAGCTTGTTGCACAAATGTATTTGCCACAGCACTGGAAATAGAGTGTGCATCAAATTGTTACCAGAAAATCTGCATTTTTCTGATTTTCTTGGGTGTTGACTTTACTGTTGTTGTTATTGTTGTTTTTTTTCCAGAAACTTCAAAATAAATGTGAAAGAATTAATTCAGGCAAATTGGGAAGACAGAACAAGATAAGCAAAACAGAAGCCTAAAAAATATGGAAAATGAGAAGGATGGTTTAATGGTGACATTGTTTGATGGTCATCATAGTGGTGATGCTAGATTGATGGTTGGACTTGATCTCAAAGGTCTTTTCCAATCGCAATGNTTGAAATATTTGGGTCAATTTCCTTTAATGGAACAGTTTTCCTTAAAAAACTGTTTTACTTGAACAGTTTTCCTTAACAGTTGTTTTTCTTCTCACACACAAAGTGACATTACACACATTTATGACAATAATAATAATAATAATAATAATAATAATAATGATGATGATGATGATGATGATGTCNTAATGATGATGATGATGGTGATGATGTCTTATGTTTTAAAATGTTTTATCAGGAAATACTGATTAATCAACCAAAGAGCAACTACTCATTCTGTCTTGCATTATATTATGATGTTGGCGTGCAGCTGACAGCTAATTGGAGAGATAGACAGAACATTTAAACACCAAATACATTTCTTCAGCCTAGTCAGAAGTTGCTCTGCCATAAGAAGCATTTCCCAGGCTGAAAGAAGTCAGTCAAATGATTGCCAAGTAAATTTGGTGAAAATTTGCCAGGCAGAGAGTAGTTTATTTGGAATCAGTATGATCAAATACCTACGCAAAGTTAACACAGAACCATGAAGAATCATTGAAAGTATACAAACTAAAATTTATTCCAGTGCCTAATTTCTTGGAAAAGCTTGTTGCACAAATGTATTTGCCACAGCACTGGAAATAGAGTGTGCATCAAATTGTTACCAGAAAATCTGCATTTTTCTGATTTTCTTGGGTGTTGACTTTACTGTTGTTGTTATTGTTGTTTTTTTTCCAGAAACTTCAAAATAAATGTGAAAGAATTAATTCAGGCAAATTGGGAAGACAGAACAAGATAAGCAAAACAGAAGCCTAAAAAATATGGAAAATGAGAAGGATGGTTTAATGGTGACATTGTTTGATGGTCATCATAGTGGTGATGCTAGATTGATGGTTGGACTTGATCTCAAAGGTCTTTTCCAATCGCAATGATAATATGATTCTATAAGATAGGAATATATGATCAGAGCTTTACAATGAAAGTGAAGGAAAAAAGTACAAATAGTAATAAAATATGCTAATAGAAAATACAAAAGTAATGGGGTAAATCTGTACTTCTACTGCCCAAGGATAAATTTTTCCTTCTATTAGCCTGTGGGTTAAATCAGTAAGAAAATTCTTTTTCAGACTTTCCATTTTATTTTATGTTGTCCAGTCATTACACCCTGCAAAGATTAAAAATATTATCACTGTTCAGAAAGGCTACTAGTTGCTCCTTTGGCCAGAATGTGAATAACTAAAAGAAACCTGAAGACTGGTTTTCAGTAGTTTCTTTTTCTTTAAAAATAAAATGACAGTGCTTTAGCCTTCTCCTTTGGAAGAAGATCTTGGACAGAATTGTTTATTAACTGTCTCTCCCTATTATACCCAGCCACATGTTTTCACAAGTCTCAAAGGAACCAGTATCTTTGAGACTTCTGGCTCTCTTACATTGGGATGGCATTGGACAGTAACGTAAAAAGTCAATAGAAGGAGGTGAGAAAGAAGGCTGCAGATAAACAGAGAGGCATAATGGTCAAATATCTCCAGTACTCTCCAGGTAAATTCCCTAAATTAACTACATGGAGCAATACTTAAAATTTTTCTATCCCCCTATGCCTCCTTACTGTACTTTGTAGAGAAATGTAGAGGCCAAAAACTATTGAATTGCTACATTTGTCTGTAAGGATCACAAGCCTCTTTCTTTTCTCCCTGTAGAAAGTGAAAAGATCCTTTCACATGAAACCACCACATGCTCTGTTTCCATAGGTCTTCTTCCATTGCACATGCAATGCAGAGCATGAACTCATAGCACAAATACTTTACTTCCTTTTCAGTTTCTTACTTGCTTAGAGAGAGAACTAAACAGAAATTTTCCCTAACAAGAATTTCAGCTGAAAATAAATTAGATAAATAGGTCAAAGTAGCTTGTCATATTTGCTGTGTATTCTAGCTTGTTGCTTGTTTTTCTTCCCTTCCATAGCCAATACCTTTTGTCTTATATAACAAGCTATTATTATTAGGCTAACTTCACTCAAAAGTCTGACTCAGCTATTAATAATACTGAAGATAAAGGAGCACTTACTGCTGGCTTTCAGATGGGTTTTAAGTCATTCTGTTCCCACTGAGTCAGGAGCTCTTTGCCAAGAGCTTTTGAAATCCTCCACATCTGCCATTTGAACTTGTGCCTTTTTCACAATAGTAAGCAGCACATTCAGACCCTCAGTATGTACACCCACACACCATGTCCTGCCTGCTCACACATCAATTTACATTTACTTTGTTATTTTGCCAACCTTTCTTAATTCTACCAGTCATCCTTCCTTTCTGCAATTCAAATGAGTCATGGAATCCTGCAATCTGATGTAGCATGAGAAGTTTTTCTACATTCTTGTTGAAAATTGTTTCCTGAGAGCCTCACTACAGGCAATGACTTTAAGTACTTTCAAAATAAGGTCTTGAGGACTATTTCAGTAAATGTATCTTCATTTAGCAGTTGAAGTACCCTAGCTCCCTAATGCATCCCTCAACAATATTTTTGTGTTTTAGCTCCTACCTTAATTGATAAAATGTGGCATATCCTGTTTCAGGACTGGGAGAAATGCTCTTCAACTATGTGGTCCCTTAGACGGTAAAGCTTGGTATTTGGTCTGGCTGAGATGGAGTTAATATGGCCACAGCAGTTCTCCCAGTGCTGTGCTTTGCATAAGTAACTGGAAAGGTGTTGACACAGCAGTGCCCAGGCTGCTGCTGAGCAGTGCTGGCACAGCACCAGGGCTGTCTCTACAACTTCCCTCCTCACCAGNAGCACCAGCCTCTCTTTTCACCATTAGGCTGGGATGAGCAATATCTTGGGAGGGGACAGAGCAAGGACAGCTGACCAGCTGACCCAAACTAGCCGAAAAAATATTTCATATCAAATTATGCCTGGTCAGCAATACAACAATACACGCTAAGAGAAAGGAGGAGGAAATGGTGACGGGGAGACTACATTTGTTGTTACAATGTTTGTCTTCCACAGCAATTGCACAGAGAGAAGCTTTACTTCCCAAGAGGTGGCCAAACATTACCTGCTGATGGGAAGTCGAGAATAAATCTATTGTTTTCCTCTGCTTCCAGGTGTAGCCATTGTTTTTACTTTATTAAACTGCCTTATACGTGACCCATGTGTTTTTCCATCTTACTTTCTCCCCTCCCCCAGGCCTCCTGTGGAAGTAATAGTGGCTTGGTAGGCACCTAGCCTCCAGCCAGGGTCAACCCACTACAAACTCTTAATTTTGCACAAATTCTAATCACAGGCCGCCTGTGAGCATACCTAAAGGCATCTGCAGTATGTTTCTGCATTATTTCCTTCTAGACCTCTGCTTATGGCTGCAAGGTTGTACACAGGAACAGCTTTTCAGTTTGCTAAAGCTTGTTAAACTCAAATGGTCATTCATTACAGTAACAAGACACATCAATCACTACAGGATAACCCTGTCCCTTTCTTCACCTAAAGATTTCTATTAATTGCTTAGAAAAAGAAGTTCATCTTGTTAAATAAATCTACTCCGCCTCTCTTTTCACCATTAGGCTGGGATGAGCAATATCTTGGGAGGGGACAGAGCAAGGACAGCTGACCAGCTGACCCAAACTAGCCGAAAAAATATTTCATATCAAATTATGCCTGGTCAGCAATACAACAATACAAGCTAAGAGAAAGGAGGAGGAAATGGTGACGGGGAGACTACATTTGTTGTTACAATGTTTGTCTTCCACAGCAATTGCACAGAGAGAAGCTTTANGGCGGTGATTCCACAGGGCTCAGAAACCTGTTAAACAATTCATCCATGGGGGTTTTTAGGCTCCTGTTTCATTCAAGCAGATCAACTCTATAGATAATCAGTCTTCTGCTTCCCTTTTGCTTTCCAGAGTTGTTTGAGAATTCTCTGAAGTAATTGAAATTTAAATCTGTCTTATGCATTGTCTCAAGGAAAGTCAGGGAAGGTTTGGTAAAGCCATCTCTTAAGAAGGGAGGGGTGCAGATGGTTGAGCTGATGGGGGTGGGGGCTGGGGGTTATGAGTGCACAGCAGCATCAGGGTGAATCCTTAATTTAAAATTAGTTCAAAAGTAGGATTTGGATGGCTACCACTTGTCATTGCTTAAGAAAGCTTGGAGTCTGTAACTTAGTCTGGCTCAGTGAAAGAAGTATGGGATTGGGAGAGATGAGACATGGGATTCTGTTTCCACGTCTTCATTGCTCGAGTATCTTCAACTGCTTCTCTCTCCTCTCTGCCCATTTGGATCGCCATAAACAGTAAGCTCTTTGAAGCAGAGACCATCTCAACACATTCAGTGCAGTTACAAATCACTGTCTTAATACTTTTGCTCACCTACACTGAAGATTTTTCCTTTCAAAGATACACTGATGGCTACAGCACACCATATTTTCAGAAGAGAAATATGCTGCACATCAATATTCTTGTTAATCATGTTCAACTTATTTTAACAGCTTAATAAACAGCAGAAAGGGATGTTGATCCCAAGAACCCTGACAATATTTGACAATAGTTAGTGAATTAAACTGTATTTTATACTATCACCTTCTCATCTCAAGCTCCTTTATTATTTTGGAAGATGGCAATATAAAGAAGATATTTTAAAAGCCCCTTTTTAAAATTTAACATGCACAGAACAAATATTTAATTGCTATTTAGAGCTGAATGATGAGCTAGAAGATGGCATACACCACAGTTTAGCCAACATTGCCTCACAGGCTACATTAGCAAAGAAGCCACTCACACAATAAAAAGGAGCTATTCTGCTGCTAGAGGTAAATCATATTGCTGAAGAACATAATCTGTACATAATGGGCACACATGTAAGAGTGCTGTGGGTTTTACTTGGCACAGAACCACCACATGTTGGCTAGAAGCACCAGCAAACCTCAGAACAAAGCGTTAAATGCTCAGAACCTATTCACCTCCACAAAGGACCTGCTAGAGGAGGGATCTAACCACAGGGAAATGGTACTGTGAGCCCACTAAATGGGAGCAGGCAGAGGCATGAAAAAAGCGGAAGATCTGGCCCCACGCAGAGCACAGCTGTGTGGGATGGGCATGTAATAACTGAAGGATGCATTAGGTCAGCAGTGAGTACTTGCATGCCCATGGCCAGGGGGAGGCAGGGAAGCAGCCTGCGTCACATGCCTCTGAGTCACTGCACCTCCCGGGCCAGTCCCCTGGGAAGCAGTTTACAATTACCCGGACCTAGCCTTTAGTCATCAAGACCATACAGAAGTGATGCCTGAGCAGAGCCAAGGAAGGCACCTGAAGTCAAGATGCAGTCAAAGAGGAGTTATGGGAAAACAAAATCCAGATGGGGTTTGAATAACCATATCTCAGCATAAACTAATTAAATATTTAGGCCACTCTTTTTCATTCTTCTCCTTTTACTGCCTGTGTGGTGGGAGCTAATGATATGTATGTTAGAAAAAATGCTGGAAGTAGAAGCATGTGGTAGAGGAGCAAGTTTCAGCCGAGCCACATGGGAAGGCAGCTTTTGCTCTAGCTAACTACACTAGTTTTATAAGCACTTCTACGCACAGGTGATATGGATGAGTCATGTACTTCATGAACAAAAACTAATTAACTTGTATGTGGACCAAATTAGAGAGAATCACTCACATCTTAACACTAGCAGACCAATGTAGCTATTAATTAAAATAATGCTCATATTCTATCACAATTTCCTATGTGATCTGAGGTTCGCTTTTCTCTGTAGCACCACTGAAGATAATGGGAACTTTGAGTCTATACATTACAATCAGGAATAAAAATATGACCACATTAATTGCAGTATGGATTTTATTTTCTGAACTAGCTTATTTCAGTAATGTCAAAAGTCAAGTTTCTGGATTACACTATCTTATCTTGCAGATTTTACATACCTGACTTCACAGTGTGTGTTTCTTTGCATGGATGCTTTCAGAATTATATCAGTAAATTATTTGTAAGATGAAAAATTCTCTTTTGTAAATGTCAGATTTGCTCTGTCTGTGGACTGTGCAATCTTCATTGAATTAAGGTTATTTAGTGCACAAGAAACACATCACAGCATTGAAGATGATGAGGTCATCTTCTTCATGGTTCTTCCCTGGGAAAAAAATCATGCTAGAGAAGGAATTTCTGGTGTTTGTTTTGCTAAAATGGTCCCTTCAAGACACTTACACTTGTTTCAAATTAGGGAAAACCCAACTGCTCATTTTACAAATGCATGGACCCATGTAAAGTGTTACAGTCGCACAGCAGTCAGTGCAAAGACAGATGTCTTCAGCTCCTGATCAAGGTCTTTTGAACTTCCTGAATTAGCCTTTTGCTGGCATGCTTTTGAGGGTTCACAGACCTCTCTGGTCCACGAGACATCTGTAGAAACAATAAACTAGTAGTTTAGGTAGTGGATCACAATAAAGAGTTGGAAACTTAGGTTTTCAAATATTCCTCAACTTGACTCAGATGCTAACATACAGTAGTCCTTAAGTTTACTTATGCTTTAAAAGTTATTTTTCCTAACACCAAACACAGAAATTAATTTTTCTTTGAAGTCAGTTGAAATCGTAAATCATTATTCTGGGGACAGGGATCAGAAAATTGTTTCCAGTAAAAAGGAGCAAAGATGAAATTAACATGGAATTTGAAAAAGAAAGCTAGTTTCACAGTAAGAGCAAATGGCAAATATGGGCTTCCCTTTTGGGTCAAATTTTGTCTGATATAGAAAGACACAGAATACTCTTCTTTTAATGCATGTAATACTCCATCACTATTGAAAACATTCTGTGAACTTGCAGGGCAGAAACAACAAAGTCTACAAGCAGTACAGCATAAAGGGAACTCTTGACAGTGAGATCAACATGGATGAATGGAGAAGGTAAACTGGACTTGACTGAGGCTTTATTTTCCCTTCTTCCATGCAAATACTGTTTCTTTGAAGTAACATTAGCAAAAGCAATTCAAAGCTCAGCTATGTGTACACAGCACTGTTACTTCTTTACAGCAACTTTTGTTGTAATAAAAAAGTAAGACCTTTTACCTTGATACAGAGCTTTTCATCTTCAAAGCATTCTCACAGATACATTCTAGCTAATCTGAACACCTCTTAACACAGTAAAGGTTGATTATCATCACGATTCTGACTTCAGGAGGGAGAGGGTTTAAACTATTTATATACATGAAAATATTTAATGTCTGAAGAGGGAATAAAACTTAAGGGTCACTACATCCTAATTGCCCACAACAGACCTTTTCTCAGCTTTGATTTGTTCTGTTAAGAATTATCTTCTAATACAGAGACTGTTTTCCATATTTACCTAAAGAGTAAACTATTTAAAGTGTTTCTTTATTACTATTTATTTCACTATTACTATTTAAAGTGTTTCTTACACTAACAATAATGTTTCTGTTCATATGATCAAGGTTTCCAAGCTCTGTAAGCCCTATGACCAAAACTGTAAGAACAATTGTGGGGGACTTAAATTGCCAGGTCTTCCCAGACTTCTAAGGGCTTTCAGGTTTTTCAGGTATTGACTACACATAGATTTTCATAAAAATTCCCTTGAGACATACAAAATTACTTTACATTTAAGTTTGAAAGGCATTCATCTGATATATAAAATACCTATTTTCATCTAAAGGTTCTTTTGTATTTTTTGAATGGTGTAAAGTGTAAATGAGACTTAATTTTTACACATTATTTTAACTTCAGCTTAAAGAAACACTGCCATGAGACAAAGCCAACAGAAATACTAAGAAATCAAACCAGAGAGATTCCAAGTAATTGCCCATTTCTTTTATTTTTGAAAAAATGAAACATCATTTTACTGTGGCTTTTTATTCAGATAAATAGATTTACAGTTCATCATTTAGAATATTAAGTACAAAGTGCAATCTCTGGGAAAATACAAAGCTATCACTTTATTTTAAAGTGTTCTTTTCTGTAATGTCATAAATGAAATTGTGAACTGAAATTGCAGCCTCTCTAGTAATCCTGTAACAAGTATCTTTTTAATAGTTTATGTTCATTGTGTTTTCCTGAACATTTTGGTTTTGTTGGGATGGTGTTCAAATACCTGCCTCCAATTTGAAATGGCTGCTGTAGAAATCTGACTATTCACAATGAAAAAACTAAAGATTTCTAGATTAGCGTTTCCTCATGAACAGTCACTGAATTGTAGGATTCGACCTCTCAATCCTACAACAGCATTTTAATTTTAAGCTATTCAAAACTGAAATATCAAAAGCATATGGTGTACAAAAATGAAAGCATTTAAAATGTTCATTTCACAAAGCACTGTTTCTTACCTGTGACTAATCAATTAAATAATTTTGAAGGCTCTAATACATGTATCCTTCAATCTAGGTTGTAAGTAATGTAAACTCAGTAACTGTTGATAAGTACCTCACTTGAAGAAGTGTAAAATTTCATACTGATACAGGTTTTCCTTCTAGTAAACTGCTAAATTGAAATTCACATGGTATCAAATGTGAAAAAGTACTTCAAGTGTGCAGTTTTTTAGCTCATTTTCTGATTCTGATTCTAAGCTGTCCATCATTGTCTGGACTGTGCCAAAACAGTTGCTCCAACCGGCCATCATCAGAAATTCCATCTAATGAAGCTTCTTTTGAGCTTCCAGCTCAACATTTCTCTATGTCATTAACAATCATTATATTACAACGTTATATAATGAAATAAATAATCAATAATATTAACAAATAATCGTTAATAACAACATGAGCAGTCTTTTCGGCTTGCTGCTCAGTGTTCAGATTTAATGTGGATATATGGGGGAGCATTATGCAGAGCAATACTCCTACAAAACACATGAAGCCTCAAAGAATCCAAGGTATGAAGCTGGGCTTTTAAAGAGGAGTAAGAACCAACTTTTAACTTCCAGTGCCTGAGAGTGCAAATAGTGAATACTTTCACACTATTTAAGCAACACAAACTCTCATATTCAGAAACCAAATGTATG
>VXBB01012993.1:308082-318528 GCA_013399915.1 Illadopsis cleaveri
TGTTTCAAGAGCTGCTCAGAGCCATGACGGCACCAGGGGCGAGCAGGCTGGTGGTCAGGCTGAAATTTGAGTTTTCACAAACTATGCATTATTTTTCTGTGGTGAAGTGGAAAAATCCCAGTTGTTTTGGTGTGTAGAAAAGAGTTACAACCTGTCTTCAATGTACAGATTTATTATCTTAAGTGTAAATTATATGCAGCTCGATTTTTATCTCCTTTTAAGCAAAATTATTTGTAATGCCATCCTCACGCCTTTCTCAGTATCCACAAAACAGAAGAGAGGAATACAGAAGGGTTTGTTGGTGGTTAGTTGTCAGAAAAACCCATAGATGATAATGATATATGCTAGTGTTTAGGATCCACAGATGAACAAGTGTAGGCTGTTACTGCGCTGCTACTTCTATGCCTTTGGCTTAAACCTACTTGGAGAAGTTCACCAAACACCAGGTGTGATTGTTACTTGGACTTCCACAGAGAAACAGGTTTGATTTTTGTAGTTACTGGTGTGATAACTTTTGGTAGGTTTCACTTCTGTTGCTCTTCATCTGAATGTTTGAGACACTCTAGTGTAATGCCATTTTACTTGATATTTAATTCCAGATAACCTTCGATACAGCTTAACTTTTTTACAGCTGTTAACTTCTACAACTTATATCCTTTGTGTCCCTTTGTAGAATGCAAAGTCTGGAATGGAGAATGCAGTCTTACATCTTTCTATTCTCGAGGTCATTCCTAGGTATGAGGTCAGACCTCTGGCTTTTGAGGAAAGGTGAAACTGTTCTTCCTTAGTCACATCCTCTCTGCCTTCCCATACTTTCAGCTCTTGGGCTGGTAGGTGGGAATAGAACTCAGCTCCCCTGTTGTGGTTTAGACATGGTGCTCTCCAATGTAGGAGAAACCACTCTGAACGATGCATCTCCCCACCCCCTGCAGCAGAATGAGAGCAAAGCTGGAGGCACAAAAGATGAAGATCATGGGTTGAGATAAGAACAATTTGCTGGAAACAACGAGATAAGAAAACAGACAGTAACAGCAACTATATAATCAAGAGAGTTGAGCAGCTCACCACTATGCAGAGCCCAAAAATACCCAATTGTCATGCTACCCTGACCCAGGGCCCCTTCCCCTGTTTCTGGAAGATGAGACAAAGTCATATGGAATAACCTCTAGGTCCTAGTCATGGCCGTCCAGGCTACTGCAAAAATTAATCTTGTCCTGGGCAGAACAAGGATGTAGGGTATCTCTCCCACTGAGTCTAAAGCATCTGCATTTTGATAATGCACTAGAAGGTTTGGAAAGCAGAATTTAGTATAGAGTCAGATTTTTGTGTCTGGTTCCTAGATGCAGATAGTATTTCTGGAGATCATGTAGACTGGAAGAAAAATAATTGTCAGGCAGAATTAATTTTAGAATTAGAGCTGCCAGCTCCAAGTTGACCTTACAGGATTGGAGAAACAGCTACTTCAAAAATCACTGCTGGCCTAACTTTCCTTCCACTGAATTAGCTCTCTGGTGAATTATAAGTGAGCCCAGCATTTCTCTAGCCAATGTTGCCTCAGGTTGCCTGGTCCAGACTGCCACAGAGGTAAGTTTGCAGTGGGTAAGAAGGCAGAACAAATTCAACATAGTCTAGGTCTTCTGTACTTCAGGTTCTGAACCCTGAGAGCTGTGAATATTTTGCAAGCTCATTGCAGTCTGCCATTTCTGACAGCATGGCTCTTGGTGTAAAAGCCTAGGCAGGAACCGAACAGTGCAGCCAAAGCACGTATTGATGCTGATGCAGCAGCAGGGTTATGGAGCCTGAGAAAAAATTTGAGAGCAAGCACACCAGGCCTATGCTGCTACAGGCCAGGCCTGCTGCTTTCTGTACAGGAGCAGTCTGTTACTCTGATGGATCTGTGTGTTTATAATAAGCTTAAAGCTTTGCAGTTTCAAAATAACTTTTATGTCGTGCAGCTGCAGCTGCTCTCTCCAGCATTGGACTTTTCCTCAGTTCCCAACAACTTTCACTTTCCTAGATGTAAAAGTTCAGTTCCCTTTTGAATCCTAAGTCATAGGGCATTAGTAAAACAAGTGTTATACCCAACTAAAACTAATAAAGTTGCTGAAGGAACTTTTTTTTCCCTAGATTAAAAAAATTAGAAAAGGCACCATTTTGGTCCTGTTTTCTGTTAATGTAGCAATCATCAGGGTTTACTGAATGTAGGCATGAACAGTGTTAAAGATAGTTTTTTGTTGATTTTGAGTTTTGTGATTGTTCCTGTTGCATACCTTCCATGATTCTTAAGGCAATTTATTATTTATCCTAAAGTGTATGTAGTTTTCAGGATTTTCATGAGCACTCCAAGTCAGAACCTTTGTGATAGCTAAGCAAAGAGAGTAACGTGGGGACAGACCCATCAATACTACTGCAAACAATGATCTAGCTCTTCCCTAAAACTTGTATTCAGGGTCAGAGTATGTGGGTTAGTACTGCTATTTTCCTTAGCACTTTTTCGTGTGCTCCACATGGTGGGTAGCAGAAGGAAGTAGGAGATCGGTTAAAACTATCTCATCATGTCAGTGTTTACACCACTGGGCGTGGAAGGCTTTGTTAGAGAAGTGTTTATAAGTGACAAAGACCACAGGGCCTCTGCTTCGTGAAAAGAAGTGCTTAATGAGCCAGCTAATACAGTGGTTGAACAGGTGGGGTCTCTACGAATATGAAAGTAAGAAAAAGCTAGAGTAAGAGGTAGCTCTGTGTGTTCTGGAAGGAGGGTGTTGTATGTTGAAGTCTGAAGGTTTTACTTGGGAGGTTTTCAGTCTTTGTAGTAATAAGTTATGTCAGAATGGTTCAGATTTTGTTCCTCCGTGTTAAGCAAATCAGTCATGATATGTATTCAACTTGATACAAACTTTGCAACAACTAGTCACATTGAAGAAAAAGGAGAAGCACTGGTTTTCTCTGTGTTATAAATGGTGACATCACTTTTAAATACCATTACTAAGTTTTCACTTGTGAAAAGTGAAAAGCTTGACCGTAACTATTCCATCTGAAGCGTTACAAATGTTCTGAACTCAAGAAAAAGCTTGACTTGATTGAAAATCTAATTATCCCTAGAGAGACAAAAACCAAGTTACCTTTCAATTATGAACTAGAAATAAGAAAAATCAGATGCATTTTTCTTAGCTGGAATATGCAATCACAGGCAAATCAAAACACAGCAGGGATTTTAGTTGGGAAACCTTAGATTTGTCAAGTCAAAACAAAAGACTAATTTTTTTCCAGAAATGTTTTTGGAAAACAAAACTTTGTTTTGGAGGTATAATACCATATAGAAATGCCTGTGTCCTGGTTACAGCTATAGTAAAGTTAGTTTCCCCTCAGTAGCTATTCCAGTGCTGTGTTTTGGATTCAGTGTGAGAAGGGTGTTGATAACAGACTGATGTTTTGGGTTTTGCTGAGTCACGTTAATCCTAAATCAAGGACTTCCTTTTTCCCTGTCTCATGCTTTGCCAGGGAGGGAGTAGAGGGGGGAAGCAAACAAAACTGGGAGGGAGCAGAGCTGAGACAGGTGACCTAAACCGATAGAAGGGATATTCCACACCATGGGATGCCATGCCCACTATACAAACTGAGGGAATTACCCATAAGGGCGTCTGGGTTTGAGAATGGGGGTCTGGCATTAGTTAGTGGGTGCAGAGCAGTTGTATTGTGCATCACTAGTTTTTCCCTTTTTTATTATTATTACTGTTTATTACAGTTATCCTTTTTACCATATTTACTTTATTTTCAGTTATTAAACTTTTCATATATCAACATACAACTTTTACGTTGATTCCACTCCCCATTCCAGCAGAGTGCAGTAGGAAAGAAGGGAGGTTTGAGCAAGTGGCTGGGTAATGCTTAACTTCCAGCTGGGCTTAAAATCATGACAGCCTGATACTCACTATGGTGGTTATATGTAATACTTTTTGTCCATATAAACAAGAAGCCTTTTTTTTAATGGGCTTTCTACATGTATTTCTCAGTCATTACAGGCATTCCCAAATAGCAGTCTTAATTTTTATATTGGAAATAAATGTTTAATGGCACATCTTTGTGCACTTTTTCATAGCTTTTTTCTTTTTTTCTTTTTNGCTGAGTCACGTTAATCCTAAATCAAGGACTTCCTTTTTCCCTGTCTCATGCTTTGCCAGGGAGGGAGTAGAGGGGGGAAGCAAACAAAACTGGGAGGGAGCAGAGCTGAGACAGGTGACCTAAACCGATAGAAGGGATATTCCACACCATGGGATGCCATGCCCACTATACAAACTGAGGGAATTACCCATAAGGGCGTCTGGGTTTGAGAATGGGGGTCTGGCATTAGTTAGTGGGTGCAGAGCAGTTGTATTGTGCATCACTAGTTTTTCCCTTTTTTATTATTATTACTGTTTATTACAGTTATCCTTTTTACCATATTTACTTTATTTTCAGTTATTAACTTTTCATATATCAACATACAACTTTTACGTTGATTCCACTCCCCATTCCAGCAGAGTGCAGTAGGAAAGAAGGGAGGTTTGAGCAAGTGGCTGGGTAATGCTTAACTTCCAGCTGGGCTTAANTGGGGTAAGAAATTGGCAAGCTAAATACAGTTGTTTAAATTCAGGTATTTGAAATTTGCATCCTGGAAAAGTGTGGTGGGCATATTATGCTTTGTTGATCTGTAGTCTAGCCTCATCCTGAGAAGAAGATACATTTTGTAGCTGCCTGGTTAGTTTTCAGGCATGCAGTGAAATGTGAATTGCCAAAAGACTAATATGTACTTTCTGTGTGAGATTGGAATTATTGGTGGAACTGGCCTGGATGATCCGGATATCTTGGAGGGAAGAACAGAAAAATATGTTGACACTCCCTATGGCAAGGTCTGTATAACCTTTTTACTTATTACTGAAACTTTTTGCCAATTTTCAAGTTGTTTGTATGCTTTAAGAATTTTCAGATTGGTAAAGGAGGTGCTGGAACAACTGTTTTTAGTTGCTATGTATCGTGGGATTCTTAGTTTGTAAAAACAAAGTATTATTGCAAAGATGATGTGCAAAGAAGACTATACCTCTTCTCATTGGTAGATTGGATTAATTTAGAAACTCATGCTGAATTTACAGTCAAGGGATAAACCATCTCTTTCAAATTTGTACTGGTGTGTGACCTGTATTATCTGTCAGATCGGTCTAGCTACTTTTCTGAATTGCAGAAAACTGTCCTTTTAGGTATATGAGACACCATTTTCCCTGTAACTAATGAATTGTGTTTTACATGCCAATGTAAGATCATGTGTACAGCCACATAATTTGAAAATTATTTGAAAATTAAGCTCTGAAACTGTTTTTGTGACCCTGGTACACCTGAACAATTCTCCTTTACATTGCTTCTGTCTTTTCCTCAGCAGAAGGGAGTGATGGCTAGGTCTGTTGCCCTATACACAACACTGGGTGTGTTTTGAAGGATAATTCCTGGCACAAAGCATTTATAGTACAAACAGGCAAGACAAAGGATGAGGGAGTTTCATAAGCAGGAAATCAAGGGGGAGAGATGTTCTAGTTGTCACATGAAGCTCATAGAGGAATTGGATCTTAGGTAATCATTTTGTAGGACATGGGGAGTCTGGGTGCTTTATAATTGCTATTAGAATTATATCTTATGCAATCTACAGTGTACATACAAAAAAATCCAGTATCTGGTAGCAAGTGCTATTTTGTGACTGGAAGCTTGCCAGAAAACTCAGTGGTGTGGTGTGTGATTGAAAACTGAATCCATGCCTCCACTCAAAAATGGTTTAAAATGGAGTATAAAGAGCAAGAGAAGTTTGTATCCACACCATTCAGGAAGGGGAAGGAGGTAAGTATTAAAGAAAGTGAAAACATAGTCAGAAGAATGCACTTGACTTTTCTGTCATCTTTCAAAATTAGTTAACAGAATGTAATAGAATGAAGGGAACTTACCTCCCCTGTTTTCTATACTCTGGTTTCCACAAGTAGCCAGCTTTGGTCTGAAGGAGAATCCACTGGCTAAACCAAACCAGTTGCCATTGCATTCCCTGTTTCTTGAGAGTCGTGGGTGTTCATCACAGCATGGATGTGTTTGGAGACTGCTGGCAAAGCAAAAGTAGTAGTATGCTTGTAGCAGATACTAACTGAAGCTTTCCTGTCTAGGATGGATGGAACACTTTTCCCTCACAGGGTTCTGTTCAGATCAGAGTTAAGGGCAGAGTGGCTGCAGAGCATTTGAAGGTCTGTTCTGTCACAGCACTGAGATGTCGCAGGATTTGGGGGTTGGAGATTTTCCAGTACAGTAAGTGCCCTAGAGTACAGTTCAGTATTCCTGAGAAGAGTTGGAGTACTTCCAGGATTGCTCCTGCACAAAGGAGTGAAAAAATCTTCGTCAACCATTCACCTTTGGTCAGTATGGAAGGCTTTTTTTACTTTGTAGGGTTTTTTTACTAGCTTATCTAGTGTCTTTTTTTCTGTGTTCTTCACAGAATGCAACATAAATAGCAGAAAATTAATGTTGGTGCCTGTTGTGGTTTGTGAGAGACCTCAATCAATGGACTGCCTCTGTCTGAGCCTGGGTATTATGCGTCCAGCATAGGCTGAACTTAAAAAAGAGAGCTCATGAACATTTTTTCTTGAGGGGAATGAGAATACAACTGAGATACCATGGCATGAATCCAAGCATGAATTTGAGATAATGTTCTGAGTTTAACTGGGACTGTTAAGCTGACCTGCATGGAGTCAGGTCACAGTCGAAGAAAGAGAGCACAGCCAAACAGGAAGCTTTTATCCTTTTACTAGTAATGGCCTGTCTTCCTTCTCTCTCTCTGTAGATCTGAACTTCTGATATCAGGCCATTGACCTGATGGTTGTTTCATGCAGATTTCCTCCTGTATTAGGATCACATTAACTTCAGCAACTGAACGCAGTTTCCAGTTTAGTAGCTGATAGATCAGCCATCGTGTAAGATGTGCAGAGCTTAGTTCACAAGTTACAATTGCACAAAGTGCAATGGATTTCGATTGAAGCAGAAACAAGCCTCGAATTCCATTGGTGTTATTGGGTGGATTGATATTCACTTACTTTTCTGGTGAGACTATTTAGTATTCAGGAAGGGTTACACAACCTACCTCTCATTTTAGAACTACATAGTTGAGAGAAGCAGCTATTGCTGAATGCAAGAGGGCAATTTTATTTTTATTGAAGTGTGCCTTGAAAAGTTTAAAAGTTTATGATTTGTTACTATTTTTTCCTAAAGGCATGTTTTGTTCTTGATTGTTCTGGAATAAAACCAAATTGGGACTTTGCTGCCATAAAGATACTTTTTCATAGAGCTGTGAAGACAGTGGAGAGATAATCTGCCTGAAAGTTAAAAAAGTAAAGGGCTTAATTATTTAAATAAATTTCAGAACTTTGCGGTCTTTTATTTCCCAAGAGAAACTGAGATGAAACATCGACCTGTTTAGTTCAAGCAAAACTAGGAAGAATGAAAATGAATGAATGTCAAAAGGAAATTGCAAAGCACAGTTACTAGAATGTATGTCCATTTCCTTCTGTCATGTAAAAATGCAAAGCATACAATTCCATTTTACTTAAATCTTGGGGGTTAATTCTTAACTTTCTAGGCAAGGAAACTTGTGCCAAAAGATTTTTGGCTGAAAATCTTTCTGGGGTAGATGGTCCTTGGTACCTTTGACATTTGACAGCAGCAAAATAGATTTTTCTTTAATGAAAAGTGCTGTTTTCTTTTCTTTTAAAAGATTAATAATAGCTTACATTTTCTTCGTACGGAGTCCTTGAATTGTCTTCTGCTTTGGCTTTCATGAATCCTAAGAATCATTTAACTACAAAATTTAGCATTAGGGAATGTGGGAAATACGGAAAAGTTTAAAGGAAACTATTATGACAGTTTTTTGCTTTTCTCTATGTTGACATTGGTCCTCCTATGATCTATCAAGTTACATTACTGATAGTGAAAATGCAGAATAGTTTTTAAAAAAAACTAAGTAAGCTTACAGCTCTTAATATTCCAGCTGTCTTTTCTCCTTTGTCTGCCTACACCATTTTCAGTACATCAAAAATTTGGTATTCTATGGAAAATATCCCAAAACCTTTTGAGGTTTTATCTCCAGATATGGAAAATATTAGTCTCCTACAGGATAATAGATGCTGTTCCAAGCAATTTTATCTTCATCATTGAATTTTGAAGCTCCTAAAAAGCTTTGTTCAGGATATATTTTCAGTTAGATTCTCTTCCTTTCTGGATGACAGATTTTGGTTCTGAGTCACCTTCCCTGGTGGGCAAGAGATCTTCCCACTCTAGAAAATTATTCTAGGGTCTCTGTGTCTTTTTCTGGCCATGAATATATCTGGCAAACGAAGCAGAAAGTTCCACTTTTCAACTGAGTATTTTTTGCTTGCACCAGGAAAACCTGACCATGTAACATTATACTTAAGCTCCTCTTCTACCTCCCCAAAACAATGTACATGGTTCCTAAACTGGCTCACAGGTAGAATGGAGGCCTGCAGAACCTCTGAAATTATTTTTGTCATGAGTGTTCCATGTTCATTCTGTTTTCTGTTCCAACTAGCGTCTGAGGTGAGACCAAGGGAAAAATGAATTCTCTAGACGCCACATGAACAGTACTTCATGCATATTTATATTATAGACAAAGGGGATTTATTCCAATTGTTTGTTATTGTAATAATTTGGAGTTAATTGCCCAGAATTCTAGCTTCTTTTCTGTTTCTGCAAACATGAGTAATATATATCTGACTTGTATTTTGTGAAAAGAGGGAAGTATTTAAATGCATTTATAAATTTCTGATGTTTGAGAACTTTTTATTGGACCATTTATTAAATCCTCCTTTAAAAATACAGTATTAGAGCTTTGATTTCAAATTGCTCCACTGAAAGTTTTTATTATTTTATCATCACTCCTGGCTATGACTGAGATAATAGTAGAGAGGCACAGCACTTGGAAAGAACTTGTGGGAGAAAGAAAGCAGAATGAAAGTATACACTAGCTATGTTACATGGCTAACACATAGTTTGAAATGTCTGTTTCTAAAACTTTATAGACATACCAATTGTTGGTCCAGTCTTATTCAATCTCTTTACCAGCAACCTGGATGAAGGGATAGAATGAACCCTAAGTCCGTTTGCAGATGACACGAAACTGGGGGGAGTGTCTGACACACCCTGAAGGCTTTGGTGCCACTCAGAGGGACCTTACTCTGAAGAACTGGGCAGAGAGAAACCTGATAGGGTTTAACAAGGGCAAGTTTAGAGTCCTGCACCTGGGGTGGGAATAACTCCAAGTACCAGCATAGCTGGGGGCTGACCTGCTGGAAAGCTGCTCTGTGGAGAAGAACCGGGAGTGGTGGATGACAAGTTCACCCTTTCAGTCAGGAGGGACAATGCTGTCCTGGGGTTCAGCAGATAGAGTGTGGCCAGCAGGTCAAGGCCTGTGATTCCCCCTCTACCTGACCCTGCTGAGGCTACATCTGGAGTGCTATATTGAGTTCTGGGTTCCTCAGTACAAGAAGGATAAGGAGCTATTGGAAAGGGTCTGGCAGAGCCATGGAGGTGATTTAGGATCTGTATCTCTTTCTTATGGGAAGAGGCTGTGGAAGCTGGGCCTTTTTAGTCCAGAGAAGAGAAGACTGAGAGGTGATCTTGTCAGTACATATTAAAATTTTACAGATGAGTGCCCAGTGGATGATACCAGACTCTTTTCAGTGGTGCTCAGGGGCAGGATAAGCAGTAGTGGCCAAAAGCTAAAACACATTATGAGGAAGAATTTCTTTACATTGAGGATGGCAGAGCACTGGAACAGGCTGCCCAATTGGAGCCTCTCTTACTGGAGACACTCAAACCCCACCTGGATGTGTCCCTGTGTAACCTGCTCTAGACAAGCCTATCTTGGCAGCAAGGCTGGATTAGCAGATCTCTATAGGTCTTTTCCAACCCTAATGGAGAAGAACCGGGAGTGGTGGATGACAAGTTCACCCTTTCAGTCAGGAGGGACAATGCTGTCCTGGGGTTCAGCAGATAGAGTGTGGCCAGCAGGTCAAGGCCTGTGATTCCCCCTCTACCTGACCCTGCTGAGGCTACATCTGGAGTGCTATATTGAGTTCTGGGTTCCTCAGTACAAGAAGGATAAGGAGCTATTGGAAAGGGTCTGGCAGAGCCATGGAGGTGATTTAGGATCTGTATCTCTTTCTTATGGGAAGAGGCTGTGGAAGCTGGGCCTTTTTAGTCCAGAGAAGAGAAGACTGAGAGGTGATCTTGTCAGTACATATTAAAATTTTACAGATGAGTGCCCAGTGGATGATACCAGACTCTTTTCAGTGGTGCTCAGGGGCAGGATAAGCAGTAGTGGCCAAAAGCTAAAACACATTATGAGGAAGAATTTCTTTACATTGAGGATGG
>VXBB01012993.1:318560-341409 GCA_013399915.1 Illadopsis cleaveri
CCCATAACAATTCTGTGATTGTGTGATCCTTATTTAATGTCTTTTAATGAACCATGATGCAATATCTTCAATTCTTTTCTTAAACTGTCCTCTCACCATTTAGCAGTGCTCTCTTTGTTCCAAGTATTTCTCTCTTCCATTTTTCTAGAAATCATGTGCCAAAAAAATAATCAGTATATGACTTGGAAAATGTGCAGAATGCATTTTGTGGAAATTAGTGCAAAGGTGTCAGGTGTCTTGCCCACCAGACAGTACTGTTACCCAACCATCCTGAAGCCTTTTGAAGTGCTAGGATATGAGAAGATAGGAAAGGAAACCGTGGCTGCAGCAACTAGATTTTGAAGCCTGTGAATTTCAAGGCTGTTATGTTCTTTCTGCACTGTCAATGTATGCCAGAATTCAGTGGAATTCTGTGATGGGAATGAATATCAAACTACTCCAAGTCTTTTGAAAATGGATATAAACTTAAATCTACCTCTCGCAATAAACTTGAATCTGTTACTTATGAAGCAAAGAGCCCAGTCTTCAACTTACTGGCCTTTTTGATGGGAGGCAAGAACTTTTGCTGGAAATACTCTTGAGTTTTTAAGAGTATTTTTGTAGTATTTTGGGGACTTAAGTCCCCAGTTTTAATAAGTACTTACTACTTAACACAGCAGAAGTGTGTAAACAAAACAAAATCCCAAATGCTAATTTTTGTGAACCTTCCTCATTATGAAAAGTTGCAATGGCAAGTTGCCTTGGCCAATAGACAACAAGGCTTTTGCCCTGTGTGAAATTTCACTCTTAAAGCCATGTTTGTTTGAGAAGATTATATGTAAGGTAAAGAGTAAACACTTAAATATCATACTTTAATATTAATAGGAGTCTTGGAAAAAAAGAAAAAGAAGTCAGAATAACTACTAAACAGTAGTTGTCAACATAAATTTTCTGGAATGTTCCCTTTTTTTAAAAAGAACTGGTAAGTGTCTGCCAGAATTTAAACATTGGTGATTGAGTAAGTTATGGTGCTTTGAAGAGCTTTCACGTGAGTAATTACCAAAAAGATCTGTGCAATAGGAAGTAGAAGGTGATGCTTTTATTAGAAATGGGTATCTTTAACATGTGACTCCCATATCATTAAATTGTCAATCGCTGCAAATTTTCAAGTGTATAATAAAATCAACAGCTGTAAAACTAAACGCTAATTGAAATCTTCCATATAGCATAACAATTTTATTTGTTTTCTATCAAGTAGCTGGAAACAGAACATTTCTAAATGCAAGTATCTGAGTCAAGACACGAACTTGTGATTAGTAAATAAAACATGATTTTGTTAGTAGCTGTTTTAACAGAAAGAAAAGCTACAACATAGTATATTTCAGATCTCTGAAGGCCAGGAGCAGAACACAGCCCATAGAGCAGTTAATTTATTGTAATAGTGGTTGATGACTTGGAGGCTGTCTCTCATGGGCAGGATGACCCATCTACATGGCAAGGTACGTGTTCCAGCTGGACAGCTAAAATAAAAATGCTCTGTTGTCCTGGCTGGTTGTATTTTCTTGTCGTGTAAGAGAAGTCCCTGGGCTAAGCAAATACAACACTGCTTCTGCTACTTATGTACCAGAATTTCTCTGTTATATCACATTTCATTTCCCAAAAGCAGGACTCCTAGCAGCAGGGAAGAGTGAGTTTTTCAGGAAGCTGGGAGTGAGTGAGGGGTGGGTTGGAGGAATCCAGAACTCCTCACAACCTACTGCGAGCCCAAGTTAGAAAGAGGACAGAGAAGAGAATGGTGAGTACTATGGAAAAGCACAGATTAAATGTTTTTTATGTTGGAAGGGGGCTTTAGTAGAGAATGGCACCTATTTAGCAAAAAGAAACTTAAGTTTGCATAAAATAGTGAGAGATGTTAACCAATTTGACAGTAACATGTGCATGCTACAATTTTTGTGTTTGAAACACTCTTTTGATGTATTAGAAAGTATTACAGTTTCAAACCCCAAAGTAAAGAGTTGCAATGTAAATGTTGGTATGAACACAGAAAATTTGTGGTAATCCTTCCTGTCTCAAGTTTGATCTTCCTGTTCCAGGCTGTTTTACTAATCTGCCATATCAAATTACAGAGCTAAGGTCACGAAAACATCAGAGTACAATGGTAATCAGTGTTTTCTTTCACAACTGTTGCACTTATTTTTAGGTAGTAGTAAAGGTTTGTAATGTGATTGTCAGGTGGTAACTCATTCTTATGTGCTTGTTTTGCAGCCATCGGATGCTTTGATTTTGGGAAAGATCAAAAATGTGGACTGTGTGCTCTTAGCAAGGTAAATGAGCATTTTAGGGGCTTTGTATTATGCATCTTTAAGTTTTCTCAGAATTTTTTCTCTTTTCATTGGGTGAACTGAACTTCTGCTCTGATATCATCTTGCTCTGTGAGGTTGCTAGCACAGTCTGGCACAAGTTTGGATTTTTTCATAAGCAAATTTGATGCTGCAAGAACTGAGAGTACTAAAAATGCTGTCTAGGTTAGATTAAAAACCCAGTGGGAGGTATTGCCCTAGTAAGAATGGCAAGCCTGCAAGGCCAGCTGCTCTGATGATAGGTAGATGTTACTGATAAACTTATGAATGAATTAATCTGCTCACTATGCTTGCAGATTTCCTTTGTGAAACAGAGAACATGTCAGCTTCAGATGAACTGTGTTGCTGATACCACTGTAAACTCAATCCAAATCATTCCCTTAGATTATTGAGTCCTCTTGCTGTTACAATTAATTGCTTAGGGGGCTGCACCCTCTGCAGTTCTACCTCCATATGTAAATTTTTGATGTCATTCAGACATCTTTTACTGTACTTGAAGAGATTCTGGAAGCAGGATCTGCAGATGAATGTGTGGAAATTTCACACTGGTGTTAGCATGGATGCCTGGGACCAACATGCTACTGGATTAAATGTAAGAATACTAACACAGTTGGCAGCATTTGGGCAGAATAGACAGAGCAGGTGCTGATAACAGGATCTATTAGCAGGCCAAGTCAAGGTAATTAATCAAGCACAGGATCCATCCAGGGAATCTAGGCAGGAACTGTAGAAGGTGAGAGACAAGGCTGTAGCATGTGTCTAAAGCCCATCCCTCTCTGGAGACAAACTACAGCATAGGTCTGAAACCTGTGAGCAAGACTGGACTGGAGACTGGTGGGCACACTGTGACATGGCTCAGGCCAGGAGCGAAGACTGGGGCCTGAGCTTGGAGGCAGAAGCACCCAGGCTCACAGGCTTCAGGAAATTCTGTGGAGGCCCAAGGTGAGACTGGCCAGGGCACTTAGGGCCCAGTGGTGTACTCAGGGCCCCGATTCTTTTCATTTCAGTGTTCTTCCATTAAAGCCACTGACTGCTAACCATCTCTGCAACTACGCTTCTGTCTGGGGTTTTACTTTTCTTATCTTTCATGGACTTTGCTCATGCATTTTACTACACTTGGACAACATTTTTCATATTTTCTCAAATGAACTGCTGGGTCAAGTTCTCATAGCTATACTGTTTCAAACTATGTCTTGGACCACAGATGTCTGAACAACTTGGCTGTGGTTTACCTTCTCCCTGTGAGTTTACTTTTAGGGCTAAGGTACTTGCAAATTTTTCTTTTGTGTTTTGGCTTCTGAATCAGATTGAGGAAAAAAGGCATATGTATTACATAAAAAAAGTATGACAGCAACTGCAGTAAAGCAATAAATCTATGTGCCTAGTAGCTTATCAGAAGTGCTAATGACAATATGGGAATCCTGACTGACAGTGCTTGATCATGTTGTCCGCAGGTCCTGAATGATCAAATTCTTAGGACTTTTTGGCCTCTGAAAAATGTCAGTTGATAAATTAAATTCCTTCTTTTCTCTTACATGGTTGAAAATAATTTTCTAATATGTTTAATCATGTAAGTGAGGTGCTTCTGTAGCAAAGCCAGGGGTAGGACAAAAGCTCGTGCTTCTAAGACCAAGTATTTCCTGCCTTGGTGAAAAAGAATGCTGTAGCAGTGTGAAGTCATTCTTTTAATTTATGGAAGCCGTCAGATCACTTAAAGATCAGTGAGAAAAATGTGATGATTCTACTGTTTTCTTTGGAAAGATGACAGATTAGAGCACAGTATTCTGTGATGTGCCCCTCTTTGTGTGGGAGAATACAAGCAATATTTCTGGGCAGATTCTTCTTTCTTCAGCAGAAAATTTGTGGAGGTGTATAGAAATCTTAAAAACTCCCTGTAGTGTGTGGAAAAGGGGTTTCAGAATGTATAGAACTGACTTAGAAGATTCAGAGAAAAATGATTATTTTAATCTGGAGGCTGCTGAGGTGTATTTGAATTGTATTTTTAAGATTCTTTTCATTATGGTCTTGAACTTAAAATTTTGCATTTAAAAAGGAAATTATACCAGTGCTTCTTAAATTGAATTCCAAGAGCAGCTCAATACATTTAGGAAAACAAAATATACCAGAGGTAACTGAAATGGTCAGTTCCACTTCCAATACTGTTAGGGGAAATATGTTTCCTGAAATTCTCCTTACTTGGGAGAAGGAAGGCAATTCAGTCTGATTTATTTTACTCTCTTGCTTCATGTATCATTGCAGACATGGAAGGCATCATACAATTATGCCATCAAACGTCAATTACCGTGCCAATATTTGGGCATTAAAAGAAGAAAATTGTTCCCATGTATTAGTGACTACTGCCTGTGGTTCATTACGAGAAGAAATACAACCCGGTGATCTTGTCATAATTGACCAGTTCATTGACAGGTGAGTAAGAAGGAGGAAAAAGACGACAAATGGGGCTAAACCATATAATAACATATTCATGTTACATTAAGTTTTGTAAAATAAGATGATAGCCTCAGTTCTTCTGTCAAAAAGTGAGATTCATACAAGAAAATATGATAGGAAGTGGGAATGCAATTATAAGAAGTTCCATTCTAACAGACACAGAAGTACCAGACTTTGAAGAATGGTCATAAATGATCTAAAGTATAGCTCTGTGGGAAGACTGTTCAGAAGTAAAAGAAATCTTCTATTCTCAGATGTGGGAGAGAAACATGAATAAGATCACAGGCCATTCCAAGCTTTATGAAAAATCTGAAATGAAATGGAGAGACACAAGAAAGCATGGTAGGAGTCAGCTAGGAAAGTATATATCATAATGATGACATAATGACATAATAATAATAATGAGGTCCTGCACAGGAGAGATAAATGCAACACAGTAGCAAAAGAGAGGCGGTTGTTTTAAAACAAGAATAGATGCTTGCTTATTAAGAATCATAAGGAAGTAAATTTGTTTCCAAAGTCTCTGTATGGTAGCCAGTTCTAGTCTCCTTGATTATTTGACTAGAAAAGTTCAAGCAAAGCTGGGGGCAAAATAAAGCTACATTTAAAGGATCACCAGCAACACCAATAATTCAAAGATCTGGTTGCACATCTTAAAGGTAAATTTACTTTTAATATTTGGTGATGTATTATATCATGAAGTCTTATTTGGGTATTTCACCTAATTTGAAGTACTTAAAATGGCTTGTGCAGCTTCTTTGGGCATTTGTGGTGCTGCTGGTAATATTTCATTGCCAACTGAATATTTAAACCTGGATTTGTTCCCTGCACTGCAGTGCTACTCAAGTTTTGACTAACTGATTTTCCTATTGCATATGTAACTGCAATGCTTTTTTTCATGTGAGAGTGGGTTTTAGATACAGTGTATCTAAATTACTAAGTACCATGCAGGGGCAAGCCCCATATAAAATGCGTCCTGTTATACTAGGGTTGATTTATGGATGAATATCAGCTGTATTGCTGATAATGTTCCTTTTTTTTAGTATTGCTACTGATTTATATAGAAAAGATATTAAACAGACTTGGGGACATGGTTTGGATGATTGTGAGTCAAGCACCAGTTATGTTGACTGCATTATCACCTGGCAGAATTCTGAGTAAGTGATGGGAGCCTCTGCCATTGGTGAACCACACCTGGAGTACTGGATCCAGTTCTGGGCTCCATAGTGCAATTTGGACATGGACATAGTAGAGAGAGCCCAACAGTGGACTGTGAAGATGTGTAAGGACTGGAGCATCTCTCCTAAGAGGAGAAACTGAGACAGTGGGACTGTTCAGCCTGGAGAAGACTAGACTCAAGGGGAATGTTATTGATCTGTAGAAATACCTGAAGGGAGGATGCATAGAAGAAGCCAGGCTCTGTCCAGCAGCACGTAGGATCAGAGGCAGTAGGAACAGACTGAAACACAGGAGGTTCCCTCCGAGCATCAGTGAACACTTTTTACTGAAGGTGACTGAGTACTGGCACAGGTTTCCCAGAGAGGTGGCACAGTCTCCATCCTTGGAGATACTCAAAGCCATCACAGTGTTGACCTGGACAGCCCATTCTAGGTGAACCTCCAGGTGACCTCCAGAGGCCAGTTCTACTTACCATCAACTGTTCTGTGATCTGTGTTTTCATTTAGAGTTTATTCAGATGCCCGCCAGTAGTAATGTGTAGCCTGTTTATGAGCAATGTTTCGTTTGGGCAAGTAAGTTTTCGTTTTGATGTAGGCAAGTGGAAACTTGTTGTGACTTGTTTAATGGCATCAGGAAACCAAAAAACTTCTCAGAAAAGCATGTGAAAATGTTTCAGCATGGAAAATGATATGTAATATGAATTTAAAAATCATCCCAAACTTGCAGTTTAATTCAGAAAACTGATACATTGTAATAGTCTGTCTCTTCTGACAGCTGAATTTCTGTGTCAAGTCTTTTTCTCATCATGCTCTACACCACGGAATGTTAGACTGCCAGGTCTTTGGAGATAGGGTCTGCATTTAGCCCTTTACAGCAGTCTAAGAGTGATTGCATTTCATAAGTCATTATGCCAATACTACTGATGTGATGATATTTTCGTGGAACAGAATATTTTAATAATCCCCCAAAGTCTGAAAAGATGGTATTTTTCTGAAATCCCTTCTAATGAAAGATCAGGGTAATGCAAACAGTGTTAATAGTCTTTGAAAGAAGGTACTGGTTAAATTTGCAAAAACAGTCAGTTATTTTTCTTGAAAGGTATTCTACCTTCTGTATAGTGGTTAATCCGTGGCAGGCAGTACATAGGAAAGAATTTGTGTTCTAGGTGGCAAGAATTTAGTCAGGCCACTATTAAAATCAGTGCCTTCTGGTGTCCAGGTACCTTTTAGTATCTAGGCTCTTCATATATATTCTCAATAGGGAGAATTCCTATTCTCAATTCTCCTTACAGATGTGAAGCAAAAAGAAGGAATAGTGAATAGGGATGGGAGAAGAGCTAGAACTGTGCAGAAAACTGTCGGCAGCAACTATCATTTGCTCTCCTTGACAAGCACACTGTGAAATTAATAACAGGACTGCAATATAAGGAGTTGTGTAGAACTTCTGCCTAGCTTAGGTTTACTTAGAGTGTGAAACACTGAATAGGTGTAATTAGAACCACATAAGATTTTCAAACTTTTGAGAGCCTAATTCTGCAGGTCATTACCACACCTAGTGTTTGATTCCATATATGGTCTCTGCTTGCTTTATGCTTATTATTTTGTGTATTTAAACAATAAAAGATACCATTAATTAAATACAAAAATACATATATTGTTCTCCCTGCTTCCAAATCCCAGAATAACCACTTGCTACTATAGGCTGCAAAAGTTGTTCTTTCAAAAGGTACTTCAAAAATCTAGGATAATTTTTTTTCTGCCTTTGACTCCTGTTAGTTAATCACAAGTACTGTTAATCAGTTGACTACATCAGACTAATTGGGTGCTTTTGAATACTTCCTGTTTGGTTTGCTGTTCATATTTGCTAGGAAGAGAAGAACAAGACAGTAACTACTTACTTGAATGACTGAGCTCACTTGCGGAGATGCAGAAAATAGCTTCCTGTAACAGCTGCCAGTTTTAGTGCTTCTGTTCTCTGTGTCATAAGCACAACTACAATTACTGCAGTATTGTTAACACCCTGTAAATTATTTTGTAGAAGTTTCTTTTAGTGTCCCTGAAGATGCAGAGCATACTGAGACTGCTTTTTATATGCTTATGCCAGTCTGAATTTACATTTTGTTCTTTAATTACCAATAGTTTGATAATTCAACATTACTGGAAGAAGGAGGAAGGTGATGATGGAAGTGGTAGAGTGCTGTTTGTCACAGATGTAAATGGCTAGTAGTTCATTTATTTGGGTTGTATTTTACTTCCTAGAATCAGTCATAGTCAGAATTGTCAGAAAGTCCTTTGTTACTATGATAAAATCAAAATGAAGGAGCAAAAGTCACCTTACTGTTGGATTAAAAGTGTGGCTGTTGCTGCAGGTACAGGGGTTTAGTGGGATTTAATTTCCAGGTGGGTTTAAGCTACAACAGATGTAGAAGAGAAATTTTCTAAGTGCGAACACACGTCGTCCATTGCTCAGAGCAGTCTTACTGTTGTTACTTAGTCCCGTGCAGTTTGTACGAATGGTGCTAAATGTAGTGGGATTTCTTTATGAGGCCGTGTAGTGATGTGGCCATTCTCTTCAAAGAACACAGGGTATCTGAAAGTCAGATATTAATATTTATGCATATTAGACTTTTCCTTGGGCTTTTCTGACTGAAAGTGCCTGACTAACAACATCTGAAATACTATAATGGAGGGAATGGATTGTGGCTTTCTCCATTTCCTCCAACTCTTCCTCCAACTCCAATTCATTAGCAGACAAAATAGAAAAGTGTGAAAAATCACATCTATTCTATTTGCAACTTTTCAGCATCCCATAAAGAAAAAAATAATTTTAGTGTTTCAGCTATTTCAACAGCTCTATCCCGTTTTTCAGATGTTTTTAATTTGTCCATCTCTTTCCTATTTTATAATCTCATTCTTAAAGCTACCCTGGAGGTGCATTTTTTTTGTCAAAACCTCCTCTGACATATAACTTATATTTAAAATCGTCTTTTAAATATTTCCTAGTGACTGTATTGGGGAGCTGTTATAAAAAGTATTACCAGCAGATACTTTGTATTTCAACTGTGGATTGAATTTGCTATTGCCCTTATTTTCTTCTGTAAAGCACAATATGTGACACACTGCAGGGAAGAAGGCCGTGTCTGAGAGCATTGTTCCAGACAATTTGCACCATCCAATTGGATGGCTTAGCTTGAGGCAGTGCATTTGAGGGTAAGGTGGTAGTGGGTAGCAGTTCCATGTGTTCCAAAATGGCATGGTGGATGGTAATTTCATCATGTTTGATTATTTCCATCCATTGAAAGAAGACAGAAAGAGGATTCTTCTACTTGGACTGCGTGTGTGTGTGATCTTTCTTGGAACATGAAGACATCCTGTTCCAGGGTTTTTCTTGTTGAATTCACACTTCTTTCATACTGGGAGCTGTTCCTGTAAATTCCCATCCTTTCAATGTAGGAATGCAGTTATATGAACAAGTTCTATTTCGACTAACCTTGTGGTAATTGAGATTTTATTCCTTCCCTTTCTTAAAGCTTACTTATACTTTTTTCCAGGGGTTACATGCCTGACTGTTAAATTAGCTGATTGTTTTGCAGTAGAATTGCATCACCATAAGGCTGTTTGTGTCATTTAGGAACAAATCAGCTTTTCACTGTCTTGGTTAACAAAAGATTTTCATAATGAATTGACAATGAACTAGTGGAGTAACAGTTTTATACTCTTCAGCTCAATTCTCAAGGGTTTGTGCAGAGGAAGAACAGGATTACAGATGGTCACTAATATCACACTGATTTTTTTCTTCTGCTCGCAGGAATGCTTTATTTTTTGATTTGTATCAATGTGTTGCTTTCTCTTTCTGTTGTTCTCTCTAAGCAAGTTTTCTGCTTTTCTAGGACAACTAAAAGACATTGTACTTTATATGATGGACAGCATTCCGCTCTCTCAGGAGTATGTCATATTCCAATGGCTGAGCCATTCTGCACCAAAACTAGAGAGGTTAGTGAATTCTGTAATAGTATTAAGAAATGTTGTTTTTATGGCACTTATTTGTGATATATTAGTCTAATTGTGCATTCTTAGAATACAGAGGCAATATGCACCTCTGTATCATGTTTCTCAGATACGTCATGGTATTAAGGACTAATGTAACATTTGGAAGGCATGGGAAGTAAAAGATCTTGTGTCTGTCTTCTTAAGGGAGGTATGCAGAAGAAGTCTGTTGGCAACATAGATTTCCCCAGAGTCTTAATAACCGGACATGAGATCTTTGTTTTAACGAGCCAAGAAAGCAACAGAGTAAACAAAGCAATTAAGATTGGAAATTGGCTCTGTGTTTTTTTCTGAATAAAGCTGCACCTATGGTAGAGACACTCTACATACTTAAATATTTAAATAATTCTTTAACATTCACAGAAATTGCAGTATTGCGTTTGTGTGCTTTAGTGCATTGTAGAGGTGTGTTGTGGTGGACAGTCAAGGCTTAGGATGTTAAGCATTGAAACAAGCCAAATTATATTTACCTTTTATTCCTAGTTGTTGCTCTCAGTTGTGTCACTTCAAGATTTTCAGGCTTCTCAGTCTAGAGAGTGTGAAACACGTCTCTATTTTTCAGCACCTTTATAAGCTTCTGGGATGTGTGTATCTTATTAAATATGTCACCTTAGTGTATTCCCAGAGTTGAGGAAAAGGGAAGGTGAAGGAGTGAGAAAAGGAATTAATACATTAAACTGTGTATTTTGTGGTATTGTGAAATGTTCTGATCAGGAGCTGCAAGGAGGTACATTCTTCAGAGGAACAGGAGTACTTACAAAATCAGTCATATTCATCTAAGAGGCCTGCTCTCTGCAGTCAAGACAAAGCTGAGTTGTGAAGCAGGTGGCACAATATGTACCCAGAACATGGACAAATATTTGGGCTACTGAGCTATTCTGCTTTTGTCACCAAATTGCTTCAGAGTCATTATGTGCTATTTTTGTTAATTGGCCACACTGTAGTTTGACTGGGAATCAAGGTGTTTTACAATGAGCTAAAGATATTTTAAGTCTTATGAAGAAACAAATGCATATTACACATTTGTATGCTTTTGCCCTTCTTTCATTGACCAGTAAATTATCCAAAATACTTTGCATTTTTCTTGCAAAAGGAGCCTAGCCACATGCTCTTACCAAAGATTAGTTGGCATATGGTTGCTTTCTACTGTGAGCATGATGTCATGTCACAGCAGATGCAAGGAGTTTATTAAGAAATGGATTAAAAAGTGTCATTATTTTGATGATTGGCAGTACTTCACATTGTCATTTTTAAAAAAAGTAAGTACTCATACATAAGACATTTCTTGAGACTGCAGGGAACACATGCCAAGACTAGTTTTCTTTCAGTTGTTAACTAGCTAGAGATGTTTTTTGGGTTTTACATTTTTTGAAAAGCCAGCATAGAAATGTGCCTTTTCAAACAGAGTAGAAACATTTTGGTACTCTCCAGTCTCACATGTGATCATTATTATCTCATTAGCCTGTGCATCAGGCTAAGAGATGTTTTAAAGAACATATGGATTTTGAGCTCTTTGTGAGACTGAGAAGGACTATTTTCACTTCATTTGAAAATACCAGATAAAAGTGATTTAATTTTTTCCTGAAACTATGTCTGAAAACTGTTGGGATAATTTCAGCCCAGTTTATCCCAATTCAGAGGAATTTCGTAGATAAATGCAATAATATTAAAAAAGCCAAAATTGTGAATGTAGCATATTTAAGGAATTTTGCATCAAAACCTCTGAAACCAAATTGTATTGCATTTGTGCAAATACATTAAAATGATCTGGTTTAGTTGGTTTGTGCGCTGTAAATTAAATGAGAAACTAAATGGAGTTTATCTTTTTCTCTCAGGAGTTTTGAATAATATAGGGTGTCTTGGGTATTGGTGGTTTTAGAAACTGATGCTCAGCACAACATCTTATAGGCAGTAAAGTTGGAACTTAATAAAGAGTTTCAGAAAGGTACTGCTCACCTGTGGTTATATCATGTCAGTTGGTCTGTTGATTTATCAACAATGTAATTAACTGGCATTCAGCTGAACATATATTCAGAATCAATAAACCAAAATATTAGGTGTGATTAATATTAGATCAACTTTCAGCACAGAATGAATCACAGAATTTTAAGGGACAGTAAAGGATCTTAAAGATTATCTAGTCCCAACTGCCACTGCCATGTGCAGGGGTACCTCCCACTAGAACAAGTTCCTCAAGGCCTTATCCAACACTTGAACACTGGAACACTGCCAGTGTTGCAGCATCCTCCTTGGGCAGCCTGTCCCAGTGTCTCACCACCCTCACAGCAAAAAGTTTGTCCTAATGTCTAACCTAAATTTTCCCTCTTTCAATTTGCACCTGTTAGTCCTTGTTTTATCACTGCAGTTTCTGACCAGGAGTCCCTCTCCACCTTCCCTGTAGAACCCTTCAGATACTGGAAGGCTGCTGTGAGGTTTCCCCTTCTCTTCTCCAGGCTGAACAGCCCCACCGTTCTCAGCCTGTCTTCATAGGGGAAGTGCTTCAGTCCTCTTTTCAATTTCATGGCCTCCTCTGGACTTGTTCCAACAGTTCCATGTCCTTCTCACAGTAAGGACCCCAGAGCTGGATGCAGTATTCCAGTAGGGTCTTACTAGAACAGAGCAGAGGAGCAAAATCCCCTCCCTCATCCTGCTGGCCACGCTGCTTTGGATGCAGCCCAAGATCCCATTGCCTTTCAGGTCTATGAGGGCACATTGCTGGGTCATGTTGAGTTTTTCGTCGTCCATTGCCCCCAAGTCCTTCTCAGCAGGGCTGTTCTCAATCACTTTTTCCAACCTGTAGGTGTTTCAGGTGTTGCCACAACCCAGGTACAGTGCAGAATTTCTTGTTTCCCAGTCTTCTTGGTCTGCATCGAAAGCAGTAATCCAACTGATACTAACAGGTTCAGATGAGTTCAAGTACATCCCTGTTGGTAGGATAATTAATTTTTCTTGTTGGGTGAGGTAAACAAAACTCATCTTTGGTTTTGGACAGCTGTAGTCATATGAAATATGACTACTTTGTATAAAGCTAACTTCTTTTGTGTGCAATTTTTTGATGGGATGCAAAAGCAGTGCATGAGGCAAATTATTTCCTTTCCTCAACACTGGCATGTTTTGCAGGTTCTTATTGAGACTGCCAAGAAGCTGGGGCTCCAGTGTCACTCGAAGGGGACAATGATCACAATTGAAGGCCCACGTTTCAGCTCTCGAGCAGAAAGTTGTGTGTTTCGCAGCTGGGGAGCTGATGTTATCAACATGACTACAGTGCCTGAAGTGATTCTTGCGAAGGAAGCTGGAATGAGTTATGCTAGTATTGCCATGGCAACAGATTATGACTGCTGGAAGGAACATGAAGAAGCAGTGAGTGAAACTTTTTTCCTCTGATGTTGTCCAAAGGGATTTGGATGAAAATGTGTAGGTTTTGATAAGAGATGACATACTGTACTAAATCTGTTCTTAATTACAGTAGTATTCCTGAGTTATTCTTGATGAATGATTGTGGAAGAATAGACTCAATTGGTGCTATCTCATTCGTTTTCATAAACCTGCCATTTTCATAAACCTTTTGTTTCCTGTTGTCTGAATCAGGGAATCTGTGAGCCTGAAGCTCATGAATTCTGTATGTGACTTGTCTTCCTGTGATTGGTCTGGTGTTTTGTCTTTTGCAGCTGTCTGCAAAACAATGGATATGCTTTAGTTCTCCTGTTTGTTTGCAATACACAAGTATAAACCATACACACAGAGAGGAAAAAGCATTTGCACTATCTAAAAAGACTGATATTCTAAGGCTTCACTTTTACACTTCTGAGTTAAATTTATTTGAGTGTTTAAAATGTGTGCCATCAAAATTGAGAGACACCGCTCAGTTGTATTGTATTTCTAGGTTTCAGTGGATAAAGTTTTGAAGACGCTGAAAGGGAATGCAAATAAGGCGACAAGCATACTCCTTACTGCTATACCTCAGATAGGCTCCATGGAATGGACCAACACCCTGCACACTCTGAAAGTAAGTACCCAAATGAGGCTGATGAGTACCAGGGGGAGTGTATGTGTGCACACATAACACAGGTGTATGTTACAGGATGTTTTTACTTAAATTAAAATGTTTCAGGGTAAATGCTTCAAGAAGCCAAATTCATTAAAGAAGGGCAAACAGATTCTTGCAAGTTTTGTTGCCAAGGTCTAGCTTCAGTTTTAAGTCAAGGTCAAGTTTCGTTTTTGGAAATGGTTAAAAAAACCAGATAGCTATATACAGTTGATGAAGTGAGACATCAACCATAAGATATTCATAAAACACAAACAAATGAGATACAAAGATACAAATATATGTGAGTATCCAAATGAAACCCTGATCTTCGATCTTAGCGCAAAAGAGAGTCAAGTGGAAGAGACTGAACCAAATCAAAAACATTATGCTCACTTTATTATGTAGAAGAGGAAAAGTCTTAAAAGGTATGGGTAACAACCAGTTTGAAGTTGTTAGAATTGTGTTCTCCATAGGTTTTAAGTCCAAGGTTCATGAAAAAATACGGAAAAGAAAAACATTTTGTAATATATTGGTGAGGGAGTTCTTAAGCAGAATTTTTCTTAGACAAGGTTTACTTGTGTTTTTTGTCACCTGTATTTCACAGACTTTCTTGAGATTCATTTGTAGCTATAACAAAGAGCGGGGAAACAATGTTAAAACAGTTTGGATGTCTACCCAACTTCTCAACAAATAAGGGTTGAGATAAGAACCAGGAGAGATCATTCATCAAATACTATCACAAGCAAAACAGGCTCAGCTTAGAGATACTAGTGGGATTTTTGCTAACAAAATCAGAGCAGGATAATTCTACCCCTGGCCTCTATGAGTCACATATTTAAGAATTATCATCAAAATTATGCTCAACATATAATCCTTAGTTAGAAAAACAAAAAGCTACTAAACTAAGCAGAAGAAAAAATTCTCTACACTAAATCTAAGGCTTAATCATTACACAGAACCAAAAAGACAAATTACACAATAAATCCACCCCTAGATTTTTCACTATAATTACAATACAAATTTCCCACTACATTCTACTTAATTTTGTGATTTAATACTTGTTTTTCCCAATTAATTATATTTTTCTATGGAAATAATTATTTCTCCCAATTAATATCCTTATCTCAAAGTCCTCATGGTTGCCCTCATTCTCCACCAAAAATATCACGATTTTGACACTGGTCAAATGCCAATGCAGCCACGAAAAATCATCCACTCATTTCCTCTGCTGTAGTCAAGCAGAGGAGGGGGAAAGAAAATGAAATTAAAAGGCTCATGGGGTGAGATACGGATTAGGAGAAAACACTCTAAGGGCAAAAAGGCTCAATACTTCNGATAGTTCTCTGTGAACTCTAACATGATTCTAATTTTCATGAGTAGCAGTCCTGCCCAACCTGCTGCAACATGAGTTCCTCCCATGGGCAAGCAGTTTTCCTACAACTGTTTTTTTGTGGGCCATTTAGTTCATGGGGTATAGTCTTTTAGGATGAGCTGTTCTAGTTTAGAAGCAAGGGTCCTCTTCTTCTATCTCTGGAAGCAAGAGTTCTCTCCCTCTCTGTTCAAGCCTGTCACCAGATCACAGGTTTTCAGCATCCGCACGCTTCAGTGCGAACACCTTTTTTTCATGGGCTGTGGGTGAATTCTGCATCCCCCCACGCACATCATGAATTACAGGGAAGCAGTTTGTTATATCCCAGTCCTCACGTCAGCTTGCAGAAGAATCCCAGCTCTGACGCCTGGAGCACCTTCTCCTCCCCCTCCCTCCTTTTCACCACCCTTAGTGTCGCCACGTTGTTCTCATCCTGTGTCTTCATTTTTTCCTTTTTCTCTGTTTTGGGAGAGAATTGGTGTCTGTAGGATTGTTTGTTCCAAGTTCTATCAATTGAAAAGGTTTTATAGAGTTCCACAGCACTGAAAGATTGATCTTGTTCAGGCTCTGCTTCAGGGAATTGCTTGTTGTGCCTCTCCCTGCTGGTCACATTGTCCCCACTGGCACCAGCTCCACCACGGCACAGCTCCATTTAGTGCCTCTCTTTGTGCAGGGTGCCGAAAAAGAGAAGCTGCTGCTGCTGCTTCTGCCCTTCTGTTTGCGGTGTGGCAGGGTAGGAGCAGCCAGGGAGGCAAAGGCCATTCCTGGTCGTGCCACAATGGCAGCAGCCGTGTGGCTGCACCTGACCCCGGCCACCCCAGTCTTGTCTGTGGGGTTGCTCCCGGTGCTGGCTGTGGGGCCGCTCTAGGCACCGGGATGGCCCCTTGCAGCATGGTCTGGTGGCCCTGCCAAGAAGGGGACTGGTGGCCCCTGCTGCCACCCCTCCAAGGAGAGGAAGAAAAGAGAGTTCCCATCGTTTTGTCTTTCTTAAATATGTTATCAAAGAGGCATTACCAGGTTATCTAATTGGCTTAGCAGTGTGCCTGTTCTCAGGGTGAGCCAGCGATTGGTTTTGCCAGGCACAGAGGAAGCTTTTAGCAGCTCCTCACAGAAAATCACTTACGTGGCTGGCTTCTTCCCTCCTCACCAAAAATCAAGCCATGCAAAACCACTACAGTCATTCATAAATACTGTCACAAGCAAAACAGGCTCAGCTGAGAGAATTTATTGCTAACAAAATCAGAGCGGGGTAATGAGATATAAAAGAAACCCTTAAAGACACCCTACCCCCACCCCTCCCTCCTTCCAGCTCTACCTCCTACCCCAGCAGTGCAAGGAGACAGGGAAGGGGGGTTATGGTCAGTTCATCACCTGAGGATGCTCCCAGTGTTCAGGGAGAGGAGTNTCTCTGCTCTTCTCTGGTTGCAATTACAACTGCACAACCCCTTTTTTGTTTTAAATTCTTCTTAAATATGTTATCACAGAGAAGTTACTGTAATTTCTAATTGGTCCAGCCTTGGCCAGCAGCACATCCGTCTTTGGAGCCACCAGGCACTGGCTCTGCTGGGCATGGAAGAAGCTTCCAGCAGCTTCTCACAGAGGCCACCCCTGTAGCCCATTGTTACCAAAACCAGGTCATGCAAAACCAATACGTCATATCAGTGATTCTCATCTCCAGTTTAGTTAATGTCATGAAGGGAAGACGTATTTAGTAAAATTCACCTGGGACACTTTTTAAGCATAAATAACAAGGTCAGGTTAGTAGAACTCTAACCCAAATTCTTGAGATTAGTATTTTGCCAGTTCTTTACTGAAAAACCTACTTTTTATTAGGAGTGCCTGAATTATCTTTATGAATCTTTCTCACCTGATTATCTGGAACAGTTACTTTAATGCTCAATCTATACATACGAGAGAGGTAACAGACTTTTTCCTTTCTCTTTTGCATCCATTAGGAATGGATGGATAAGGGAGGCAACAAAATCACTATTGCTTCTTCCCTCTGCTCCACAGAAAACATTTCAGAGGATGGGGCTGCACTTTTTAATACAGATGCATAGCTATACAGCAAACTCAGGGTTTGAACAAATAATGTAAAATCTGCTAGATATTCCTCAGGCACTTTTTTTCATGTTGGCATGAAAGGAAATGGTTCCCAAGTCTATTATGCAGCTTAAGTACTGATGAACCTGCCTTGATTTCTGGCAGGCATACTTCAGTGAGCAGTGTCCTCTTGTGTTCCTTTGCATGATTGTCTTGAATCTTCATTGGGAGTGAAAGAGAGCTGGCCCTACATTTACAATGTTCCTGCTCAATGAATACCAGCTGTTCTTTCAGTTCATTCTCAAGTGCTTCTTCCAGCTCAGTCCCCTAAGTACTGCTTGCTGAAGGAAGAAAATGTGGTGCACCAGAGGAAGGGCCACTCCGTCCTAATCATAACACTTTTTCTCTTAAATATCTACTGCCTCGTATCAGTATGAATATTGAGATAGTTTCACTTGCAATTCTTAGGTGTTTAAGTTCTTTGCAGGTAGGTTGAGGAAGGGAGTTGATCTGAAGGCACTGGAAGGGCTGGAAACAAGCAGTGGGGATTGAAATTTTACATGAAGGAAGTAGGACCCACAAATGTTAATGACTTGAAAGAACAAGAACTCTGGAATAGTGAGAAATTCTGAAGCTCCAGAGGCTTTGGAGGCTTCCTTTAATTTTATATAGGAACATCAGGATAGGCTAAAAATGTTCCTGTTTGGAGAATTTCATGGTGATAAAGCAGATGAAGGATTGGTGTTAACAAATCAGAGAGGCAATTTTGCAGGGAAGCAAATGTATGTGCCTCTGTACAAGTGTGTAGTTAAACCATAAAGAGTTTTTAAAAACTATTGTCTTGTAGTGTACTTCAGTATATTTTATAGTGGGAATTTTGAAGGCCAGATGATGGAGTTATTTGAACTGATCTCTTTTGGAGGCACCTTTTTCTAGAGCTTGAAGGCAGCACCCTCTTGCATGCCCTGTGGAAATGTGGTAAGAACACACAAGGAGCAAACTGAGTAAGATTACAGCTGGTACACTACTGTCAGCATGTATGCAGGCCACAACTGTGCATCTCAAATGGGCATTTGCAAATGTCTGTTCTGGTTTTGGGGAAGCATGTGAAACAGTAAAGCTCTATACAGACACAGCTTTTCTTTTCCAAAATCTGTATTCTGGCTGCTATGACAGGAGGAATTTCATCTGGCAGGAAAAAACGTGCTGTCAGTCTCTGCCCAGCTGAATTTTTCTGTCTCCTTCTGTGGAGGTATTCATCTCAGATCATCACACATGCCAGCGGTGTCACCTCTGAATCTCACAGTAGTCTTTAGGAAAGACTGCAGTGTTGCAACAAAATGTCAAAGGGCTGGGGTTTTGATAAAGGATAAGCTGCTTGCCATTGCTTTGCTTTGATGTATCATTTAATTTGTGATATATTGGTGAATGTAAGAGTACTTCTTTGAAAGTTGCTATTTTTTAACTGTGTAAGATGTCTTTAGGCCAGTACTCCCTGGCTTTCTTGCTGTAAAGAGATAATTTCCAGTGTCAGGTTAAAGTTCTCACTCTTTCAGAACAGGGTATGACCACATGGTATTTATGTCGTGTCAGGAAACACAGATGATGCTGTTGATCACAGTGGTCCAAATGATTTCTCCTTGGTGTCAAGGAAATTTCTGGATAGGCTGGTCAGTCAGGGGTGATATACAGCTGGATATGCTGTTAACTGAGAAGAGTTGTTTAGTGAGGTGATAATTACTGGCAGTTGTTGCTGTGATCCTCATGAAATTGTGGCATTCAACATCCTATGCAAGTAAGGCAATTAACAGTATGGTTGCTGGAGTTCAGGTGAGCATACTTTTTTTTAATCAATGAACTAGTATGTATAATCTCATAGAAGACAGCTCTGAAGAGTCAAGGAGCTCCAGAAGGTTGGCAGGGCTTTAAAGGCAGCATTCTCCAAGCACAGTACTGATCCACAGAAAGACCTTGGCTGAACAGGAAACAGCTCTAGTGTAAAAATGCAGCATTCAAGGGTTGGAAGCAGAAAGAAACTACAAAGAAAGAAACCAGATGGAAGTGCAGGTGTGTTAGGGATGCTTTCAGGACAATGGGAGTTTGTCTATAGTTGACAATTGGAAGAGATGTCAAGGGTAACACGAACTGCAGCCAATGCATTGATAACAAAAACTTATCACATAGAACAGGGACTCATTGCCCATGAAGTAAATGAATTGGTGAGAGCAGACAGTTTCATATGGGAACTGATAAAATAGACTTTTTTTAATCTTTGCTATGAAAAGTATTAGTTAGAAAAGAACTGTCCTGTTGAAAAGAATTTTAGCTCGTTATGACTGGGAATTGAGCACTGTACCCATGAGTACCAGCAGAGAATCTGTACTATAATGGTAAAAAGAATGTCCTGTTAGAACTGAGATTTTTTACAGTGTGGCTGTAAGAAGTTCAGCTTGTGGTAAGGTGTTAGAGCTTTTGTGAGTGCTCCTCAGGTAAATTTCTTGGCTCTGTGGGGAAACATGCTGGTACTACTTGCCTTTTTCTTGAACTTCTGTACTAGCCTGTGAGAAATGGTATTTGTCAGATCTCTGATACAAGGAATAATGATGTGTTCTGAGAGTTGTGGTATGTGAATACTCTAGGGTAGTTTAGCTTGAGTAAGGTAACTGTATATGTGTTTCAATACACTTCATCAGGCAGTCACTTGGACATTTATGTGGTTTGACAGATAACAAGCTGAAGGGCATAAAGCTTAGTATTTTTTCAGTCATTTTTTCTAGTCTATCTCAAACTGAAACTTACATTCCCAAGTTCTGTATGTAGAACTCTAATCTTGTAAATATTTTTGAATTATTTTCTTCCTCAAAAACTATCTCAGTGAAATCAATGAATGTACATATGTGATCAGACTCTATTGGCTCAGGTGATTAAAGTGGAGGAAGAGAATTCATCAAGATTTCACTTCAACTGTAGTTGCATTGGTCTACACGCAGGGGTGCTTGCAGGCCAAGGACTTCTCACAAAAGCTGAGATTAAAATGTTTCTTAGACCTTGCCCTTGAGTGTGGCTGATGTGATAGTTACCTGTCCCTACGTAACTTGAGTAGTTTGTTCACTCACAGTCAGTGCCATCTGACTGGTTTCTGTTCTTGATAGCTGTACTTCAGAATTGATGGAAAGTCCTGTGGAAGTCACAGAAAGCATGCTGTACAATTTTTCATTTGTAGTCTGTGAGCACAAAGTCCCTAATTTAGTGGTTTTGCAATATGGTTGTTTTTCTCCATACCAATAAGCCTATCACATTGCTTTGGAAAAGTTGTAATGAAGACTCCTTGTGTGTGTATGCCCTCCTTGTAATTATATTGACTTCTGTGGTGTTGGAAAAAGTTGGAGATATTATGGAAATGAAAGAAGTAACACCTGTTTGTAACCCGAATGGTAGCTACATAGCCTACCTTTACAATGAAAAGTAATTCTCTCTGCATTGGCAAAAGAAGCATTTACCTCCTGTGACTTTGTATTTCAGACAACGGTGCAGTGTTCAGTCATCCTCCCAAAGCAGTAACAACCTGGATGGACCTTGAAGTTTCAGTGCTTTCAAGGAAGAGTGGATCACTTTTGAACTTTCAGAGGTTATAATATCTTCAAAAATTGTTACAAGCTTAAAAGAATGGACTAAACAATGACCAATGATCACGTGTAAGGCTGCTGTTACAATGTTTGTTGGTTTGATCACATATAAGACGGTTAAAATTAGATTTTGAGTACGTTTTCATCTATAAATAGAAAAGGTCAGTATCCTCTATTCAGTGGTACCTTTTAACTGATGGCAGAAAGGAAAGTCTAAGTAATATTGTTGTTGCAGTTTCCTAAAATAAGATCTAAGAAAGCAGATTCACAGGCTATTTGTGTTGCTGTTTCTACCTCCCATCTTTTCCTTCATCAAGATATAGTTGGTTACAGTTACAGTTAACTTTGGAAACATAACAGAAACATAACAGAAAAACTGAACAAACAACTTCAAATTAAAATTACTATTTTTATACATTATCCATATTTTTTATTCCAGTGATTTTTTTAAAGCAGCGTATTTGTTTTGTGTGCTAGAAGACATGGTTTAATAATTGTAGTGGTTCTGTCACAGCAGCAGTTGTGTAATGAGTCAGTGTTGGAGACCGAAGTAATACCTAAACCAAATTTGTGCCTGAAGATGTACTTATGTGACTTACAGAACTGTACTTTACTGACAGTGTCCCAAGCACTCTGCTGGCCATTTTCCGCTTCATTGAACAGCTCCAATTTTAGTTCCTGTGTTAAGTGATGAATGTGCTCAAGTGGTTTGAATGTATGCATTTCAATTTTTTAATACAGTTTTATTTTAATAAAATAACCTGCTATTTCTTGTCTAGTAAATAAAACAAATGAAACAATGCTTCTCCAAGATGTGTGGAAATTGAGGGGGGTGGTTTTTTTACTTGTAGTCATTATGTATCACGATTTTTGCCTTTCATGGAGCAGGTTGGTGATGATATCTTGTAAACAAAACTTCCAGAAAGACATTTTTTAAAACATAGTGTGCTGATTAGAACTTTAGGTTCTATGTCCCTGAACAGCAGGGATTGCTGAGGCAGAAATGGATCAGAATGCGAGGAAAAGATCAGAAACATGAACGGTAAGGATCTTCATAGTACTGTAAAAAAACCCAAAAAACTAATCCAAAGGAAAATAGAAGAAAGCAGGTACACAAGCATTTTAGCTTCCTAGTCTTTTTCGGTTAGACACCCAGTCTTCTGCTTGTGAAAGCCTTTAGATCTGGATGTATTCTTCCTAGCAAAACCAGTAGAGGTGCTTTTCAGATACTGATGAAAATAGCTTAACCAATTTTCTGTATTTCCTGGTGTTTTTTTAAGAATTTGGATTGCAGGAGCCAGAGCTTGAACATACCTTTCATTACCTTCTACCAAGCCAAATCATATATCTGGCCCTAAGAATGGTTTCCATTTTTACCTTTCTTCCATAGGCACTTTTGGTGAAATGGATCAGAGCCAGGAAATTCGTATGAGTGTTTTAAGAGAAAGTTTTTTCTGCATGTCCATTTTCAGTCCCCTTGGGTTGCTCTTCCTGCATTTGGTAGTGACATAAAACAGTAATTGTTATGCTAATTTTTTTGCTTTATATACTGGGTACTTAGTGTCACAGGAGAGTGGCACAGAGCAGGTCCATAGGTAGTAGGTTCTGTTACACATTTCTGTTACAAATTCTTCATATACAAGGCTAGATGAGAACACTAGGCAAGGATGGCTGCATCTAAAGAGTTACAGTCAATAGTGCAGTGTCCAAGTGGAAACCAGGAACAGGTGGTTTCCCTCAGAGGTCTGGGACCAGTATTGTGTCATATT
>VXBB01012993.1:363788-387221 GCA_013399915.1 Illadopsis cleaveri
GCACCAGGGACAGCTCCCCCGGCCGGGCCTGCTGCCCACCGCCTCTGCCCTTCCTCCGTTCCGGGGGAACCCCCGCCTCCCGACCTGTCCCTAAAAGTACCCTCTCTAAGCGTCCCGCATGTGTGCACGGGTGAAGTGCGATGTCGAGCAGTGTCGGGCAGGTTTCTAAAACTACTGGCCAAATTCTTCTTCATCATTACACTTTTCTATTCTTTCTATGTTTAAATAGGTAGAAATGAGTGGAAATTATTCACTCACAAAAAAGAGCTTCTTGATTGAAATTGTTGCTTCTGGTTAAATAATCGAGCATTTAAACATGATCTGGCGATTTCCTTGGTTTTGGGTTTGGCTTTTGGTTTGGTTGGTTTGGCTTGGTTTTATTTGCTTTTTACTAATGAGTTTTCCATTCAAGCACCAGATACCATACAGATGTGAAAGCAAAGATATTTCAGATTGTTTACATTAAATAAAAGGAAACAAGTGGAATAGTTTCATCTGTATGCCCTGGTATGTAGATCACTGTACAATGGAAACACCCAAGCTGTGAGGAGTGTAATGAAAGCCTTGAAAAGACTTCAAGCTGATCTTTACAGCTGCTGTAGTAAAGAACAATATTATAGAATCAGTTTCATAGACGTATATTGATCCTGATTCTCAGCTGCAGGACAAATAATAAAGAAAAAGGATTCTGAAAAGGCTTTGATGCCAGTGATATATCCATAAGGTAAAAATAATCACGTCTGTTGGAATTGTGTGAAAGATTTAGGTGGGGCACTTTATCTTAACAAAGAAAAAGCATGAAAATAATGTCTAAAGAAAGATAAGCTTTCCACTTGTTTGTTTAATTTGATATTCCAAGGTTATGTGGTAAATAAGATAACTATGCCCCAAAATATTCCTTCACACTGCTTTCTGAAAAGGGTGGCATTTCCTACCAACCTCATGAAGTAGCACTGTCGAATATATATTAATGACAAATTAAGGACTTCTTCACAATTTTTCCTGCAGATCAGAAAAACCCACATTATGCCATAAGGGAAGACTCCCCTCCAGCAAATTCATAAATGTTCCCTTCTCCCACTTGCAAATTCATAAATGCTCATTTTCCTGGCCAAGAAAGGAAACCTTGTCTGTTAGCAAAAAAAGAGATATTTTAGCTGCAAACTGCTTGCCTTGGAGCTGGAATCTCAGACAGAGTTTTCGCTTTTTTCTGAATATGCATGTTCTATCTGAAGGACAATTTCACTGTCCAGTTGATGGTAGCTTTAAAGAAGCTGCTACACAGTTGGAAATTACTTCTTCCTGTTTCAAAGTTAATAGTGGAAAGGTAAATTATACAATCATGACCTTAAAACAAACCTTTAGGGAGGTGTCACATCTTTCTGTGCTGCAGGTTTATTAATTACGTATATGGGTGGTGACAAAATGCCAAATAAATACAAATCTCTTGGCAAGTAGAAAGACCTTACAAGCACTGCAAGAATACAATTTTCTACAATCAAAAAGAGGAAAGAGGGACATTGAGAGATTCAAGAAGATACTCATTATTATACACAATGTGTAATCAACTTAGTATTGCTCAAAAACACCAGCCTAATTTTTCCTGGGGAGAAAAAAAATTATTGGCAGTTTGTCCTGGATATGTTTTCTTCTAACTGACGTCCTTAAGTAGTTGCATTTGGAGTAGAAGCTTCTGTTCTTCACTTATCTGGATCTCTTTCTCTGGGAAGTAGGAAAATAGCCAAAACTGGTGACCTAACATTCCTTTTCTGGATCAGAATAAATGGGCAAATAAGTCAGAACAGAAAAATATCCTGATTTTGCACTTCTTTCAAGTGGAAGTATAAAAACACTAATTTAGTTTGTCTCTTTGCGATGGTATTTACAGTATTTTGGAAGTTTATTTTCTCTTTTTTACCCTGTTGTTCTTTATGTATTATTTCAAGAAAAGTAGACATCAGCACTACAAAACATGGCATAGACCCTTCTGGCAATTTGATGGCTATTTGCCCAACTGTGTTTGCAATGAGCTCTCTAAGTGCACCATTACTCTTACTGAAGTTGTAAGTTTTACAGATGAAACTTGAAACTTTTTTCAAGTTTACCTTGCAGCTTGCTCCCACGTTTGGTTATCATGTTGAATATGTAATTTGCTTTCTTGTGGCTCTTTGATAAAATGTTCTTCCAGAACAGCTTAATCAGTGGTAGAGAAAGTACTCCATTAGAAAACCAACAGCAACAAAACCAATGGCACCCTCTCACCCCCCCAAAAACCAAACAACAAAAGCCTAAAAAACCCCAACAAAAACCTCAAAACAAACAAACACAACCAAAAAACACAAAACAAAACAAAACAAAACAAAAAGCCTGAATTACTTTCTAATGTTGAAGAACTGCCAAAACACCGAAACAAGATGCTATCCAATTACCTTGTCTGCAAACTATCCCTGATTTTGGTTTTTGATAGTAAGGGTTCCCTGATCCACAGATATCACACTGGTTTGATCCTGTGGTTTCTACTATGGAAATCCTGATAAACCACAACATCAAAAGTGTGCTATCTAGATTTAGGGGGTTTATTTCCCTTTTCCTTTTTTAACTTTCATTTTATACACCTTCACATTCAGAGACACAGCTGACTGCAGAGAAAGACGTGAATGCAGAATCTAGGACACATTATTCAGTTCACAAAGTCTAGCACAGCCCCAGCTTTGTACCTGTGGCATCTGTGGCAATTGCAGCAAAAGTTCTTAGGATCTAAGTAATAATTCCCGTGTTCCCGTCATTTTACTGTACAGTGCTTAGCAAATCCTTCTGTCTCTTTGGCTCACATATATGCGTAAGGATTGCGGTCGTAGACCTGAAGGACAGTGGGAGGAAAAACTACTGAATTTGAAATGTTTTCAATATAAAAAGTAGAACTGTAAAACCTTCCATACACATTGTCCGTGGGCATTGTGATTCTGCGCTTCCAGGGAGCAGTCATCCACTGTCTGAAGAGGAGTGTGAGTCAGGCAGTGTGCTGAGGCCTAAACCATGCTTAACATGTCAGGCAGGTATCAGGCATCTCCCATAATCAACAACTATGTTGAAAAGTTACATCAAATTCACAGTTAGCATGGATTAAACATATTATCAATTTCCCAGGTGTATGTACTTGTATAACCATTGTTAATGACAAGACTTCTGCCAAAGCTGCAATGCACCAATCAGCTTGCGTTGGAGAATCAGTCCCATTGCATGAGCTTTTTCAATTTTCATCAAGAGTATGGTGGCCAAAATCAACAAAAAGCTATTGATTTCTCACTACAGTTGGGCTGCATGCAAGCACACTGAGGTTCAATTTAATCTGGTAGTAAACTATCCTTACTGATTGATGCATCTTTGTTGCTATGTATTTATATCCCCACAGGGAACAAAGGAGAAAGATTTCCCAGTTACAGTCAACTCATATTCACCTCATGTTGAATTATTCCAAATGGGATTTGGCGGGGTGGGTCAGAGGCAGAGCAATTTAGTGCACAATTTCTGTCTGCACAACAGACAGAAATTTAATTACCTGAGCCCACAGGCATCCAGGATTACTTATTGTTTTTGATTTTTATTCAGACCATATGTCAGGTGGTTGCAAAGTGAGCTTTGCTGGCTGAGTGTTTAGTGAATGTTTCTGAACTTTTAGACAGCTGTGCTTGTCCTACCTTTAAGTAAGGAACACAGGGAGAAGATTAAGATATTTTTTAGAAGGTGACCTGTGAAGAATTTGCATTAAATTTGTTTTGTTCTGGTTTTGTAAAGCCCATGAAGTTTTAAGAAAAAGAGAAGCATTATGAGTTTTCTTTCCCTCTAACCCAACTTGCTTTGTAGGTCAGCTTGAAAATTAGTTGTTAGGAATACCAAACCTTATCTTCCCAATCTGTTTGGCAGACTACTGAGGATAGGAGTCTCTATTCAATGCAGCTATTGAAAACCCAATGTATGAGTCACTACATAACATGCTTTAGATTATCGCACTATAACTCCAAGTAATTTAGGCGATCTTTAGCTTGTCTCTTAATTTTATAATCTCCTGTGGTCATATTTTCAATCCTGTTTCATAAAGTTAGGATCTTTCTATTACCTAATCACATAAGCCCATAAACTGTGAGTATAAAAAAAGCAGGAAACAGGATAATGTCACTGCTCAGACTTGTGAGCAACTGAGACATGAACTCAGATTGACAGGGAATCTGAATTGTTTATTCAAAGAAATAAGCTGGTTCATACATTTTTTCAAGGCACAGTATTTCCTTTCATGGTAATTCTCACCACATGACCTATCCCTTGTTGCCATGTCAGCAAAACGCTTTCTAAATGTCCTTCTGTGGGGTGATCACACACTGTTCACCTGTCAGGTTCTGGCAGGCTCCTCTCCCTAGGCACCTCTTCACCCCAATGACAGGTGGAGACAAGCTGCTCTGTGCTGCCATGTGCTCCTGCAGGCAGACCCCACAGCCCGCAGCCCAACTCCTTCTTATCTCTTCCCAGGCAGACTGGTCACACCAAAGTATGTAAAAATTCATCAGAATGGTGAAGCATTGGTTTGACTCTAACCATGACTTTCTTTCTTCAGAACATTCATTAAGTGCAGGAAGTAGGTGTTTAGCTGAAAACTAAGGTATTTTCAAATCCATACGTAGTTTTCTTCCAAATGTTGAACTTTCGTGCTTCTTGTCATGCCATAATTTCCCCTATTCATCAGGCCTCATACAGTCTTCCAAAATAAAGGTGTTCACTCTGGTAAGTCAACTTTACATGATGTCTCTCAGACATCAAAAATAATTCTGCCCACTAGCTTGATCTTATATTATTTGCCATTCAAAGCCCTTTTGCAATATCTAGAAAGTGGAAACATGAATATGCAGATGATGCCTGAGGCTTTAGTCAAACCCCAGTTTTAGGCAGGCAAAAGTATGGGTTTCCTTGCTACAAGAGGGATGGTACAGTTGAAGATACTTTAAAACATTTGTGTCGAGACACTCTGATCCCACTGAACTTGCCTTATAATATTTGATACTTAAAACACACTTATTTTTCTGCCTAGTAACTGACTTTTTGATAAGTTACAAGGCAAATGTCTTTGCCTTGGAGAAGGAAAAATAAGCTGGAATTTTAGTTTCTATCTAGCTTGCATTCCACTTTTGAATTTGGGCAGCTTTTCCTTACTTTCTTATGATTTTTTAAAAAAATATGTAATATAGCTTCAGGATATGCTACTAAAAGTAACATCAGGTAGCTCCTTGGCCTGGACCAAGGCCAGATGTGGGGATGCAGTAGATCTGGTTGAAGACATTCAGTATTTAGTAGGACTGATGATAGAATGGTGTTTGAGGTTTGGATTCCTTTATTATTCTGCAGTTTTTATGTACAGCACTGCCCAGTAGGACTCATTATTCAGTTAACTTCTTTACAAAGTGTTTATACAAGTAAAATAATCTTCAGTAGAATGTTGAAAGCATATTATGTGTACAGTATTAGTCCATTTAACATGTGTTTTGTAGAGTGCATATTTACTGCAGAGATGTTGATGATGGATGAATCAGGTAGTGGAAAAATATCCTCCTTACATTTCTAAAACCCAAATTAATCTTTGTCTGTAAACCACCCTGGGCTCACTGGTGTTTCTGATTCATGTCTTGTGACCTGAAGTGTATCTATGCTTTCTGCGGTTCCTTTCTAGAACCTTTTTATGGTTCTATGGTTCTACAGTTTCTCCAGTTAAACACTCTGTTTTATAGGTAAGGTTCTCTTCTGTTTAAAAAAATCCAGGGGATGCTTGTGTTATGTTTGTATCTGTAGGCACAGCTGATGGTGAAAGTTAATATCTCCCACAGAAAAACAGTACTAATTAGACAATAAAATATGCTGTTACATATGTACAGCTATTTTGGTATTTCCTGACAGTGTTTTCTATACAAGAATCTCTAAATACAAAATTCAGCTATAAAACACTTTTATTATTCGTAGCTGTCATAATTATGGATTAACAAGAAGACACCATGTGGTCACGAAAGGCCTACCTTGATACTTTGTTGGTTTCTAAAAGGCCATGACCTTGGACTGAAGATATAATGGGTTTATTTTTAACATGAGAACGCAGATGCTTTCTGTAAATGGAATAATGAAAGAGATTTGCCTTGTAATTTTTCAAAGGGTCAGGGGGAAGATGGAACAATAAGTGTCTTTTAAGTATCAAGTATTTTAAAGCAAGCTCAGAAAAATCAGAGTATTTTGACACAAATGTTTTAATGTAACTTCAAATTTATAATTTGGCAAAGCTGGAATTCTTGTACATACATGATCTCACCAAACAAAATGGCATGTTTTATAATACAGACATAGATTATGTGGTTTAAAACAAAAAAGAGAGCATGGTACGGTTTCAAACTAAACTCTTTCTACCTGAGGAGATCTCTGTTGTCTGTGTTTTATCTTTTGCTTATTAGACTGGTTAAGCTGTAAGATTTCTACCATTAAAACTCTTTTTGGCTATTTTATTTTTTTTCAATTGTAGGGGTAAAGCCTGTGAAAGCCTTGTGTTGATGCCTTACGTTTTAGCTTTCATATTTTCCAGATTCTGTACTACATTAATATGTAACTCTGAACTTCATATAAAGTGTTAGCAAGTTCTTCTCTGTCTTTAGTTAGACAAAACATTTCTTTTCCAGCCTGAGAACTAAGGACACCATTGCAGCTTCAGGCCCAAAAAGTATAAACAGCAAATTGAGGAGAGCAATCTGGGAGGGTGGTACCTGAAGATGTAACTGGACAATTAACCCCAATATGTAAATTGACCAAAACTTTAAAAAGTGTGAAAACATGGTATCCGTTGTCCATCTTGGGTGTAGCCTCGCCCAGGCTCTTGTACTGCCCAAGGGTTATCCTTTGAAGGCCATTTCAATAAATACCTACTTTATTCCTTTAACACTGTCTAGCCTCTATTCTAGGTAGCCTCTCAAGGCATCAGTTTCACATTGCATTTTAAATTCCTTATGTAAGCAGCATTTTCCAGAAAAACTTCAGTGTGGGGTTGCAAGATTTTGNCAGGAAGACTAGCTGTCAAAGAACAATCCTGTTTAGAAATGTAGGGTGAGACTTTTTTTTTTATGAGTAAGTATACTTTTCTCATGGTTAAGGAGGCACTGTGATTCTGGAGTTCATATCTGCGGAGTGATAGCAGACTCCTCACTGCTGGAAACCTTAAGATGTTCTCTTAAAAGATGAGACACCAGACTAGCGTTGTTTCTTATGGTGCTATATTTCATTTTTTCTCTTCATATTTCTATTTAACTTGGTTAAATATAGTCACTGTAGCACCACAGCCTTTGGTGAAATTAATCCAGCAAAAGCATAACCATCTATCTGTAAGCCACAGAGGGTGCTCAAAGTGAGGAAAAGATAATAGGTTTACCATTCTGTGTGGATGTGCCTGTTGGATTTTTTTGTGAAAATAAAAGCATCTCGGGATGATTTTTATGTCAAACAACCATTGGCATCCCATTTCAGGGGCTGGAATAGCTTTTGATTCCTTCATTACTTTTCTTCAGAGGCTAAGTAGTTAGCCATGCAGCAGCTGCTGAGCATAGCAGGATTATGTACCTAATCTGCTGCTTTTGCTGCTCTGTGGATGCTGCAGTGCAAGCTGCTGTGTGTGCTACGATGAATTACAACATGCTACTTCGTTGGGGATTTTGGGGACAGCCTATGATGGCTGCTATCAAGCACATTTGGACATGTGTTTGTTTTCTAGTTACATTTTTACAAAAGGCCCAGGAAACACAGGTGTTTTCTTTCTCTTGCCTCTGGAATGGCACTGTGCCCTCCTGTCATAGGATACTTGCACATAAGTTATAGTTCCTATAGTCTCAGGTACCCTTAACCACTGTGCAGTCCTCTATAAAGCTGTATTTATTAACTTCCAGTTTTATTTAAGTACAAAATCTGGTTGAAAATTTCTACTGAAAAGGGAAAATGGTTTCATTTACAATAAGGGAAAGCTGAGGGTTTGGTTTTGTTTTTATTCCCTTCCAGTTACTGATTTCTCTTGTGTTTAAAGCCTCTTCCACAACCTGTGCAATCTTGCAGTGACCCATAATGTACTAATGTAGTACATCTGCTTGACTGTGCTAGCTGCTCCCTTCAAAGTCTAACATTTTGCAGCTCAGGAGCCCTTCTTCTGTTACTCTCACAGCAAAACTTCGTTATGTGAAGTGCAGCTTCCTGTCTGATTCCTCTGAGTAATGACAGGGTTTCTGCAGCTGGCAGGACAGCCTCCTATGCAGATGAAAGTCATTAACATCCCAGGCTAGGACCTGGTTGCCATGTCTTCATTCATCAGGCTTGCCTCAGCCCTTCTGGTTGGGCTCCAAAGCAGTGACTGTACCAAGCTGAGAGGCAGAAACCTCGGAGCATACCACCTGCTGCAGCTGCTGCAGTGCTGGCCTCCCAGGAGTGGGTTAAGTTTCCGTTGGCGTAATTTTCAGGTCTCTACCATGTGTATCAAGCGCGTGATTTCCTCCACATGTGCTGAATGTAGATCTTCCATCCATTCAGTTGAATGTGAGGGCTTCTGACTAACAAAGTTTTATGTGGATTTTGAAAAAGAAAATTTTAAAAGGTAAGAGTGGTTGCTTAAGAGTCAGCACTTAGAAACTGGAGAATCTTGGAATATTTTGAAAATTGTTCCTTATAATCTTAAATTCATCCTTTTACATTTTCTGATTGTATGCATACCTATATGGCACATGATGGTGATGACTTGTTGCCATCCTAGGTTTATGTGCTATTATATCTCTGGTGTTGCTTCGTGGTGACGGCAAAGCAGAGCACCACCACTGTGAGTGTTGTATGAATAAGGTCTCTAAAATAAATATAATATGGCTGTTTGCTTATTTGTTTGTTTCTTCTCCCCCCAAAACTCCCACGTTTTTAACAGTTTATATTCAAGCATCAAGAGTAACCATCAGGACTTCCAAACACAGTGAGAAAGTCATTAACAAGATTACTGCGAGAGAGGATCTCACCGTAGTGGAGAAACAAACAGGGTATGTGGTCAATGTGACATTCATCTCTGGGTAATGCCTGCAAGCAATGGGATACCGTTTTTAATGGATGCATGGAGGTATACCTGTGACAGGCCATGTGGGCTGCAAAAAGAGAAGACCAGGCAGAGGCAACACGTGTAAAGGGGCTTGGCACACTCCAGCTCCAATAAATATGGCTCCTGCCTTTGAATCTGATGGTAAGCAGACCTCTCCATGTCTGCGGGAGACGGAAGGTTGCTCTGAAGCAGCTCTAGGGCAGAATTAGACTTTTCTGTACTCTTCACACTGTTATATTTGAATATCCATGTTTTGTAAGACTGACTTTACTTAAACAGTCCCACAGTTTCCATGCCCTAGAGCCAAAGGCAATTTTTCAAGCATATGTGTCTTGAGGAAGACCCTTACTCTTTCCAATCATTGCTTTTATGGCGGGATAACAAGCACGGTGCCTCGTCCCACACTTGCCGCCCTGCCTCACCCTGCGGAGTCTGCAGCGGAGTCTGCAGTCGCTCCCTGCTGGGGCAGCGGAACTGCCTTTTTTGCTGCTGTTTTTCATTTGTTTTAAAATTTGCAATGACAGCTCGAAAAGCTGCCAAAAGCCGTGTCGAAGGTGGGTGTGAGTTTTAGAAGAGGTACGTGTGCCATCTAGAGGAAGCGCAGCCGCCTGAGGGGAGACGGAGGGGACGGGACGCACTGCGCTGTGGATTTGGAGCAACCTGAAAACGAGCATGGGGAACCCGCAAAAAAATTTCCCCAATACCCAGCAGTTTCCCTTTGGGAAACCTCAGTAAATGGCGTGCTATACCCCTGTGTTTGCAAACTTTTTACGTACCTCTAGAAAAAAGCACTAAGAATGCCGTACTCTTTTCTATTCCAGTAAAAGAGAGAATGACTGTTGGTGTATTTTAGTAGCCCTGGCATTTATTAATGCTGTCCAGTTCCTAGGATGTAGAAAGAAACAGCTCTGACCTGGCAAAACTAGATTTCATCCTTCCTTCTTGCTGTGTCTTCTTTGTTTTTTGAACATTGGACAATCTGATGCTTCTGGCATGTATCAGCTTACATCAGTAGACAGAAAGTTCAGTAATGGTTGGTTGTAAGGGTGTTTGTATCTTGACAGCAAGAGACAGAACCTTACAACCTCATTCTCTGTACCCCAGATCTTGTAAGGTAGCAAAAAATAATACTTTTTCAACTAGCATCTATGCCAGCAAGATGAATCTGTGTGAAGTTACGTGCACAACATTTCTTGTGGGTAAGAAAACCTCAAACACTGCAGGCATGAATCTTCAGGCACTGCTGGAACTGCAGAGCAAGGTTTCAGTGTGGCAGCTATTGCCTGACAAGGTCAGCTTTCTATTTTCAAATAACATGCTATAATGAATTGACCTTGTTATAGGAAACTGTCCCATCCTGGGGCCTTCGATTAAAGTCGAAGGAGCAGAGAGGAAGGTAGGTGTTATTAATTCAAAGTCGACTAAGCCCTGGCTCCTTGGAGACATGTGCAAGCTGAGGAACAGTGAAATACCCTGTGACTGCTGCTGCAAAATGTACAGACAACTGGCTTGTTTGATAACTTTCTCCTGAATTTGTTGTCACATTAGAAGATTTCTAAATTGAAACTATCGTGACCGAATCGCTTTAAAGGACTGAAAAATTTCCCCAAAACTCATTGCCATATTGCTTGCAGAAAAATCTAGAATAATAGCCAGTGCAGACTATCCACATTTTGAAACCTATCATGACTTCTCTGACAAGTAAGTAATATTCGGGGATAACTAACAAGGGTCAGTGTATATTTGTCTTGTTTTTTTCAGTGACTTCATCTGAATGACATCAGTCATGACAAGGGTTCCACTCGAAAGGACACTGTAACATCTAGTGGCTGTTTGACACTATGAGATTTCCAAGTGTTAACTGCAAATCGCAAACCAATGAACAAGGAATGTGAAGTACTTTGTCCTCTAGGTACTTCCCTTGCTCAGTGTGGGAAGCTGAGGAATGTGCGAAAACAGAAGGGCAAGCTCAGGTGACAACTCGTGACTTGTCTTCTACTGTGTGATGCTTTCTAACTGGTGCAAATGTTATGAAGCTTCTCCATCTGCATAAGAGGAGCAAACAGCCTCCCTCTGTCCCCACCAATTTACTCTGCACTATTTAATGAGGTCACTGTCCACTGAGGTAGGCCAGATCTGTGGCTGCTCAGTATCACCCTGTGCAGCAGCAAAACTACCTGCATCTGGGACATTGCACAGCAGCAATAAGCTACATTGGTTCTTGCTAAGCAGGAACCTTGTGACAGCATCCTGGCATTTTAGGATATCTCTGCACATTTCAGGTGGTGCACCCAGACCACAGACATACTTGCATCACCTTGGAGCTACCTGGCGTGCTAATTGAAGGCAGCGTGAAAGTGCTCTTCATTGCTAAGTGTTGCATTATGCAGCTGCTGTTTTCGTTGCTTTTCATACCCATATAAGGTAAAAGCCACATAAATCAAGTCTGAGATATGCACACACAAGTGGTACCTCTGTGTGCAGCATAGAGTCTGTTTTCTGTTGTGTGTAGGGGAGAAGTAAAGTTCACCTCCTCACTGCAGAGAAGAAAATTACAGCCTCCCCAACACGACAAGGTGACAGATCCACTTCTTAGAAGAGAATGTTCTTAGAAGATGAGTGGTCAAGTCATGAGTAAAGGAGTCATCAGAAGATGAGGAGGTGACTACAACTCTGTATTTCCTCCCAGAACCTTTTTGTCAGATGGCATTGTAGATAAAGTCATCTCTGTGTCAGGTTTAATATTGAAAATTAGATGGGGAGTTGAGGGGGAGCAGGGCTAAGGAGGAGTGGAGAATCCCTTCCTCTTTTTAACAGACAGAAGGCTTTCCACACAGGAAAATATGGTTCTTCTCTTAACCCATCGTGAGTCCTGCATCAGCAGGCAGAGCTTCCAGCTGAATCAGTTTGATCCTGTACCTTCCTGGAGAGAAGATAGTTTTGACACTGGTCAGTTCACTTTGTTATTTCCAAGCACACATTTCCATTGCAGCCTAGGGGAGGCACTCACTAGGAACTGAGGTTAGAGTTTGGTTTTATTTTGATTTGCAGTAACAAGAGGGAGAAAGCTCAGAAGAGAAGTAAATTAAAATTACATTCATTTTGAAGTCTAAGTAATGCTTTCCGTTTGTACCATGTTTGGTTCCAACAAACCAGACTTGCTTCTGCAGGCAGGATATGTGTGACTTTGTAGGACAGAAAAAAAAAAAAGAGAAGAANAATTGTTGAAAAATACCCCCAGAATTCACAGGGAAACACCATAAAGAAACCAATGCTAAAAAGCAGTTTTATCCATACAGACATTGGTACTATACTTTCTATTCTAAAAAAGAACCTATTGCATACTATAACAAACAGGATTAAATATGAAAATCTGCTATGGACAAAAATATATACTTATCCTTGACTGGCCATATTTAGCAACATTGGGTGGTTTAAAATGATTAAGCATTTAAGGAAAAATAAAAAGGGTTATGCATCAAATACTAAACTTATATTATACACAGTGTATGTGCAAACTGTGACAAAAGGTGAAACATTTTTAAAATACCTCTGATAATGAAAAGATCTGATGTAAAATTTGTCTTAAATGGCTTGAACAAAATACTCATGTGTGCACAAAACCGCTTCATTCAGCAGTAATTCTTGGATTTAGCCCTTGATGGGGTTGAGATCCCGGTAGAATGAAGGATTTGACACCAGGGGAGCAGGAATCTGTAACAAACACCTTTTTAATATAGGGCCATAACCACAATGTGGTTTGGAATGGGCGAACTGAATTAAATCTTTTTTTCGCGAGTGCCTGGAGTTACCATCACATGTGCTAATATTCTCATTAAAAATGTCTTTAGTGTGTCAGATGTTGAGAAGAGATACTGCATGGCAGGTTCCACCTCTAGATTTGAAAGTTCCCTTTTGTTAAGTGATCACACAGCACAGGGTGTTGTCTTCTCTCTTTTTGTCAGCAATTATATCCTACTGTGTTTCCTCATTCTTTGCTGATTTGTACATGCTCAGGGAAAGCATGGACAAGTCGGTCCTGGGAAATCAGCCTTGCAAGCATTCTGAAGTATGACCATACCCTTACCAGATGCTTTTGGAAAGATGCACATACCTATTTTGCACCCTGATTCCCCAGTGTGAGAATCTGTGTCACTTTTGCTCATTCATACTCTGCAAAACATCTGAAAACAAAGAACTTAAAATTTGTCACGGTGTGTAGCAAACAAGAAAGAAGTCACTTTTTACAAACTTGCTTTGAAAGTTTATTTTAAGAAATTTGTGTTTCTGAGCCCTTTTTCTTTTTAAAAAAATCTCCTCACATAATCTTGTTCTGAAACTCTGTGCTTTTATCTCCCTAATAATTTCTTATCTTTCTTCTTTTTGCTGTTTTCTTTTTGTGGGACATATGGTGGTTCAGCTGGAAGGACAGAAACTTCAAAAACTAGAAACTAGATTATAGATCAAAATAGACCTAAATATGATTTGCAATACCAAGTTTTGGCTCTTCTTTCCAGAGAAACAACCTCACCAGTTGCTTTAAAAATCTCCCAGTCCAACTGAAACCCCATTTTTTAACCCATTTTAGATACACCAGTAATCCAGCCAGGATTGTTAAAATCTGCATCACTCAATGGGAAGATTACAATATGACTTACACCAAACCCACCTTCTTCTTCATTTGGGTGGCCACAGTGGAGATGAGTGGTACTTTTGGTGCACTTTTTTGTTGCTTATTGGCTGATGTCCCCCAATCAGAGAGATGGGAATTTGTATGTTTGCTTCTTTCTGTTGGCACCTGGGATTACAATCACAGCTGAGTAAATACTGTGACAATCTTGTTCTGGATCATTAGTTTTGATGTATGTGTGTGCCAAGAAAAATCACTTACTGTGGTGAGTAAAACATGTCAAGGCTATGCTCATGGGTAAAGTGGAAGTGGCCATGTCAACACAGAATGCCATTTACCAGTTGCTGTAAACTGTGGTGGAAGCTGGCACAGGCCTAGGCTAATGGGGCCTAGCTAGGGACCCAGCCCAATGTTTCCCACTTACGGATTTTATCAATCACCTCTAAAGCATAAAGTTTGGGAAGATAGAGCCTACAATTCCATTTCTCTGCTTTTTCTGTTTTTAAAATGTCATAGACATGTTTCTATGTGTCAGAAAAGGCAGCTTACATAGGAAAAAGAAACCTTCAAAACCAACACATACTGTAGGGGCTTAGATCATTATTACTTGTGGGTCATTCTTGATTTTGTCATTAAAAGAGATAGCAATTAGATAATAATGAAACAAAGTCTACCAGTTGGTGGATGAAATTCAGGTTTTGCAGACTACTCTTCAACCTTCTGCAACCTGGTAAAAACTGTGGTCCTGTGAATTTGGAAATGCTGTCAGACCTCCTTAAGCAACAGTACATGTGCTGGAAGGAGATGTATGTCATCTTGATACAGCCCACTGAGTTCCTGTTTCTGTCTTTTCCAGAAAGGCAGCTGGCTTTCATTTCCCAGCTTTCCCAGCTGTCTGTCATTTGAAAATGAACACAGTAAAGTGTCATGGTTACTTCAGTGCCAAGTTTATGTTCTTGTGATGCTTGAGTACTCATTTTTCAGACTTAGAGGTTAAGGTCAAAGACCTTAGAGGTGGTCAGCTGTTCCTATCTCCCAGCCCCAGGTTCAATGGCAGTGCTTCTGGTACTGAAAGGCAAGGCTCTATCAAGAAAGGAGACAGGGTTTAGTTTCCTATTTTCACAAAGTGGAGGAGCATCAGTGGGAGAGATTGAAGTGTTTCAGACTCTTTCACTTCTGTCTCTGATTTGTGGGGGGAAAAATAGAATTTTTTAACGTATTTAAGGATCTTTATGTGGCTGTGATTTGTAAGCTGAAACAACAAGGTGTTCACAATAAGAAGACATTGATGCCCAATAGGAGGAGTATAAACAATGTGAGGATCATCAGGGGTCAGCTTGAGTTGAAATAGCTTCTCAGCTATCCCTGCAGACTAAAGAATTCTTTCCCAGAAATGAAAATTCAATGCAAGTTAGGACAATAGAAAGAAATATAAAATCAACAAAGTTTAAACTGGAATCTGGATTAGTAGTCATTCTGAAGTATAAATGCTTAAAACTACAAAAACTGATAGTAAGGTTTTCTAGTACAGCAGAAACAGAGAGACTGAAAGAAATGAGGGACATTTTTAGCTTATTAGAAGATAGAGAAACACTGATACTGTACATTCATCCTTTCATTTTGCAATTTTTTTTCCTGAGTAAGGTTGTAGACATATACTCCATGCTTACTATCTTCAAGCAATAGAGGTATTGTGAAAGACAATTCCTATGCAATAAATAAACACTGTTTAACTGTACGTGTCAGGTAAAAAGACAAAAAAGATAGATAGGGGTTGGGATTGTGTTCCAACTTGAGTCTATTCTTTGTTCTGTAGCATTAAACAAACTCCTGAATTTGAATTAATATTGTTAGTTGCATATGATTATTCCCGTTTCAGAGGAGTTGTTGGAAGGATTAACAAGGAATTTATAATTATCTTTGCTCTCTCTTTCTCTGTGTTGAAAGACATGATTCTGGGAAGAGATGGAGTCTTACCTCAAGAAATCTTTTTCTGTAAATTTCCATGAGGAAATCACAACCTTCCCTAATTTTCTGGTCTGTTGGGAAGTCTCCAAACAGCACTTGAGAAGTAACCAACACTTCAGCAGTTTCTGAACAGATTTATTCCTGAGCTTCACTGATTTCTTTGTACTCTGGCTTGTTTCATACCAAAACTGGGTCATCATTCTTCATGCAATTCCTTATGAAAGAATTACAAAATTCTTACTACAAAATAAGAAATACTCTCTTAGGTTACAGAACTCCAGATGTTTCTCTCAGAAGACTTGGGCATGAGATCAGATGTTCATACAATGGGCTCTCAGCCACCAATCGCCACATTTCCTGCAAACTGCAGCATCTGGGCAGTTTTACTGCAGTGCTGATAGGTTAGCCTTGGCAGTGGTGGCATGCTAAATGGAATTCAAAGGGACTGACTTCACTGTTACAGTCACAACAAGCACAGGATTAGGAGTGTGTGTGTTCTCAGTCTCTGAAACTTTTTTAACATGATAGCCATAAAAGGACTTGAAAGTTTGGGTACTGCAAGTTCTTGCTATCTACAGGTTCAGCATAGGGAGAGTTTTTATTCTGCTCTTCTGTCAGAGAAGGGGTTGTGCAGATGAGCCAGGCTGCAGTGTTGATTAACAGGCAAATCTGGAAAGAATGTGTTGTCAGTGCTTCACATATGTCACGCAGGAAACATGAAAGAACGGGAGGGAGGTACCTGTCAGGTGATGCTACTGGAGAGGTTCAGCAACCAAATGCATCTCAGCAGAAGTTACCACGGATTAGTACACACCAGTGTGAAGAGCAAATCTTGCTTTTCCTCTTCAGCTTCCATATAGATGTACCTGTCACCCTTTTTTATCTCCACAGAATTTTATAGCACCATGTATTTCTTCTTCTTACCTCATATGCCAGCTTCATTGCCATCTGTCATCATACCTGATACAATTAGTATGTCATGTGCTGAGCTTCTCCCACTCATATTGGCTAGCAGACAGGGCTGAGGTCCAAAAATTTTGAGGTACATATTGAGGCACAGCCATATAAACCTGAGACAAATTCGGGTTTCATGGACTCACAGAACCATAGAATGGTTTGGTTTGAAAGAGACTTTTAAGACTTCGTAGTTTTTTCTCTAGTCAGAGGAAAGGAAACCTTCCACTAGAGGAGGTTGCTTGAAACTGTATCCAAGTTGGCCTTGAACACTTTCAGAGAGGGGGGATCTACAATTTCTCTGGGAAACCTGTGCCAGTATTTCACCATTTTCACAGTAAAGATTTTCTTCCCAATAGCTAAACTAAAATTTCTCTCTTTCAGTTTAAAGCCATTCCCCTGTGTCCTGTCACTACACAGTAAAAGAGTCCCTCTTCAGCTTACCTGTAGCCCCCTTTAGTTACTGGCAGGTGTTCTAAGGTCTCCCTGGATCTTCTCCCCTCCAGGCTGAACGTTCCCAATTTTTTCAGTCTTTCCTAGTAGGAGAGGTGCTCCATCCCTCTGATCAACTTGGTGGCATCCTCTGGACTCATTCCATTAGGTTGAGGACCTTCTTACTTTGGGGATCCTGGAGCTGGAAGCTCTGTCTGGTTCTCATATCTGGTCTCATGTTTGATCCCCTTAGTTTACTTATTTAAAAATTTGATGAAGTCTTGAGTTGGAGTAACAGAACACAGAACTTGAAACAGTGCTACAAATTACCAGGGAATAGATCCAAGTGCAAAACATTTTCTTTTACATTTTAGGAACAAAATGGTGACAGTTGCATTTTGCATGTATTCAAGATAGAAGGTCTTTCCTCTATCAGGGTTTTATTTGCAATGTTAACTAACTTGAGTTTTGAGTTTCACACATATGCAGTTATAATTTGCCTCAGGGGCAAAATGACTAAGAAGTGCACCTGAAAAAAATAGAAGGTGATACAAGACCAATACTAAAATGAAAGAAATAGATATATAAGCAGGTCAACCATGTAAAACATATCTGAATTGCCAAACCCAGTGTAACTGCTTTTAGAACTTTGTTGGGGAAATTTCTATAAATTGTTTCCTGTTGTGGATTTGATGGGCTGTTGAATAGTGTCAATTTATTCTTTTTCACTTTCAGCTGCTATGCTAACCTCATTTATAAGAACTGTGTTGGGTACACACCTCTGGAAAGGAGAGAACTGTATTCCTCACTTCAATAGTAACTGAATGTGCCCAAGGAAATAAGGTCCCAGACCCTGAGGGATGCCATGATACCTGTCTAGACCCAGAGGAATGAGCAGGGAACCTTGCAGCAGAGACGCTGAAGGGAGCAGGATACGTCCAAAAAGTTCTAAAAGTTGGTCTAACAGTGAGCCAATTGGAAGAAAAATGTCTCAGCAAGTTCGCCTCAAAGCTCTGGTAAGCTTGAAATACTATCAGAGAAAGGGCAGCTGGGACTGGTAAGACTTCATCCTTTTTGATCCTCTTCCTATGTTTGCAAAAGAAAGATCAGTTGTTTCACAGAAGGAGCCTAGTCATCACCAGTCATTGCTGGGCCAGTGATGTTAGAGTGGTGCACAGTCATTACTGGATCTCAGAGCCACCTAAACCCCTGATGAAAGCTTCGTGTGGTCAGGTGCCAGACAGCCAATTCATCAGACCCAGTGACCTGGTAAGGCACCTCTAGGAAATATCTGCAGAGGAAGAAGTTTCAGGAGGTATAAGACTCTAAAAACTGACAAACAGCTGGAAAAGTGCACCATTCACAGTTCACAGCCACAGATTTCTCCTGGAGTTGATAAAGAAATAGGGTTAGGTGATGCCTTTTAGGCTCTGTCTCTCTTCATTCTCTGTCCAAATTCTGATGAGAAGCGTGAAAAAACACAGTTCAGCTCTTTTTCCTCCTTTACCTGATTTTAACTGAATCTTGAAGTAGGTATTGTTTTCCTTAAATATCTCCTTTTGAATGTTCTCTGCTTTGTCCAAGATATGGAAAATCTTGATGCTGTCCCATCCTGTGCTCTTATTTCTGCTTCTGATACTGCGCCATATTTTGCTTCAGAAAAAGGGTGAAAAACTGGAAAACGTTGGTTGGCATCTCTATTTTTCTCCTCTCCTTGCTGCTGTGAAATCAGCAGTTCAGTATTAGGTACTAACATTTTTATTTAAGCTGTGCTTTTTTTTTCTGATGCAAACACCCACAGTTTGCATGCCTCCTATAAAGATATGTCTTCATCCCTTCTCCACTGCCACAGCAAATGTGTTGTAAGATTGTGTGAGGGAATTCTTGTAATGTTCCTGAATATGTGCAATTAAATATGTCTACCACAAAAGTGTTAACTTTCTCTTTCTCCATGCATATGATACTTCAGGGGACTTCCTGAAGTCTGGGTTCATTTTAGCTAAACTGATTTTTTTTCCCCGCCCCCCCCGGTTTAGAAGAAAGGAGGAAATGCACCTGTTCATGTTTTCCCAAAAATATTCTTCCCTAAATGACGTGAATAAAGCTGCAGAGCTTAATAGCAAAGGGCTATTTGCTTAGAACTTAAGCAAAAAAATTGCTTAACAGAAGCAAGGGCTCATGGATACTGTAAACATTCAGTATTGGCTGGTGTTACCTGATGAAAAGACTCTTCTGAGAATAAACGATGAGGTAGTCTTTTCATTTGTCTTTGTTCTGGGAAAAAACCAGATGAAACATTTCTCATTTGTTTGTCTTCTGGGTAATGTCTACTACTAAATCAGTTTACATTTTTGTTTCAATTTTAAGAGTTAAGAAGCTTCTAGTGATCTTTGCAAAAGTAAAATTTTGCCTGATAAAAGATCTTTTAAAATGCATAAAAAAGGTATGTGTATTTTATATATATTTTACTGTGTATATTTGCACAGCAAAGTGTGAAACAGGAAGTTGCAGAGGTGCATAGATTTGAAGGGGTTTGCTTTTTAAAACATTTGAATGAGAGAACTCATGGTCTGTTTTAGTAATCCATGTCTCAGTGAAGCCATGCTCACTCACTGCAGAGATGCTCACTCACTGCAGCCAGATGACCCACATTCTCCTTTACAATGTGGTTATTCCCATTTCTTTCTGACCTGTGCCCTACACACAGTACAATCAGTGTGGGACAAACCTGCAGTGTCATTACCTCTTCCTCATAAAGTTCTTTATGTAAATGCTCTTTCTAAGCACAGGACAGTACAATGTCCACACTGCTCTTGGTAGCCAACTCTAAAAAAAATCATTACTTCTCAGCTGAACCATTTTATCATCCATCAGGCTGTTTTTCCTGGTGACCTGTTTGTCATGGTTGGTGTGCCCAGTCTCCCAGGCAAGAGGTCAGTCCTGGAAGAAATTGTGGGTTTGCACCACCTTGTTTGAGGTGCTGGGCAAACACAGATATCGTTTCAAGTAACTGTTTGGGCAGAAGAGGAGACCTATGGGTGGGAAGGAAGGATAGGAGAAGAAGGCGCTGAAATCTGTGGTGGGAGCATACACAATGAGGGCAGGAAGGCTATTCTTTCAGTTTTACACATACTCCATTTATATAAGCATACCTATCACACCAACATCTCTGCCAGTTTCAAAAAACTCTCAAAACTCCCACCTGCTGCCTGTTCCTTGGGACTGTAAAATAAAAAGCTGTCCCAATCTCCTGTCTCCAGAAGCCGTATCGTCTGAGCTATGGGCTGCTATCCGTGTTTCTGGAATTCCCCAGTACACACAATTCTACCCCAGAGCAGTAGAATTGGAGCATTTCTGGTTCTGGTCCTTCCTTTGCACTACTTCTCACTGTTTTATCTTGTTTCTTCTGCTTTTGTTTAGAGGGTACTAGCATGCTTGCCTTCTTCCCAGCAGACCTCAGCTGTAAAACGTTCTTGAAAGCCTGTAGAGTGCTGACAGGGCTGGTGGCCACACCCCTTTCTGTCAGTGTTGACATTAGCCATGTGGTAGAAATCACATCAGAGTGCTGGGCTGATGTAAAGACATGAGTTTTAACAGCATTAAAAATATTAGTCCTTTAAAATAGAGGTCTTCAAAGTACACTTGTCTTCCTCTAAGGAAACATGCAAAGACTAGCACATGTAATTTCCCAGAAGTACCAGATCTGTCTGGGTTTTAGACATTGGGCCATTTTTGTAACCAGACAAGCCTGGGAGTGGCAGCACATGAAACAGGGAGGTATACTGGTGTGTGTCCCCTTGGGACAGAAAAAGATGATACAGAGCAATATATATTCTGCTCACTGTTTTGTTGTAAATGTATAAAGGCTGTTGCTTTGTTTTCTCCTTTTGGTCAGTACACCTGGGTTTTGTTATCAAAAAAAGCTTTTTTATCTGGGACTTCACAAACTCTCAGTTTGGACTAAAGTGAGGATTTGGAGATAGTTCCCTGGATAAGGATACCAATGGCATTTACTTCCTTGACAAGACTGCTTTCCTTTGGCAAATATTGCTATTTCTCCCAAGCTTGTAAAAGTCATGAATGTTAGGCTTGCTGGAGGAGACAGAAGCAGAGATGGACATGTTACTGTCATGGATGCATGACAGTAACAATATTTTCCTGTTACACTGCACATACTGAAAACTGTTTCTGAAAAAGTTTGAGGAACCTGCTAGGAGATCCTGTGTTGCAGAATCTGGGTCTGCAAGTAGACTGCATTAGAAACTCCACAAGGGAACTAATCACACACAGTCTGCTCTATTGATTCTGTTCACTGTGCACCTTCTCTTATAAAATAAGCTTCCGAATTCATTCTCTGCCCACCAGGCTGCAATCATCCAGTGTATGGATGATTTACTTTTCATACTTCTCTACCATGAGGTCTGAAATGATCTATCATAAACTGTGGAGGTTGGAAGGAACCTTAGAGGCCTCTGGTCCAACCAAAAAGTCCAAGGTGCGATTCTGGCTTGAGCTACACTCTGGCTGAGTGCTACATATGCACTCAGCTCTATCTCCTGTGATTTGCAAGCAGACTCCCTTCATAGACCCCAGAACTGACTTGGTACCTTATCATGTTTTCAGCAGCAGGTGTTACTGGTCACTTTCAACAGCCTGACACCACTGTCAGGGGCACACTGTTTGTGTTGGGGTTACACTGTTTGTGTCCACCATGGAGCAGCCCCATTCTTACTGCGCCTTTCTGACAGTATCAGTGAGGAAGTTATTGAGAAGCTGCTCCTCAGAGCAGCAAAGAGCAGTGTGGTGGTGTGGGTTCTGGATTTTTCATTTTGTTGTATATTTCAGAATGTTCCTTNCAGTGCTGGGGCTCACCGAGCCAGCGATACAGGGCAGCCCCCAGTGCAGAGCAGGAGAATGAAAGGCAATGGCCACAGACAGCAATAAAAGATGCTCAGCCAGATGAGAAGGAAAGTTTTACCCTATGAGGACAGCCCATGCAGGAGGGGCCAAGAGAAGTTGTGCCATCTCCATCCCTGGAGTACGATCAGCCTCCTGAGTACTGTCAGCCCAAATAGGATAAAAAGCCCTGAGATATCTGGTCTGACCCCATGGCTGAGTCTGCTCAGGGCAGGGGTTAGGCTGGAGTCTTCCCAAGTCCCTGGTGGACTGCATAAATCTGCAGTCCTCAGCCATGTAGGCAGAGTGTCTTCAGACACCCTGCTTTGCTTTCATCAGGAACAGGAGCGTTTGTCTGTTCCTGCTGAGGAAGTCAGTTCCCTCTTTTCCTGAAAGCCATACAGTGGTTTCAGCAGAAGGCCTCAGAGTTAGAGGGGGATGTGGAGAAATGCATCCTGTGGAGTTGAGGACCTGTCTATCCAACATGAACTAACAGCTGCAAGTTGAATTATTTGGCAATAGCAATAAAATTATTTGTCTGATATCATGGAAGAATGATGCCTATTGCATTTTAACTCGGTGTTATCCTGTTAGTTCTTGCTCTCATGGTTGGTTTTTACAAGAAGTTTGGTCACAAAGTGAATTAAGAAAAGCCCTCCAATCTTTTTGAATACCTGGTCAGTTCTTTTTGCAAAATGATCAGGTAGAAATAGGCATTTGTAAAGCATGTGAAACTGAAATTAATTTTTTAAGATTCGGCAAACTGAACTAGTGACAGGAAACCTCAAGCACTGTATTACTAAGCAATTAATACCAAGTGACTTTCAGTAATTCCTGGAACTCATTCACAGTATTACTACATTTCTTGGTAATTTTGTGAAGGTATTTCCATCTGCCTGCCTGTCTTAAATTCTTCGTACTGGCTCCATTTGAAAAACAAAGTATTTATAGAATATTTTAACACAAACAAAGGAAACAGAATAGAAGGAGCCTGAACATTTAAAAGTAGATCGGCAAAAGCTGTTGGGCTTACTCAGAAAGCCGTTGGCATGATCCAACCTAAACAAATCAGTTTTCAACATAATGACAGAATGGGATACTGACAGAGTAGTAATGCTCTTTCAGAGCAGGAATATAGAGATCTGAAACGGAAAGATCAGCTGCAAGACTGCACTGTGAGGAGCACCATGTGAAGTGCCTGCAATCTTCAACAGAAGATGTGGAGCTCAGTGGCTGAGATGAACTTTGGGTCACTTAGAGGTTGTAGATATTATTTCTAGTTGGCAGCAGTTAAAACTGGAAGATGTTTGTGTCCTGGGTTGGCGCTGCCTCCTGGAGTCTCCTATCCCAATCGTGCACTTTGTCTCTGTATTCTGTATTGTTATGTCTAATAGCTGCGGGCTCCCTGCCCCCACCT
>VXBB01012993.1:399879-412086 GCA_013399915.1 Illadopsis cleaveri
CAGCTTGCAGCAGCTGTTCCTTGCTTCCATGTTCAACCTTTTACCTGCCCCCTTTTCTGGCTATGATCCTGCTGGGACTGCAGGGTGCCCTTAGGTTGCTGTAAGCCCTGCAGAAACATCTTTCTCCTGCACTAAGAATTAATTTGCAGGGCTGCAGCTTGTATGAATAACTCGTGTGCCTCCTTCCTGTTTGCTCCCTCTCAGCCTTGTTATATCTAAATTCTTTTAAATCATCTGTGCCAGCCTTTCTGAGGGTGCACGGTATTCCAATGCATAGACAGAGACTGGTGGGGGGATGAACTTTGTTAAAGCTGCCAGAAAATCTACAGTTTAGGGTGGTTAAATTGTTAATTGTTAAATTGTTAAATGATTGTTTGACTACATCATTATTAATACCATGTCAAGGATCTTGGGGAAAAAAAAATCAATACTTTAGGCAAAAATGTGTTTCCGTGCAATCTGATATATGTTAGATGTGTACTCTTCTCACAAATCCAAAGAAATAATCTTTGCTATCCTTACTATCCTCACCTCCCAAAATTTAAAAACCCCTGCTTGTGCATAAACTTAGAAAAACAGGGAGAGAGAAAATTATTCGACTAATTTCATTAATATATTTTAGAAAGACTTGAACCAAATGAGATTTCAGTTGAAGAGAAAAAAACCAAAACCTGACAGGCAATTTGATATAGCAACTAAATAAACATGTATCTGCCCTGATGAACTGTACAAGGCACATGCATGGTTCATGGGATACCACTATCGCTATAAGATAAGTACAATTCTAGCCCTTGCTCTTGAAGGCTGAATTTCTACCTGTGAACCAGATGGAGAGGGCTCATGGGTAAGGAGGAACTCTTTCCCCTCTGTTGTGGTACCAGACAGGCTGGAGGATCTCCATCCCATCCCCATCAGTGTTTCTCTCTCTGTAGATTCACCTTTTATGTTGCTCCAGAAATAACATCCACAGCTCTGGGCATTGAGACTGTGAGGAGGAAAAAGCTGGTGAGCACCAGCCACAGAAGCAATGGCAGAGATACAGGATGGACCAGGGGATGCTGAGACCTGCTTTGTGTCTGTTGCAGTAGAAACTTGGTTAAGCATTTTCACCTCTACCTGTCCCTCCTTTCCTATCCTTCCTCCAGTCTACTTAGAAAATGAATGTCTTAGGCCATGGCCTGTCTTCTCTTGACAGTGTGCACGTGTACAGTGTCTAGTTACGATCTTATCAGGGATTGCTGCTCCAGCTCAAGCAGCACCCAAAATATATGTTTAAGAGCCAAGTAATTGAACTCTAAGTGGTATCTGTTGGTGAACAGTGGAAGTCTGCTCTGTTAGACAGCAATCACAGTTTCTGTTCTGAGTCAGTGCTTCCACATCAGACACTTCAGGATCTTTGAGAAGTTTAGTCTCAAGTGCAAAGAGTGCATGGAGAGGAGTTTATGCTTTGAACATGTAAATATGAACCAGTGTTGTTCCTGTGCATGTATGGCATGCTGCCCTGGTACTCAGCAAATTCTCAAAGTCTCTTAACAGGGACTTTTGATAACAGTTTGCATTCCCATAGTGTTTGTTCAACTCGTCTCACCTTCCCACCAGTACTGGACTAGACAGAGGTATTTAAAACAATTACCAGAGTGTTTTGTTTTTCTCTAACTATATTGCTCAATTGCATATTGTACTATATCTCACATTTCTGAAAAATCTTGTTGGACACCCAGGGGATGTATGTTCTGTGCTCTCCCTCAGTGAACTTCCCTTAAGATGGATGTTAAAAGCATTTTGTCTGAATTGCTGGAGGAAAACTGTAGACCCTGGTGTGACACCATTCCCACCAGGCTGAGATGGAAATGTATGTACTCTTCAATGCCAGCAGTTAACGTATCTCTAGCTTATTAATAAATTACACCACCAAGCCTCTGCTGGAAGTTCTGAGCCACTGGTATTACAGCAGGCCACCCAGAAGTCAGGCAGCAGCAACAGAAATGCAAATGCTATGAGGCTTTCCTGCTTCTTGTCCTTTGTGCTACCGTATGGCACATGTGACACAGTCTCTCCCAGAAACTCTTCCAACCTCCCCGCCAGGACAAGAACATGATTTTGACTGGGGAAATGAGGGTATTGGAAGCAGAGTGAAGCTAGTCATGAAAGGTAGCTGCAGACACAATCATCACTGGAGATACGCAGATGTCAGACTTTCTCCTTGCCAGGGGATGCTCCTGAAAGATAAAGCTTTTCCCTGTCTTAATAGGGGATAAATGTCATTTTTTCCATCCTTCAGTTAAGAGTAGTAAACTGTGGGGAAGAACTAACATCCTGCTGGCAATATATCTAACTGCTAAAGTAGAAAAATCTCTCAAAAATCTTTTCTATTTGCCATGAAGTAATCAAAAAGTCTGTCTGTATGAGGCAGAAGATGATCCTAGATGTGTTACATATTGCAAATTAATTGCATGAGATTGTTTTCAGCCTACTGTTTTCAAAACTGAGAGACTGAAATGTGGATTAACCATGCATCAGGTACATGACCCAACCTGCCATTAGCCCAAAACACAATGTTTAGCTTTCCAATGAAGCATGTAAAAATAGGTTTGCATCAGAGGACAGTACAAAGAGGAATGGATTGGAACAGCAAAAGTAACATCTTGCATTTTTATGGGCTAATGTCACATCTGGAAAGCTGCTGCCCTCTGGTTAGTCAGCACAAAAAAGATCGTACGAGCTTGATCCTCCAATCACTTGGATGCAGGAAATATGTGCTGTTCCTGCCAGCAGACTCATTATAACTAAGTTTCACCCTTTACCAGGGAATCATAAAAACCCTGCGAAGAGTCCACTAATAAACCTCCACCTGTTTTTCTTGGCTGTAACCTTGGTTACTGCCACTTGCAGGTTTTCTAATCCAAATAAGTCTGTGCTGCACACCTTTACCAGCTGTGCTCTCACTGGATTGGGGCAAGAATATCTGTTTTTTGGTTGGTGATCCATGTGGTCATGTTCATGCCTGAAGTACCACAACCCTCCTTCAATATTAAGTGTAATGGTGGGAACGATGCAGCTGGCATGCTTCTCTTTTGGACAGTCTGGATCTAGTTCTCAATTCCTTCACTGACAGGAAAACCAGAAGTTCTGAGAAAATGGGTAAAAAGTAAATTTTTGTATCTGCTCTGTGGTTTGAAGTCTAGAAAGGTTTCTTGCTTATCTTTTAGTGCTCTCTGTCATAGCTCTTGAGATGCCAACTAAATTTTTGTTGTTGTTTCTGAGCATCTGTTCTCATATTCACTACAGATTTTACTAGTAGAGAAAAAATTAGATACTGCCATATCATAATGATTGCAAATATCAAACAGGGTCACGTCAAACAGGTAAAGATCTCTTTGTCGTGGTTTGCTTCAAGCACCCTGTTTTTTTCTGCTGCAAACCAATTAGAGAATTACTTATTCATTGGTTACTTATCAGTGTTGCTATATTCTGTAATACCTCCCCCGTGTTCCTTTCTCTTCCTTTCCATCTTCTGAAATGCATGAAGAACACCTCCAGAGACCCTTAAAGATTAAGGCAAAGTGATTATTGTGCATTCAGGGAGAAAAGTGGGTAACTACCATCATCTCCGAATAGCACTGACTATTCCACTTTCTTAGTAATTTCTGTATTAACCCCGCAGTTTTATTTCAGTATGTCTGTGGAAAAAATCAATTTTATCTATCAGAAAACTTTCATTGGCAGACAAGCAAACCTGATCTAGTACCCAGTCACCCTCATTTTAAAAACTATACATCATAATTATAGGCTTGATTCTGTTCAGTGTTAACTTCCAGCCATTAAACGACATCATATCTCTTTACTTGTTTGATTGAAAGAAGCAGATAGTATCAGAAATGTGCCCCAAATGGAAGTACTGACTGGCTGTGACCAAATCACTCTAAGCTTTTGTTGTGGTAGTTGGTGAGATTTCTCATTTATCTCTTATTGAAAGGAAAATCTTCATGATTAAGGATTGTTGTTCTGGTGCTTTTTGCCAGAATGTGCTCTGAAACATAGATGTCAGGACCAGACAGAGACTTCCAAAGTCAGTCTGCAACTGCTGTAATAGTTGCAGAAGTAACATAGAGCTCTAACCCTTGTTAACAAGTCTGACAAACTTCTTGTGAGATCTAGGCTCTACAACCTAAACATTCATGCTCTGAAATAAAAATTATATTTCAGATATATTTTTACTAGTAGTAAGAATTGACGCCACCGTTTTTGTGTGATTATAGCTTTATGAGTGTGTCTAGTTCTTAGTGAGTTCTTAAATAGCTATTTTAAGTTAAGTGGGACTTGCATATGGGAATTGACAGTTACTGGGAAGCACATTATTCTAGTCTTAGCAAAAAATTAGAATCACCCTCAAATGAGTGTTCAAGAAAAATGGGAAGAGTTACTTCCTGAAAGTTACTGTCTCTGAATGCAGAGGAACCCAAAACAGCTGCCTTATTTACTGATTTTTAGATGGCTAAAGGTGAGAAACTTCCCAAATTTTACAGGTGTCTGTTCTGTGATTTGAATAGGATCATAGATGTACATGTAATTGTGGTGTTTCTCTGGTGGACTGCTCTCAGGGACTGGTGTGCAAGCAAGAGAAACTGAGACTCTTTCAGGTGCTGGCAAAGCATGCAGGCTGTGAGCATAGAGCACCCTGATTTTAGATAGCCAGGCAGCCGCCTTTTTCTGGGGTGGCAAGACTTGCAAAGGGATTTCTCAGAAAAACCCTTCTCCCACTCTGCCCCTCCCTTTTTCCTGAAAACAAAAAAAACAACCAACCAACCAAAAAAAACCAACAACAACAACAAACTCCTTAAAAAGCAGCCCTGCCCAGCTGAAAGCTGTCCACAGAATTACAGGGAACAGGCTATTTTTATTTCACTTGCCTCCTAATACTGTACGGGGAGGGCACTTCTGCTGAATGAACAGGAAGGAAAGGAGGTTAGAGCATGACATTATCCCGAAAACCATTGCTAGCCTGTACTGTTTTATAATATCAAACCCCTTGATGGCTGTTTTATAACAACCATCTCCTTTTCCATTCTGCACATAAGCTCCTGGCTCACTCAGCTCCCTCAAACTTTAACACAGCCTTGAACTTTCACAAGGTCTGAGCGACTCAGCCCAGTCATTCTATAGATAAGTCTGAACGGGCTCTCTTGGCAGAGGTACAGCCCAGCAGCTTTCCAGGACGGTTACTGCTCCAGGGCAAGGACACACACAGGTGTGTCCCAGGCAGCTATGTATGTGGGTATCAGAAGAGGATCAGGGATGTTGAAATTTCTGGAAATTGGCCTCTGAACCTTGATTTCTTCAGTATGCCAGATACAGGCTGCTTGAGAAGCTTCTGTCCTTAAAGGAGCTTAAGGTGAATTGTAATGAAAGCTGAGTGGTACTCCTACCCACTGAATTTCATAAAGCTGTTCTGCACTAAAAAAATCCCACCAGAATTTAAAAGGTGGAGAAAGAGCTGTTTGGAAGCACACAGTAAAGATTTTATTCCTTCGGGACTTTTCTCTACTTTTCTCTCAGATTTAGCGATGGTATTAAAACCTTTTTTACAAAGGAAGGCGGCATAGGCAAAAAAAATCCTCCAAAGAAACCTAAAATCAGGCTGTTTTCAAAAAGAACTACGAATTTAGTGAAACCAAACCCTACCATTACTGCTGTTGGCAACTTCCTGGTGAACTTTGTGCTGTCAGGGAATAGCCAGGAAGGTCACCTCTTGAATGGGCAGGATGTATGGAACAGACACAGCCAATTTTTTCCGACTGCTGCAGTGTGAAACACCTGAAAACTCACCTGCAAAGGTAGGAGCGCTTCCAGCTTGCATTGCCTGCAGCATCAGGAAGTTGGGGGTGCACACAGTGCCAACTGCATTAGCCATAGGAATCCTTCTCCTCTATACAAGATATTCATTTCATCACAGAGACAAAAAATAGAGGTACCGTTGCAGACTAGACTTAGAAGGTATTATCAGATTTTGGGATACCCATGTGGTTCCACGGCACAGAGTAGCAGATGTCTTTGTTTACTGTCCAGAAACTTTGTGTTCATGGTTTGAAGAATGCCTAATATTTCATCCCAGTGAATAAATATTTGCTACCACATCAAAGGTATTCCAGAGTAGATTTCTTTCCATAATGTTTCAGAAATTGTGGTTGTAGACCACCAGCATTTGTTGGACATCTATCAGACAGACTTTTATGCACATTTGGCAGAAATGCTGGGAAAAAGATGTAGTTTGCTATTACTGGCAAAATCCTCCATCCTATTAAGTGTGGGTAAAACAAAGAAGTAAATGATAATAAATACAATATGTGTGTGTATTAAGTAGGCAAGTGTTTAGAAAAACAAAGGCTGGACAAAAATCTATTTCAGAATTTTTTAGCTATATCAGGTCTAAAAAAATTGAGCACAGCTAAAAAGGGTAAGCTGGTGTTTCCAGGAGTTGGTGGAAACAAAAACTAGAAACCTACTAAAAAAACAAAAAAGCCCACAGAAAAAGGTTCATATCCTGTAATTTTCTTAGTGTAGTATCATAAGTAGCTGCCATCCAGTCTAACCATTCTGCCTCCACATAAATCACATGCTTACTTCTGTGGCCTGGAAATGGTGTACGGAGAAGTCCTGCTGCTCCTAAATATGAATGTTCACCTGTGTTTTTGAAACTACATTATCCACCTTGTTGAATACTGAATCTCTGTTGAGGATAGGAAGAACTTCCTCCAAGTGCAGGAAGCTCAGAGCAATACTGCTGCCATGTTAGTATGAACTGCTGGAACGCCAGTTAAATTTTAACCTAATTTCTACCACAAAACCAATGGGTTTCAGTGGTCAAGGCAGGAGACCAGAAGCAAAAATCTCCTACCAATTGGTGCTGTTTAATGCATAGCTTTGGGATATTTCTGTTAATTTCTGCAGGCAGCTGTGTCAGTGTCCTGTTGAAAGGAAGAGGAGGGCTGAATACTTCAAGTAAAGCCTCAGCTTTACCACAAACCTTTGCCCCAAATGGTTTGCATGGCATGAGGAAAGCTGGATCAGCCCCTACAGCACCTTGCCTGAAGGCTCACTGCAGGGACAACTTCTGCTTGAGTCAGTTCTTTTTGAAGACCAGTGTTCAGAGGAAAACCCCGGGCTCTGTGTCTTCAAGGACTCCTAGTTGCTGCTGGAAACCCAAAGACTGATTCTGAGAAAGGAGTGAGATTGCAGTTGCACCTTTCTCTGCTGTGTTTGCCAAGCTACAGGTGATTTCCTGCACAGCAGCTGGTTTTATTGTACCTCCTTCCTTGAGTATTCGCTCCTCTGCTTCAACACGCAGGGACACTTTGCTGTTGCTGGCCTTTTGGATTTCACTCTAAGGACCAGACGCTGGAGCATTAGGTAACTCAGCTTCTGAATTGAGGTTAGGTTTAAATTATCCAGCCTTGAATAGCATATCTGCAGTTCTTGACCCAAAATCTCCCATGTTCAGAAGCCAGGGTTTTTGCAAGCATGTAATAAGAGCAAGCTCCTTTTCCTCCACAAAATTTTCACTCAGTTTTTCACCAATATCGAATGAAAAGTGAAAAGAGACCTCCATCTAACTCATCAGCAAGTGCCTGAAAAAAGCCTGATAGTCCCTGACTGCCCCTTTCCTTTTCCCATGCCATATAGAGGAAGATGGCAGAAGACAACATTGAGTAATCTGCAGCATAGTTCAGACTCCCAAGATGTAGAGGCACAGTCACAGTTCAGCTTCTTGGGAGAACAAAGGAATTCTTTATAGTAAGGCAGAGAAATTTGCTCCAGTTATATTGGGGGTTCCCTTGAAATCCTGATTTATTTTAATGCCATTTTCCTGTTGTCTTCAACTTGTTTTCTTAGTATTTTTCAAACTTTCAGAAAGACAAAATTATGTCTTCTGTTGCATATCATACAACACCAAAATGCTTGATTGAGCACATAAAATATAGCCATATATTTAGCTCTGAAGAGATTTTTTAAGACAGGTATGGTAGCCTTTTAACTCTATCTCTTCCATCCTCTCACACCCTGATATCAGGGGTTGGAAATTGCTAAATTTAATGAAAATGGGGGATAGTTTTGGCTTAATATTGAAATCTCAGTTTCATTGTCGCTGGACAAACTTTTTACATGGGACCTAGTATTGGGAAAATTAACATAGAAATTGTTGCTAAGAAGTGTATGTACAGGTCATATTTTTGAGCAGAAGATTATCTCATTAAGAAGTTTAGCCAGGGCAACCTGAAGCTGACTTACTACACTTGAAGTTATTAGAGGAGATTTTTACCTCTTCTTCTACACTCCCCTTCAGAGAAGTTCTATCTTGCATTGCCCTGGCAAGTTTGGGGAAGTGACAATAGCCCTGTTGTGTCAAGGATAAGAGTAAAAAATCTTAAAAATATGGTTTTAATCATGTTTCTGGAGGAAATTAACTTAATTTGTCCCAAATTTTCCCTGTGTCAGTGCTCAGAGAAATTCAGTCCTGTTGTAGGTTGTTGGCTCTTGACATAGGATATGAGTCATTACATCGTTCTGGCAGTGAATAAAATAAATCATGGACTTAAATATACAAGAATGGATTTTTTTGTTTTTAATGACATACCCTTTTGAAACATGAAGTAGCCTGTTACCACTGGCAGCCTGTTTGTAAAAGCAGGTGACTGTGGGCGCGGACTGAAAAAGAAAATCTAACAGGTTGTTCACATGGCATTTTCAAATCACCTCCTCAAGCCCATTAATTTTAACTCAACCTTTGTAACACAGCCCACAGAAACCACACAGTTTATCATCCTGACTCTTAATATTCTTGCAAAAGGGGAAAATAAAAAGAAGAATGCAATACAACTCTTCCGAATAAAGAAGGTGATAATCCCTGAGCCAACAGCTGTGAAAGCAACCATATCTTGAACTGCGCTTTGAACCCCTTCACTCAGTGTCCTGTCAATAGTCAGTATGTGAATAGGTTCTACAAAGTCAAGCACATTGCTCTCTGCATAAATTCATGATCATTTCAGGTCACCCAAGGTCTCCTCCCAGCTCAGGCCTGCAGCATCCTTGTCTCCTTCATCACAGACCTGATTGTAGTTGCCATCTCGGTCAGCTCTTCTATGTTCAGGGAGGAGAACTACAGATCTTTACAGGTACAGAGCACCAGAGTGAAAATTACTGTGCAAAGCAGATCGTCTGACAGCTAGAGATGAGTGGGGAATGTTCAGAATAGGTATTTGCCTTAGTTACTTGGGGCAGAAGAAGAAATGTTAAGTCTTTTGCCATATCTGCTTCCAGGACTATAAATCTCTGTTTTTCTGTACATTTTGGCAGGAGATAATGCAGATGATCAGCCACTGTTTACAGCCTTCTCTTGAGGCATGGGGAAGTTTGGTTTGTCTCCAGGTCAGAGATGGATGGGCAGAGACTGGGATGAGGCCTGCAAACTCTCAGTGAACAATGGTTTGGAAACTGGTACTCAGTGACAGCAGATGATCAAATTTTCCTTTTCCGCTTCACTCCAAATGAAAGTGAAGGGACAGAGATTATTCTTTAAAAATATCTTTTTTGAATTTTGAGGAGATATAGCCAGACCTTCACGTTTTCAGGTTCTGAAGAAAATGGTCTTCCATGTGGTAATCACTCTTAGGACCTTCCTTCATCTAAATATTTAAAATTTATTGCAGTATGTCAGTATACTTGTCATAAAGATAAGCACTGAAATTAAAATACCTATCTGGGTTATTAGCTGATAAAACACTTCTTGGTTCCATATACTGAATTACAGCCACTTTCTTTGTGTCAGCTGACTGCAGGCTGAGTGGACACTGAGCACAGGAAAGAGCTTGAATGGTGAGCTTTAGTTTTATTGCATTGAATAATCTCTTGTTGGTTTTTTGAACTTTTTTCCCTGCCCCTAAGCTCTAGGCCAGACAGGGATCATTTCTGCATGCAGGCATGATGTTTAGGAGTAGCCCTTCCACTCAACTGGCTGGGGCTCCTCTGCAGAGCCATGGCAGGTAATTCTGCCAGTAATTCTGCCAGGGTGTGTAGGAACAGCCCTTTTATTTGAGTTCTTCAGAGTCAGACAAACACAGACAGATTATTAATAGCCAAACAGTAAGTTACAGCCACCCCTGCAGCAAGGAGATGTTTGCATTTCAGAAGAGCATTAAAAAAGTAATATGGTTTTCATCTATGATGGGTTATTTCATACATCATTTATTGCTCTTTGTCTAAGGTGAGGAGCTTAATAATATTGAAACATCTCTTGAGAGTATTTGCACTTAGCAAAAACCTCAAGCATCTTGTAAAGAGCATAATACTGTTTTCTTTATATGAACATCAAGGCAGAAGTGCTTTAGAAATATTTGTTATGTGAACGTTAATCTTTATATGAAATACCTACTGTGACTCGTGGCACTTGCTGTGGATTCAGAGAGAGTTGTCTCTAGAAAGCCCCCACAGAAGGATTGTGTGTCACACATGGGCTTCTGAGGCTACAGGAGGTATTAAAATGCTCATACCTGGACAAGGTCAAACTGCTAAGTAATACTAATATTTTCTTGAGTCCACTGACTCAGGTTTATGTGGTAAAGGTGATGAGGAAGATGTGTTTCTACTGAATCTCAGTCATAGGTTCCGTGTTTGAAGAAGTCATTTCAAGAGTGTCAGGGTAGATGAGTAGACTGTGTAGCATTAGGAAGGAGGAATAGGATCTCCATGAGGTTTTTAAAGATATGCTGCAGAGGCAAAAGCCCAAGCCACAGAGTAAAGGGAGAAGTGAGGACATGGGGAGACATAGAGTATTTTGGAGAGCCTTGGGATGGGAGTGGCTGAAACCTTGTGCTCTGTGTCAGCAGCAGACAGACTCTATTCATTCCCAGGCCTGCAACAACTAAACAAAAATCTGGGATGCAGGCGAGGAGGAAGTGTCACAGCATTGATCAATGTGTCTCTTGACAATGCAAATGATGAGGCGAATGGCAGTCTTGGAAATACGGCGATAATACCCGACTGGGTGGGGCAGTCAACATGCAAGGACTACTGTGCAGACAAACCTGAATCATAGAATGGTTTGGATTGGAAGGGACTTAAAGATCATCTATCTCCAATCCCCTGACATGGGCAGGGACACTTCTTTCTAGACCGAGTACCTCAGAGCTCCAGCCAACCAGGTTTTGAACACCTCTAGACATGGACCATCCATAGCTTCTCTAGGCAGCCTTGTCTGGTGCCTCATCACCCTCACAGTGAAGAATTTCTTCCTAGATAGGTCCAGAGAAGGCTCACTGTGAGGGTCAGGTTTGGAACACAGGGCACTCAAGGGCAGGTGGGGGTCACTGGGCTGGTTCAGCCTGGGTAAGAGAAGGATGTGGAGAGAACTTTTTCCTGTCTACAAATGCCTGGTCTGAGGGAACAGAGAAAATGGACCCAAACACTTCCCAGTGATGAACACCAACAGAATGACATGCACTGAGCATGACCTGAAACATAGGAAATCCCATTAGATATTAGGAAAAACCATGTGAGAAATCAGGCACTGAAAAAGAGCCAAGAAAATGTGTGAAGTCACTGACCCTGGAGAAACAAAAATTTGACTTGACAAATCTCTGAGCAGCCTGATCTAACTGGCCCTGCTTCAAGCAGTGACATGAATTAATTACAGAGGTCCCTTCCAACCCTGACTATTCTATGATTTCATGAAAATAATTTGGAATTAAAAATAGCTACATTTAAAAAATAAATAATTCACGTCCCATTTGTTCAGGACACAAAATCAAATGGGTTTTTACTTGCCTTTAAAAGTCCAAATGTTACCATCCCACTTTTGCAAGTTTTCTTATATAAAAGAAATATATATATAAAAATTATATATATTATATATTTTTATATATTTTCATATATAAAAGAAATTGGTGGGACATAATTATTATTGTACTTTGTACACTGTTATATGTTATTAAATGAAGTGAAAATTTTCCATTTCAGTTTATCATGCACTAGCTACATTTTAATTATCGTATTTAGGACCATCAGCCATGTATTAGAATGTGACAATGCAAGGTGCTGCACAATTCAGGTCTAAAAAGGCAGTCTATACCACAGGAAGATTTGAGTTCAATAGAATGAATGTACTTACATTCTTGAAGGTTTTCAGGTGTTTTTGGGGTTGGGGTTTTTTTGTTG
>VXBB01012993.1:414450-454158 GCA_013399915.1 Illadopsis cleaveri
AAGGCGTGTGTGATTGATGTGCAATGGTATCCATCCATCTTTGTTCCTTGAAAACTTGTTCGGTTGTTTATCTCTAGCTTTTTTTTTTCCCTTTTTTTTTTTCCAATTACAGGAAAATGTTAAAAAAAAGTGGGTTTAGGAGTTTTTATTATTATTATTTTCTCATTAGTTTTATAGCCAAATATGTTTATTACTATTCATCTTAGAAGATGTTCTTAGCAATGAAGCTGCTCCAGACAAAATAGATAAAAATTCTGCAAACTGCTGAATGAGAAAGAACAACTTGGACAAATATGATGTAAAGGACATTTATTTTGTGTTTGCTTATACCCTTGTATATGTACACATGTAATTTCTGGTAAATTCCATTGTAGTTGTGCTAGGTACAGTTTTATGACTAGCTTTTCAGTGATAAGTTGGCTGAACTAAAGAGCTGCTTTCAGCACAAAGTGCAAGATATCTAATGGAGTTAAATCTGGGGTTTTTCCATTATGGAATAGGAAGGGTCTTGATTACAAAATTCTGCTGTGGATTTTGTGTACCTTAGGCCAGTTCTTTCACTTGCCTGTAGCAACTCCTTCCAGCTGTCTGTGTTAGTGGGTGTATAAATATAAAGGGTTGTTTGCTCAGCCACTAGGAAGGAGATATTTTATGTATTTGAATGGAGTCCAGATTTACTATTCTATGTGTTGGCACTGGAGGACAATGTTTGAGAACTGCATTTGGTGCAGACAAGTTATTAGTTAAGTTTGTTACTAGGTGTTTTTCCTTGAATCAGGTACAATACCAATACTGGGAAACTTCCGTCAAAACACAGAGTCTTTAATTCTCTGCTCTCCACCCACTGCTTGATAGCATTGTGTCCCTGTCTGGCCAGACAGTATGAGTCAGCTCAGCACCTTTCAGGGCAGAATTGCTGGGAGGGAAAACATTCTGCTGAAAATAATAGGATGTACTGAGTGAGGCACCATTTTGTCTTTTTTCCTTAAATTATGAAGCCTATTCCTAAATGAATAACCCTGATATGGCAAATGTGTGCCCTGCTCTTCTGGCTCTGGGGTATTCAAAATCATCATTTTTAGGCATGTTTGGTATTGATGGAAGATTAGATTATTTTATCTTTAATCTCTAATAAATGATGACTCTGAACACAGTGCACATTTACTTCCGGCTCATTGCTGAAAGGGGAATGGAAAAAACGGATTAACCAGACAGTCAGCTGTTTTAGCTGTCTGTAGTACTTCCTTTGCTTATACAGTGGCTCAGTACCTGACGGAAAATTCCTATTGCATGCAATCGGAAAGAGACTTTCAGTTGTTTTATGTACCTGTTCCACCAAATTCAATAACCAGTTACAGTCCTCTAAGCTGGTAGTAGTCTTTAACATCATTACTAAATTCTATGAACTTGAAATCTGTGGGAAGTGTCTAGAAATTGACTTGGCTCTGGTCCACCATATGAGGCAGTTTCCAAGAGGTATTAGTCTGAGAGGATTCCCATCCCACACAGAGGAATTAATTAAACATGGATGACAGGCAGGAGGACGTGATTTCTGACCAGGACATTAAGAACTTCATGAAGGGGTGGAGTCTTCTCCTGCTCACTGTGATATTGTGTTCTTGATGGGCCTGCTCTTAGAATCTTTCTTGCAGTGAAAACAGGCTTTTTAAACTCTCTGTAAGTGGTAGCACTGACAGGGTTCTTCTTGAAAGAGAATTTATTCTGATCCAAGAGATGTACAAACCAGCTTCTGGGAACACAAAGCAGCAGGAGCAGGAGCACTTCTTGACCAGTGGAAACCTCCCAAGGGTATAGCTTCAGGGAATGGTCATTTGGGCTTTGTGTGTGAAGCTGGAAGTCTGTTTTCTTCCAGTGCTGTGCAGGTGTCTTGCATGCCCATTCATGCCCAGTGGGCACGAATCAACAGAAAACATGTATTAAAGGTGTGCCTTGATGCTGCAAATGAGCAGGAGGGTGACTCAGGGAGATGTGATATATGTTTTAGGTAAATTCGTGTATCAAATATGTTGTATGTTAAAACCTAAAATCATGTTGCAAGTTCTGACTTTCATAGACTGCAAAAGGGGTCTCCAACTACCGAAACACATATACATTTGTAAATGTCCTCAAAATAATAGCAGGGCAAAAGCACCATTTACAACAGAAAGCATGTGGCCGGGCAGGAGATGGCCTGTCCATCAAGGGTGGAACCACCACTTCTCAGAAAATCAACACCTGATACCAATCAAGGTGGGAGAGTTCGGAGATGGAGGGGATTCAACATCTCAAAGGACAGTTCCAGGAACCGGATTCAGAAGTCCAACCCTCCCAGGAAAACCTTTCAAAACCTAACAAAGAAAAGGATGGCATGAATATGCACACTGGACAGAGACACACAATGAGCTTGCTCCAGGGCAGCAAAACTGTATAAAATCTGGACCCTGAAACCTGGAGTTTGTGGATGGGGAGAGTCAGCTCATTTGGGACTGTCTTCACGTCCACCCAACCTCAATCGATGTTGCTTGCTTTTATTGTGGCTGATTCAAATTTTATTTTGGAAATGGGAAAATAAAACGCTTGATATCAAATTGGGTGCGAATCATTTCTAACAGGGCTATCAGACTCGTGTAATTTGTGCTGTCTGAGGGTAAAGCTGTATGAAAAGCTACATGTTAGGACTCCTCTGAACTGAAAACAACAAGTGATACAAATCCATCACATAAACTTATTCTGATGAAAGTGTATTTAATACAAGGGGCTGCAAATGAGATTTTTCTTTGGTCACAATGCTATTTGTTGTCTGTTTAGACATGTAATTTCTTTAAAGTCTGGGAAATTTCTTACTCAGGGAAGCCTAGATATCTTCAATGCTGGCAAAAGTTAAGTTACAAGGCAGGAACACTCTGATTAGGCCTCTTGAGGAAAGACTTTTTTAATCCTGTGTCAAAATTTTACAATTGAATATCCTCTACCCCAAATACTTCAGGGCTTTTTGTGCAGAAGCAGGAACCCAATTTAGACCTGAAGGAGTGGCTTATTTTTGCAGAATCACAGAATCACAGAAGGAATAAAATTTGAAGAGCTCACAGTGGGTCATCTGGTCCAACCTCTGCTCAAGTAGGGTCATTCCAGAGCATTTGGCACAGGATTACATCCAGATGGTTCTTGATGTCTCCAACAAGGGAGGCTCCACACCCTCTCTGAACAATCTGTTCTGGTGCTCGGTCACACACACAGTAAAGAAATTTTTCCTCATGTTTAGGTTTAACTTCTGTGTATCAGTTTCTGCCCATTGCCTCTTGTCTTTGCTTGTTGCCTGGCCTTGTCTTCTCGACACTGTCCCTTCAGATACTCATAGACATCGATAAGGTCATCTCGCAGTTGTCTCTTCTCGAGTCTGAACAGACGTAGCTTGCCCAGCCTTTCTTCATAAGAAAGATAGTCCAGTCCCTTAATCATTTTTGTGGCCATCCAATGGACCTGCTCCAGTATGTCCTTGTCTGTCTTGAACTGGGGAGCCCAAAATGGGACACAGGACTCCAAATGCAGCCTTGCCAGGGCTGAGCAGAGGGGCAGGATCACCTCCCCTGACCTGCTGCTGCTGCTCTTCCCAAAGCATCCCAGGATCCCACCGGCCCCTGGGGCACATAACTGGTTCATGGATAGCTTGTTTTCCACCAGGACCCCCAGGGCCTTCTCCACAGAGTTGCTTTCCAGCAGCTCACCCCATCACTGTGCTGGTGCCTGGGGTTGTTGCTCCCCAGATATCCCTCCTGTATGTGCCTTTGCTGAATTTCAGACAGCTTTTCTCTGCCCGTCTCTCCAGCCTGTTGAGGTCCTTCTGAAGGGCTGCAGAGCCCTCAGGGCTATCAGCCACTCCTCTCAGTTTTGGGTCATCAGTTACCTTGCCCTCCACCCAAGTCATTTATGGATAGGGCAAACAATGCTGGGCGCACTATGGAACCTTGGGGGGCAATACCAGTGACAGACCTCCAGCCTGACCATGTGTCACTGATTGTGACCCTCATTCAGCCAGCTCACATGGTCCACTCATCCAGTGCACACCTCCTGAGATTGCCTTTGAGGATGCTGTGAGAGACAATGTCAAAAGCCTTACTGAAGTCAAGATAGACAATATCCACTTCTTTCCCTTCATCCATCCAGGCAGTTGTCTCATTGCAAAAGAAAATTGGATTAGTAAAGCATAATTTACCTTTATTGAATCCATGCTGGTTACTCATGATCATGTTCTTGTCATCCATGTGGATAGAGACAACCTACAGAATGGGGCGCCAGCTCTCCCAGGACTCGAGGTGCATTCCATTAGGGCCCATGGATCTGTGGATGTCAAGTTTGTCCACATGTTCTCTTATCCAGTACTCCTAGACCAAGGGAAATTTCCTTTAACCATTCCTTTACCCTGGCCTCCTGGGTAAGAGATTCGTGATGCCTGGTCATAGTGAAGACCAGTGTAGACAAGATGTTCAGTAACTCTGCCTTCTCTGCATCCTCTGTTACCCAGGTCCCTCTTCCATACAGTAACAAGCCCACACTATCCCTAGTTTTCCTTTTGTTACTGATGCATTTGAAGAAGGCCGCCTTGTTCTCCTTGATGTCCTCAGCCAGATATAAGGCCTTGGCCTTCCTCATCTTATTTTGGCTTACTCTGACAACCCCTCTGTGTTCATTCCAAGGGGCCTCACCCTGCTTCTATCACTGGTGTATTTCCTGTTTACACCTGAGGCATGACAGGAGTTCTTTATACGCAGTGATTTCTTGCCTCTTTTGTCTGATTCTTGCTAATTGGGATGCATTGTTCTTGTCCCTTGCCTGAAGGAAGAGGTAGTATATGATTTTCAGCAGGCACTCTCTGTGACCTGGCTTTCTCCAGTTGCCTGAAAACTCCCAATCTACTGTTAACTACGTAACAAGTGGTGAAAGGGTTTAAAAGTGGAAGGTGGGACAAGAAGACAAGGATTTTCAAGTTGTCATGGTTTCATTCCAGCCAGCAACCAAGCACTAGACACAGCCACTTGCTACTGCCCCTACCAGCATGATCAGGGAGATGGCTGTAAAGATAAAAGCTGGAAAACTCATGGGTTGAGATCAATTCAGTTGCATAGGGAAGGAATGCAAAACCTGCACATACAAGCAAAGAAAAACAAAGAAGTAATTCCCTGCTTTCCATGGGCAGGGAGGTGTTTCCCATCTCCAGGACAGCAGGACCCCCTGACGCCTCGCAGTGACTTGGCAAGACAAATGCCATCACTCCAAACGTCCCCTCCTTCCTCCGTCTTGCACGCAGCTTGAAACATGGAGCAGGATGGCACATGGTCTGGAATCTTCCTTTGGCCAGTTTGGGTCACCTGCCCTGGCTGTGTCTCCTCCCAGGTTCCCAAGCACCCCCAACTTCCTCACCAGCTTGGCAGCTCAAAAAGCAGAAAAGGCCTTGGCTCTGCGTAAGCCCTCCTCAGTAATAACAAACACATCTCTATAATATCAACCCTGTTTTCAGCCCAGATACAAAACACATCACCATACTTGACACTGTGTAGAAAGTTAACTCTACCCCAGCCAAAACCAGCACACAAGTGCATTTACCATTACTTCTATTAGAACAAGTAAAAAGTACAGCCATATACATATTCTACCCAATGTTTTGTTTGCCTTAAACCAGTCCATAGTTCATTTGAAGTATAATAAAAAGAATTTTGTGTGTTATCTCTGACTGCCCAATTACAAATCCTACACCTACCGTATCAATGATTGCTAGTGGTTTTAGTAGTTGGGCCCCCTCTCCCCGAATGTTATTAGCCATATGTTTAGAAACTTGCTTAAAAGTGGAAGTCAGCAACTGGCCGCACAAAAAAGATGACAAGTTGTGCGTCTATGGAAGTGAAGTAACTGCATATATATATAGGTGGAAAGTTGAAAGTAAACCTTTCTCCAAGCAAAAATGTGAGGCAGCATGAAAAGCTCTTGACGCACTTTGGTCTGAGTCACACCCTTTGGTCTGATTCACACCTTCAGCCTCTGTAGTCAATCGCAGTCTTAACCTTTTAAGCAGCACACAAACTGCAGAACTATTTGGAGGCTGTTTAATTTTTGAAAGGGAAAATTTTTATCATACAGTGAAACAGCCTTGTGATAAAATCTATTCTACTTAGCCTTGGGACCTGAGCAATGCTCTGGTCATTAGTACAAGGTCTAAAAAGATTATTATAGTGAACACACCATAGACTGTTTTGATTCATTCACTGCTGGCAAAACTTCAGCATCAATCCTGCCACTACCCTTCTTCAGCACTGCCCAGCCTGCACACACACAGTTAATGACTTTCCTGAGGTTATTTTCCATTTTATTCACAGTGATGAATGACAGCACAAAATGACCTGAAATGGAGAAGCCTATGTGGGCAACTTGTTCAGGTATACTTTATGGAAAGCAAACCACTTGAACAGGCTGCATTGACCTTAACAGATGTCTTCTCCCTGCACAGTGTTACAGTCTCAAATTATGTTTCCTCAAAGAGGCAAAGTTGATTTGAAAGAGGAAGAAAATGCCTACATGTCTTCTAAATTTACATAATGCAAAAAGAAAGTTGAAGTAAATGTTAACTGATTCTAGCTTGCTGAATTATTCTTAAATTTACATTGATATATTTAATGACACAGTAAAATCAGAAAAAAAAATATACCGGTATTTCTTCACACTTACATACAGTCTGGAGGGTAACTTCTCAGAAAGTGGTAAAGAAAAAGATGCTGTGTTTTTCCAACCTCACAAAATTTAAAAAGAGAAGAATATCAGGAAAGTGAAGTGATTTTTCTCTCACACATTTAGGCTCAGAATTTTATTTACGACATATGTGATGGAATTACAGGTTTGTATATTTCAAAAATGAAAAGAAAAGAAAGACCAATAGGAGATGACTTGTTGCAACCTGTCCTATTTTCCTGCTTTACAAGTCTTGTAGTTGCTCCATATTTATTCAGGAATCATATGTTCTTGGGTATATCCCATGACCTAATGAGAAATTTCAGTATCCCACCCACACATGGACTGCACACCTCCTTTCAGAATTTCCTAAAATAGTTCTGGGCACGTTCTGGCGGAAACAGTGTTGGGGAACCTGCCTTGTTTTGTATTAACCAGGCAGACGGCTGCCTCACTCTCCGGAGTAAAGCTGTACAACAGACTAATTTGTACCACACTAGAACAATCCATTTTAAGATATAAAGACTTGAAGTCTAAACTTATCTAAGAAAAATAGCTTATAGGTATTAGACTTCAACAGGCATAGGTTTATTTTCCACATAATTTTGATACAGACTACAAGATCCCCTTTTTTCCCTGTTATTCATTTTCAGAACACATCCAACATCTGCCTACCATTATTATTTTGTTCCAGCCAGGATTGTAAAGGGATTTGGAGTGAGTCTTGGGTGTATGCACCAAGTTGGTATGCAGTTTGAAAGGGTCCTCACACCTATTTTCCACACTGATGAGGGAAAAGCTGTAATCCTATAATCTGAACAAATGTCATCGGCTGATTCTTTTTGGAGGCAGAGGGTTGTGGTTGTGCTTTGTTGAAATAGCAAAGATGAACTTGTCCTCATGCAGGTCATGGTGGCTGTTAACACAAAATTCTCAGGGGTCTCATCAGTGCTTTGGAGAAGAGAAAGACCTTAGAACAGAAGTTGATTCAGCAATGTCTGAAGGCAGAATTTAAATGGGAAATAACTTGACACAAAGCAGCTGATTTCAAGGAGCAGTGATCATCACCCAAAAAAGGACAGTGCCTGAAAGCTGTAGTTAAGCATTTGAAGTTAACCAGCTTTTAGAGTTGTTTTGATTTGTAGCTTATGAACAGCTGAGGTTAGTATATGAGTGTGACACCTGGTTACAAGGTGGGAAGAAGACAATAGCTTAGCAAATGATTTTTAATAGACAATCAAAAAGTTGGCCATTAGGCCAGAAACCAGAGACCAGCCTGGCTGATCAAATGAGACCCCTGATACAAACAGGTAGCTTCTACCCAGCCTACAGACACTGGCAATTTACTGTCATGAACAGTCTGGTAGATTATTGCATTAAATGTCTGTATATATTTAATAATTTGCTGTACTGTAATGTATGAAATATCAGAGAATACATCACCAATGTCAAGCAGAGCAGCACAGCTCAGCTGTTCAGAGCCACTTTCTCATCTGCTTGCAGCAACAGCAAAGAAATATCTGTCCCACAGCCTCCCTCAATCAGAGCCATGGGTTCTGTGAATGTCTCATATAAGTCTGAAAGCAGAAAGAGCCAAGGCTGTGTCTCTGCTGAAGCCTTTCAGGATGGAACTATGTCCTCATGTTACTTTACTGTGTGAGGTTGTTTGCCTTCCTAATGAACACAGAAGCTCTGAGACTCACTGTGCCCAGTGATTATCTTCTCCACAGCTGAGCTATGTGACTGCTGACTAAACAAAGAGCAGGAACAGTCTAGCTCTTACCAGCATGAGAGCTGCCTAGCCTCAACACCTGGACCTGGCTACAGCTGGTAAGAGCATGGGGCAGCAATGCATAGCTGGGGACTGCACTTTTTCCTCAGTTACATGCTCTCCCTAATCTCAGACCGGAGATTACCATATTTCATTGGTAATGAAGTCTGAATTTCTCTTGCTGGTCGTCTGAAGATGGGTGGGTGCACTTCTGCTTTCTAAAATACCTTGAGGTTTAACACTCAATACCAAAGTCAAGGTGTTTGACAGAGATATTGTCACTTAAGTGGCTAAGGTTTTTTCACTGACTTTATCCAGGTATCAGACGGAACAAAAGATTAAACCAGATTTTCTTCATGGGGATAGATAGAAGAACAAACCTTTCTCACAGTAAAGCAGGAAATGCAGAGATACATTAAGATGCTAAAGATTAGGGAAAACAACAAAAGGGGGAGGCAGCTGGCAACTGAACTAGATGTGGTCAGAATGGGGGGGTGTGTGTGGACATGAGGTGGCCTAGCAACGTATGAGAGAGAAGGCAATGCTTTGCTGCATGCTCTGTGTTGACACCTCAGGGACTGTTGCATAGGCAAAAGCTTGTTTGTCCTCACTTTTAGGCTATGAAGACTGGCAATGTGATGACTACCTTCAGAAAAACAGCATGTACTGGACTTAAATGTATTAAATTTATTCTCATAACACCTGATATTCTAGTTAAAAAGTGCCTTATGTAGGGAAGCAGAACCAGAACACCTGAGTATCAAAAGTTTTCAATAGCCAAGCCTGTTACAAAATTCTGCAGAAGGTGACATCTTTTTTAAGCATTCAGATTAATATATAATAATATAATTATCCCATAACCCAAGAAAACTATGAGGTGACTCAGAATAGAGAATTTGAATCTCATGAAAATCTGATCACTGTTGCAAAGCTATGAGAGAATTTTGTCAAGATTAATTGACCATTTTTAACAGTACACTGTACATATTTAATTTTAAATAAGTTTCTTTTATTTCCTGAATACAGTATTATAAAGGTTGCAGAGTGACCAGCTGAAGTTTCAAAAGAATAAATAATTTTTTCCCACCACAGCAATAACTCCAAGTCTAGAAAAAATGTTGCAAGTAGTATTGATATTCTTAATGCAGTGTCATGACAGCACTGGTGTGTCTATCCCACTGCTTTAGAATCTAATCAAGATTTAAGTTTTCTGTAGGATTGACATCCCAAAAGAAAGAAGGAAGCATGAAATAGCGTATCTATTTTTCTCTTTGTAGTACAGTATTTAGTGCTTTGTTTTGAGGGATGTCAGCTCATCTCTTCCTCCCTTCCATCCTCTCTATTCCCACAGTTTTGGTTCATGAAAATGTCTTCTGGTTTAAGACCAACTTTGAAAATTTGGAACAAAACTTTGTTTTCATCCTATTTTAAGATGTAACCCACAATTTTTTGTATGCCTCCTTTAAAAAATCATTAATGTCTCAGGTCTTCTGAATTCTTACACATTCTTTCTAAGTTCCATCATTAAACCCCTGTAAATGTTTCATTACACTTTGTTAGCATCGAGGACAGGATAGGGTTAAATAATTCCACGTTAACTGCAGCATGTATAAAAATGAGATGGGCAGTAATTCCTTAATATTCTACTCAGAGCCTGAAGTTCCTCTTTGTATCTAAACTTACTGTTTAGAAAATTATCTATTACGGACCCCAATACTTACTGTTTTGTAAATTACTTTACAGACTAAAGTTGGCTCACAGGAAGCAAAATACTTACAAGGTTAATTCCTGTAAAACTGAACCAGGAGATGGGTGAGTCATATATAGGCAGAAACATGTTCAACTCCGGGACTGCAGCTATTAATCAAGCTGTCAAAAGTTTGTTTTGCAATAAGTGTGCATCTCTGAAGACTGTAAACAGCTGAGTACAAGAAGGTAAAGTAAATCTATATCCTGAAAATTTGGGAAATTTTCCATATGGTGCCATTCTAGCCCACTCTTATCAAAGGGAGCTTATGGTTGATTTCAAGAGTGACGCAGTGAAGGTGGCTGTTAAACACCCACCCTTGTTCTGCAGAACTGGATTTTGCGTGCTCTCACATGAGGTAGAGGCAGCTGTATGTAGCTGTTTGATCTGCAGGATACCTGAGTGAAAAAGATGATACTGTCTAGAAGTCATAGAATAACTTGATTTGGAAGGGGCCCGCAGGGATGACCCAAGTCCTACCACAAGATTTATACTTAAGTGTACTGGGCAATAATTCATATTTAATCTTGATTATTTAAATGAGTTTTAAAGACAATAAAACTGTTTGATAAAGGCCAAGAAGAGAGGTAGGGCAGAGTGAGTCAATAGTTCATGAGTTTTTGCATATTGACTCGGCACTGAGTTTAGCAGTGATTTGTCTTCGATCTGTGAGAAAATGGTAACATTCAGATAGGTTTATGTACAGGAAGGTGTTTTAAAGCATAAATTAAGTCTTGCTTTGTCATAGACATTCAGTGTTCACATTCATTTTAAAGTTAGCCTCCTTCCTGGCGTGTATCCCCTCTGCCTTGTACAGGGAATGATCATCTAAAAAAATGTTTCAGGAATTACGACAATACGATCCAGTTTTGCACTTTGCTTCAGACAGTCTTGTAAGCTTCAGCACTTCTTATTTCCTACATCTAAGAGATGTGAGATCAGGGTGGAGCTCAGATTATATCCTTGTTTTGATGGCTAGTCTGAAGATAAACCAGATGACATTGGTCTTCAGTGACAGGAGAACAGCAATGTACCCATATCTCAGTAGAACTCAGCTGCATATCACAGCACACTAGTTTTATGATCTAAAATTGTCCTCTTTTCCAAGTGAAAGCTGTATTAGCAAATTTTTTTTACATAGGTCCATTGAAATTATTCCCCTTTAGTTTAAAATTACTGGCAGTATTTGCTCAGTTTGGTTAACCTTGTAAGACAGTGGCAATGTTCTGTTATTAGTCTTCCACAATTAGAATTTAGGACACATTTTAAAGTAGTTTAATAAGATCCATTGGCTTCCTGATTGGACAAACAATGGCTTTATAAGCATTCTTTTTATACTTTACAATTGCCAAATAAAACACTGTGAAAAGAAGGGGAAAACTTTCAAGAATCTAAGAAGCATTTGCAATTAGTAAAATCCTTTTTTCTGTTTTGTTGCCTGGGATAGCAGGACATCAATCCTCTCCATAGCACATCATAAGCTAAAAATAAAACAAAGCATTTAAAAGCTCATTTTGATAACATTATAGAAGGCAGAAAACCACATGAATTTTTAGTGTTTAAATTGAGATGGCCTTTAGCTGATTTAAAGGGCAGACAATTACTTACGTGTAAATCATACGCCCTTTTATTGATCTATTGTACTTTGCACGTAGGCATGTATCCTTGTAGGACTCATTTGCTCCCAGCACAAGTATTTTGGAAAAACATGTGCCAATACATTATGATTTTGCCACTGCTATTCTTTCAAACTCCAGGGCTCTAAAATAGAAGACATCCCCACAGAAAAGGATCGTATTATGGAGAATGCAATTATCATTTCTAGGCTAAGTAAGATGCTTTCTTACAGACTTACTTTAAAAAAAAATCATAAGCCAAGCTCATAATTGCTTTCACAGGAATTTGCTAGATGAAGTGATAAATCCAATAGTGCATATGCAGATCACATTGCCACAAACATATAGACTTCAATAGGCTTACATTAATTAAATTCCTGCAAATCTCAAGTTCGAACAATCTCCAAAAGAAAAGAATGGTCTCACTTGTACACGGATGCTTAACCCTGCTCAGTAATTAAGCTCTTGTTCAAGGAGCTTGTTAATCAGTTGCTTGGCCAAACAGTAATAATTTCAGAATGAATCATCCCTCCTGGACTATTCCCCCCAGGAGGAATAACCACAGCTCAGTTCCTTGAAAGGTGATAGAAAAATTCCTCCTAAAAGTCACTTCCAGCCGTGGAAAGGGCAGGAAGGTGGCTGGGAATAGCCCAGTCAGACAGATGGACAAACGGTGCTCAACCAGCTTGATTGCTTTCTACAGTGATGTATGGGGGAGGGAAGTTCTACATTTAAGCAAGGCCTTTGGCATGGTCTTCCTTAGACTCCTTGTAGTCAAACCAGTGGGATGTAGGGTATGTACTCTGTAAAATGGTGGTGTACAAACTGGTTGGACTGTCAGGTTCAGAAGGTGGTGGTGGCAGCATGAGGCCCAGTTAGAAGCAGTATTTTCCACAGATTAGCAGTGGGACCAGTAAAGTTTATTGCCTTCATTAATGACCTGGATGATGGGTTGGACTGCAGCACTCTTGGTGTATTTGCAGACGAAATCAAACGTGGGGTTGTGCCAAAATGTACTGTAAGGTAGGCTGCTGTTCAAACAGGACAGGTTTGTTGAACAAATGCCAGTGTAAATGTGGACATCTCGAATGGACAAAGCCCTGCACTAGGACATGCTGATGCCATCCAGCCGGCAACAGCTCTGCATTCCCAGGGATCCTAGTGAGATGCAATTTGGCCAGGAGGCAGAACTGCACCCATGTAGCAAAACATTGCACCAGCAAGGGGAAGAGATCCTTCACAGGTTTTCAGCAGTGGTGAGACCACTCCTGGTGTGCTATCCTGGGCTCACAGCAGAGAACAAATCCTGACATACAGAAAGGAGTCCAGTGGAAGGCCCCGTGTGATGGCTGGAACACAGGGCATATGCAGGAAGTGGAGTTCAATGAGCTTGTTCAGCCTTGTGAAGAGGAGGGAAAGGGGAGACCAGGTCGTGGTTACTGCCTGGTGGGAAGGTACAAGTTCTGCTCAGGGATGCACAGCAGCAGGTTAAGGGGTAACAGGCATATGCTGGAATGGGGGAAACCCTACTAGGTATGAGGGAAAACTTCTGTAACATGATGATGTTAACAACTTTGGAACAAAGTTCAGGGTAGTCCTTGGAGATATTCAAACCTTAAATGAACAAAGTCCTGGCACAACCTAATATAACTGGAGCTGTTTCAAAGTGGGAGTTGGAGCAGACTGCCTATAAAGTCTTCCAATCTAAATTATCCTGTGATTACTTTTTAATGGTTAATTACTTCAGCTAAAACAACTCAACTTCTTTGGAAAACAAATTTTGAGGAAAATTAATTCTTTTGTGCAAGTACTAACTGATAAGGATACATTTGTTGATAAGAATACAAGTGGTTTTGGCAGAACTGTTTTAAATATATCAAACCAAGTGAATTTGATTAAATTTACAGGTACAGAAATTAGCTTTGCTAATTGTTGGAATAATGCCTTTTGCTAGAAGGGTGGTTTTCTCTTCAGCAGCAGTGCTGTCCTAGGATCTGTACCTCACAGACACCCAGAGAATCAAAGTTTGATTTGAGAATGCAGCCAGCCAGACAGATGAAGGCACACATTTTATCTGCTTATAATGATGCTGGGCTTTTGCTTTTAAATTATACCCATTAAGAAAAGCAGATTCACCTGCCTAGACAAATGGAAAATACCAAATAGACTTCATAATAACAAAACAATAATTTGTTTTGTGTTCCATCAACATTTCTCCGATTGGTGTTTCAAACCACACACTGAATATACTCCAGATACAGAAGAAGGAACAATGAACAACTTTCTTGTCAATGTTTAGAGATTGTCTGAAACTCTTTTTCATAAGAAAATGGTACCACTCCTTTTTAGACATCTAAGGTGAGGTCCCTGTGGTAGCAAAGTAATATAACTGAGGCTTCAAGAAGCTTCATTCTGCTTTGCTTAGACTTAAGGGAGAGCAGAGAGGACTGGATGAGAGAATAGTCTTTGGGAAAATACCCACAGCGAAGAATGACTGGCATTTCCCCTGCTTTCCTTCCAAGGAGAAAGAAAAATTTTAAGTGGTTATGGTGCTAAGGGTAGCACAAATGAAAAGTAAGTCAAAAGTTGTCATTGCAACTGTCCACAGAGAGGGGACCTCTTCTGTGACTCTGCCAACCCACATGTCACTGGCAATGAAACAGGGATCAGCTGTGCTTTATCCCTTCTCACGGCAAGAGGAAAGGATTGTTGACTGTCTTCTGAAGATAAACCTGAAATTACATTTGCCTGTGTGATGTCTGTGACCACTGATGTATATTAAAATTTAGACTAGTTTATCATTTTGTCCTTGGTTTTGAGTCATAATGGCCGCAGGCCATATTTTCTGCTATGAAAATGTGTGATACAGCAAAAAAGTTGGGACTTTCAGGGTGCTTATATCAAAGGGACTGGCACTTTGTGATATGGTCACTGAAATGCTCAGCAGTGGCTCAGCAGCACTGCTGTGCACAGAACCAGAACCTGAGATATGAGGAGCATACTGGTAAACATACAAGTCTAAGTCTGTCTTTCAGAAAAGCCTTTAGATGTGGATCAGGGCGTATGCTTTTTCTCATTTCCTTTCACATGACATTGCTCCATTATTCTTGTCTTTAAAAGTCATTTTTTGGCATAATGCTGCGTATTACTGCATAGTGTGAAAGTCACGTCACTCTCAATATTATTTTAGTAAAAATACACTTCTGCAGCAAATACTCTTGTTTGAAGAGAATGTCAGTGAGTCAGACAAGGCAGATTTACTTTCACTTCTTAGCATCCCATTTTCTTTCTTACAGCTCAAAATAAATGTTTCTTCTGCTAAGTTCACAAGCATATTGAATATGAATACTTGACTTTTCATCCCAGTGTGTGTTCTTACTTTGATTTTATATAGCAGTTTCAGAGTCTACTTCTATGGGCTCTCCTGGACTCTCCAGACTGATTTTACTATGATATATCTCCTTGCCCTGTTAATTTTTTTTTTGCCACAGAAAGCTAACCCAGTGTGAAACAAATGGAAAAAACCCTCCAACTCTATGCTGAAGGCAACTGGTAACCCTACAAGAAATACCTATTTTTAAGACCATGCTGACAGGACATTGTTGTCACAGATGAAAAAGGTCCGTTTTCTGCTAAAGAATGCGCTGCATCGTGTACATGTGAGATTTTGGAAGGATCTTAAATGAGAGCTGTAGTGCTGTTGACTCACTGCCAGCTCCCTTTGGTGGGGTCTCTCACCCTCACCCGACAATCTGCCATGTTTTCCCGTCCCAACCGTGCTTGGCAGATGTTGGAAGAGGTGAGGGCTCTCTGTGCCTCTGCAGGGTTTTACCTAGCCCTAGATGCTGCAGGCCTGACAAGACAAACAAGTAACCTCCATCCCCGCGGCCCGGCCGCACCCTTTCAAAGAAATTTGCTCCTATACAGCAGCTCATTGTACAACCACTGGCATTGATGGTTGAATCACAGCAACCCACACAAAACCAAGGGTGCCAATCTCAGTGAAAATCTCATGTGTTTCAGCTCCTAAGGACTTTTGTGCACTTGAAAACATGCACAGTTTCCAGCAGCTTTCCTCCCCCAGGTCCTTTATTCTCACCCTACTTGGGCAGAGGGGGATCAGGAGTTATGGCATGCTGAGGCATGGCAGCACCTACAAGTGGGTTTAAAGAAGAGCAAGATAAAACTTGTGCCATGAGGTGTGATGATTCTTTTATACATTTGCTCCCTGATATGCACAGTGCAAACCCAGAGGGGTCAAGTGGGGAGTGTGTGTGCAGCCTAACAGGTCTGGGAGCCACAGAGAGCAGACCAGGCCATGCTCTGCTTTGAGGAAGTGGTGGACATACCAGCAGTGCCCTGAAGCTCAAACAACATTCTGATGCAAAACTACTGGCAGGAGTGATTCCACCTCAAGCTGCCATTAACACCATCTTTCCACATAAACCACTAAATCTCTATTTCCTATGTGGAGAATCACACATTGGTCTGTTTCTCCTCCTGCTGGTCATCAGTTAAATTACTGCTAACATTGGGAGATCACAGCACAGGATCAAAATTAATTGAAAGGAATAGAGATCCGGCTGTTTGAAGTACAACTGAGAAGTACTGAAAATACCTCCAACAATTTAACTGCATAGAAGATTAAGGTATAGAGAAAATGACCTAGAACTAAAATTTTCCATTTCTGAGCACTTTCTGAACAGCTTTCTTAAAAGAACAGAATAGGGATGATGATGATGATAACAATAGTAAATAACTTAAGTTTCTGCACATAAAATGCTCTTGTGCTGTCAGAGAAATGAATGACATTTTTCAGAGTAGCCTTTGTTGATGCAGAAAGGAAAGGGTTTGTTGGTCACAGTAGTCAGGAGATCCATGTTTTTATTTCCAACTGGGCTGCATGTTTCCTGTGTGACCTTGCAACTCCCCTCTACCTCCGTTTCCCATTTTTTATGTTGCATAATAAGTATCTTGGTGAAGCAAGGCTGATACTCGGCTCACAGAGACTCTTTGCCACTCTTTGTCCACATGATGCCAAAAAAGTCTAGAGTTCTCATTTAACAACTTAATGAGATCAGGAGTAATGGCAGGAGGATCCTTGCCTGTGCTGCAGAAGGAGTTTGTTGCTCTCTTTTTCAGTGACATTTGGGAGGCTGCTTTTGGAGAAGTGTGGTCTACATGGCTCTTTGGGGTGCTACAGAGTTGGGAGGAGGTGTCAAAACTGCCTTGCAGGAGTGGGAGGTGAATGAAAGAAGTAGCCCCCAAGCCACTAAAACTGGAAATTACTGAATCCTTCACAACCCAGGTATCTTTTTTAGGCTCTTACCAACACATCCTTCTACCTTTTTTCTGGAGACAGATGAACATACTACCTTTATGCCTTGTTTAGTTTCATTCCTCTGAAATGCATTTTAAGGGATGATGTCTTGCTGTCCATGCGCACTTGTGAAAACCAATGCAAAATTCTACTACATCAGCACAAAATTCTACCCAATCACAAAGTCTTCATTTTGCTCAGGTGAAAACCTTCCACTTCCAGGTGAAGGAAATGGAAAGCCATCCTCTCAGCTTCTCCATCTCAACAGATGTTCCAACAGCTTCTAACCAAACACTGCACATGGCTATACTTACGCAATACAGAAGACCTGGTGGGATTTCAGGGATTTCCCAGAAATTTTTTCCCCAGCTTGAGCCCAAACAGAATCTCCTGAAGCAAGTCTGGCAATCTGTGGTATATGTGCCAAAGACAATACAAAGGCAGATTTCAAATGACACTCAAAATAGAAACCCACAGCCAGCACACAGTTGGAGACATTTAAACCCGGGAAAGGCATTGTCTGTCATAGCCTTTGGGATTTCCTTCTAGAGAACAGCAGCGTGCATGGAGGCTGGTGAGTACATTCTGCATCCCACTGGGATGTGGCTGGGATGCTCCCCCCCACTCAGCAGCATTGAGGTCCCCGTGGAGGTCCCAAGACTGAGGGATGGGAAGTGCTGCTGTTTGATTCAGGAAATGTCAGGCTTTCTCAGCATCTTGAAAATTAAGGGTGGTTCACAGACTCCATGCCATGCCAGAAAAACGTAAGGTCATGACATTATAAATAAAACCTAAGCCATCATTCAAGCCCACCAACCCTCTATTACAGTCACAGTTTGTGTTTTTTAGGAACATCAGGCTGAAAAACTGAGTGAAGGTGTCCAGCTTATTTCACAGTGATTTTATCTGGTTTAAACAACCTGGTAAGGGAAGGATTTTTTGCATTAATTTACGAGTACAGGAAGCAGTTTAAGGAAGATGCAACCTCTAAGTTCCTGTGTTTCTTCCTCTTAAGTAAGGATCATGCTTAAAAACAATGAGACTGAAGTTCCGATTCACCTTTTTTAAACTGTGTTCCTGCCAAAGGGTACAGATCACTTCTCGTGCTGGAGAATTTATCCATGAAACCTGGCATTCTCTCCCTTTGCCATTAACCTCAGTGTTTCACCTTGTCTGCTCTCTGCCACTCAGACATTGGCATTCGTGAAGCTTTCATCTTTCTGGTAAAATGTGTGGCAAAGATGAAAGCTGGAGTTTGTGGTGAGACCTCTTCTGCTCCAGGAGACACAACCTCCAAAGTGCACACACCATCTTTGGGGTATATTGAGGATAAAATTGCTCAGGAGGAGCACATGGTGCTTTCAGAAAAGTGCTGATGGGCCGGACATTTATCTTGGTCTGACACACCCAACCTGTCACAAAGTGAAAGGTAGGACCACCCTGTTAAGTGCTATTAAATGGTAGTTATGATATTGTACATATCCCTGCCCACCGTCTGTGTGGGTGTTTAAAAGGCAGAGGATGATTTCACAGGTAGGAAGCCCTGAACAATGCTCAAGTGTTCTCAAAAGTTTTGTGCAACGAGCTATACACAGGACTGAACAAGAAAATGCCTGCTTTGGGCTCCCATCTCCCTGGTGGGAGAAATTTATGAGCCAGGAGAGGTAAAGAGTTGGACTGCCAGTGAGTGAGCCTAGGCCAGATTTTTCAGTAAATGCATTTTGGTCAGTCCTGGGAGTTAAGCAGGAGCCCTTGGCAGACGGTCTGCACAGCACAGCAGTAGAACAGCCTGTGCAGGAGTACAATGGCAATACTGTTTCCCATAGACTAAAATAATGAATCATGGCTTCCTCTTGCTACTGTCATTCATGTAACCTTTACAACAATTTATAATTAGATTAGTTGCCCTTTGGATAGGTGCACGTTCTTTTTTTAAAGGGTTGCTAAGGTAACTGATGATTTCCTTATTTCATCCTGTGTTCGGGGAAATTTTACTTCCTAGTGAGCCTGAACTTGAGAGTCATTGAAAACAGACACTTGTTTATCAGGAGTTTCAGTGCTTCTACAATTATCAAGCAGAGGTCTCTCAATGTGTATTATGAAGAGTTGATTGTACTGCCTCATTTTAATGATAAAGGAAGAGCTACTGTAACTTACATTAATTGTTTAATCTCAAAGATAAGGGAGTGGAATTTTTGGGATTTGAATCTTTAAAAATCTTTTGACATTTTCTTATAAACTTTGACTCAGCCTGTTTGCTTTGCTCTTTTCTTTCCTCTGGTTATAAGCAGTTACTGCTGTGCATGCAAAATAAACAAACCAAACAAACCCAGAACTATCAAAAGAAGTCTCTGTGGGTGGATGGCAGTGTGCCTCTGCTTGACCTGACCATCTCTCTCTTTGAAGACCAGGAACTGAAGTTTTATAAATCAAAGAGCTGAAGGGAAGGATGATTCCTAGATTTCCTCTCTTCTCTCCTACTTATTCGAATGAAGAAGCCCAAGAACTAAGGGACCACAGAAGCTAAGCTGCATGTCTCTCAGCTGTGGGAAACCTAATACACACCTTCAAAATAAACAGCAGATTTCCCCAGTGTAGCACATGACAAAAGTAGAGAAGTTCTCTAACTTCTGTAAAAAACCCTAACATGTCATCATCCTGTTAGGCGGCCAGCTGACTCCATAAATCCTCTGAGCCCCTGTGTGCTGTGTGACAGCAGCTGTGTGCACCAGCCTGTACACACTGTGAGTAGCTTGCTTCCAGCAGCCTGTTTGTGGTGTGAGCAAACAGCCCACGGGGCAGCGATAGCCCGGGACGGGGCCAGCAATGGGTAACCACACTCAGCGCCAGATGACTTGACACTGGGAATTTCCCTTCTCTCACTGAAACTCCCTTGTGTGCCCTGCTCCAGCAGATTTATCCCCAAATGCACTGGCTTGTCCTCAGCAGCAGGGCTGAGAAAGTCAGCCCCAGGCAGCTACCCAGAGCTACCCAGAGTGTGCATTCGTGGGAGGCACCAGTGCTGCTGGAGGCACAGCGCCGAGGTCCAACACCCAGCCCTTGGAAGCCTGCTGATGTGCAGAGGTAAAAGAAGTTTCTCCAGGAAACACTGCTTGTAGGTCTAAAAGTAGACTCTAATTTGATGAGTTAAAGGACAAAAGTGAGTATCTTCTATTATTCAATCTGTCATAGAATTAAATGCAATTCAAAGTTACTGTAAAAAACCAGAAATGTTTACCTGACCTTTCTCCATCTGGTTCACTGTGAATTGTGTGATATGTCCTCAGTGACAGAGTGTGATATATGTTTTAGGTAAATTCGTGTATCAAATATGTTGTATGTTGTAACCTAAAATCATGTTGCAAGTTCTGACTTTCATAGACTGCAAAAGGGGTCTCCAACTACCGAAACACATATACATTTGTAAAGGTCCTCAAAATAATAGCAGGGCAAAACCACCATTTGCAACAGAAAGGACAAGGCTGAGCAGGAGATGGCCCGTTCATCAGAGATGGACCCACCACTTGTCGGATGATCAATGCCTGATACTGATTTAGGAGGGAGAGCCCGGAGACTGTGGGGTTCAGCACCCCAAAGCCCAGCTCCAGGAACCCGATTCAGAAGCTTGACCCTGCCAGGAAATCCTTTCAAAACCAAACAGCGAAAGAAAAGGAGTGCATGAATATATACACTGGACAAAGGCCCAAAATGAACTTGCTTCAGGACAGAAAAACTGTATAAAATCTGGGCCCTGAAACCTGGAGTTCGTGGATGGGGTGGTTCAGCTCATTTGAGTCTGACCACATGTCTGTTATAAATGAAAACCGAGATCAAAAATTATAAAATAACAGTTTATTAAAACAATCCCATCACCAAAAAGGAACAGCCACAATAAAAGAAAAACAACACTGGTGTGGGTGGCAGAGCGACAGTCCCCCANGACACAGAGGAGTACAAGCAAGAAGCAAGCAGATAAGAGTTTTAAAGAGTATATCTCTGGCTTTATATAAAACAACACTAAAGACAGACCTGTCCTGGAATACAGATCTATATATATATTCCACTGACAATGTGCTGCTCAGATGTGTTTTTCCCACAACAAAACCCCACAGAAATTCTTCAAACTTTCATCCCAAGAACTTCCACAGCTAACATTTTTATCTCTCTCTTTCCTCACCTCTCCCTCACTATGTGATTTTTATAGTACTCTCAAGTAAGCAACACCAATATTGAGAACAAAATGGTTGATACTATTCTCCCTATTTGACCACAGCAAAGGATGTTATTTTGAGTCACTATAAAGAAAATGTCCCAGTTCTTCATCAAAAGTAAAGATTTGTGTCACAGGGTGTCTCAAACTACTTATGAAGTGTGAAAGTCTATGTTGTGCCTTTTCTCAAATCTAATTTTATTGGTAAATTGATCTGGGTGATGTTTTGGAGGAGAATAATCCTTTGCAAAAAGCTATGTTCTAATAAAAGGTTTCCATATGAAAAAATTACTTATATGAAAATTTTTCCTGTCAATACTATTTAATTTTCTTTCTAGTTGACAATTAAAAGAATTCTAACTTTTGTTTCTGGTAGTATTTTAATTAAAGTAAGTAATTAATTAAAATTAGTAATTAATAATTAAAGATAATTTAGAATTGAGTCTATGGTCAGTCATTTAGATATTGATTATTATTGAGAGTAAGTCTATGGTCAAAATTAAACCAAAATTCATGACATTTGAATTTTCGAAACTTTATGCTTTTAAATGTTTTTCTTACTTTTAGGACCTTTTGTCCTAACTAGGTTCAGGACTTTGTTTTCCAAGTTGAAAACTTGATTAGGAGGCAGGAACTATTTCCCTCTTGAGATTTCCAATTTAAAAAGCAGGTATATACTTGGTTAATGCACAAAAAGACACAAACACAGAGCAGGAGTAAGCAACTAGAAACGGGACTCGAAACATCTTGCAGATACTGAGTTTCTTCCAAGACCTCAGTCCTTTTCTTCTGGATATTTGCCCTGTTTTACATAAACTATAAGCTGGTCAGGAGAACCAAGACAAGTCATTCCTGGAAAGGCCAACTCTTTCCAAATGACCAGGGAATTTTAAGCCACTTATGACTGCCCATGGAAGCAAGGTGCACCTTTGGTGTCACTATGGTTTCCCCAAGAGCAGTGGCAGCACTCTCTAACTGGGAGAAACCCCAGCTGTCACCTCTTGAAGCACAATGGGGCTGTGGAATGCAGTGGCCTCTCCAGAGCTAAAGACTTTTGCTGTTCTAGGGTAGGACTTTGACTGTGTGCAGAGTGCATGGGAAAGGGAGGCTGCTCCTGGAGGAGGTGTGGTATTACCACACCGGCTCAGGTTGATAATTTGGTCTGTTGAAAGGCATGTTGGAGCATGTTTGTAGTAATTGTTTCCAAACCAGAGTGGGAAGAGTTACAGGATGAGTAACTGTGGTTAAACCCCTGCCTGCCAGTTGGAAAGCAGAAGATAACACATTGCAAATTGAGCACCCAGTCTTTTATAGATGTATCATATAACTTGAAAAAAAAAAATCAACTAACCCTTCTAGAAGTAAGAGTTCTTTTTCAGAAAGCTGGAGTTCATCTGGAGTACTTGGAGGAATTAACTGTTCAAGTGATTTGAAATTATCCAGAAGCCATGCTGCAATATTCATGAATAACCTTGAATTTTAAGGTTTTTGACTAGAAACAGATTATTGGATTTCAGAGTGCCAAAGTGAAAAGATAATTTTTAAAGGTATGAGGAACAAATTAGAAAGGTTCAAAACAAAAGTAGTACTCGTCCTTGCCTAACAGGACGCCCCATCTTAGCTTTTTAAATTATGTTGAGTCTTTACCACCTCAGGTGTTTCAGGTCTGAGAAATGGTATAAAACTGATGACCTGTAAGCATCGATGTTCTGTGGACCTGTACAACCACAGTCTTTAAGGTGGCTATTCCCTTTCTTTCTATAAAATCAAAGTAAAAAAACGGAAGTTAAGGACACAGTCATTCACACAGGATTCTACTGGCACATCAATGCTGAGCAAGTAAATGAAGAAGTAGGATACTTCAGAAAACATAGTAAAACATGACTTTAACTTTGCCACATAGCATGTGGAAAAGAATTTATAAATAGAATTATATGCATCTATTTAACTTCAGTTGTCTTCTCTGATTTCAGCACTAGTACACTACATAGCATGTAATAAAATACACAGAAAACTGACCATGTCAGATTAAGACTTTATTAATTATTTACATACAAAGAATAATTGACATTACAATTACACATTTACAATACTTTGAAATGTCCTAGGCATCTACAGACATTCTTCTGGAATACATTATACATAAAATGTAGATGTGAGCCATCCAAATCTGAACTCAATGCACCTAGAGACCTTTATTTTGACTTTGGTACTCTGACACAAAAAAAGGAAATTCCTCTTCTGAGTGTTTCAAATAGAAACTTACCAATGCTAGGAATGGCACACATGTGAAACTATGCAGTTTATTTGAATAAACGCTTCTTGTGTTCCCTTTGGTTTTTACAAGTGTTTGATCAGCTACTACTCATCCAACAAGAATATATTAACAGTGTTATCATCTCCTTTTATAGTATCCAGACAATATGTAGTAACACCCAGACCAATGGTATGTTAATGCCAACCATGACTGCTACATAGTTTTGTAACACAAATATGATCACTCTGCAGTCTAGGGTTATGCCTCAACCATGCACAACTTGAATTCCTGCCAGGTCTGTTTCATCTTTACCTTTGTAAGCAAGTACCTGTTCAAATACTCTCCTACTTGCTTTTATGAATTCAGATGAACCACACACAAGCTATTCTTCAGCTTTCTCAATGTTAAGAACACTATCCTCACTCCAGTGAAGTATGTTTCTCTAGAACACACAGTCTTTTCAGATGCTGCAGAGACAACTACTGCTGCTGCTTCTGCAGAGACACCCTGACCCTACAGCCCTGACCCTTCCCTCAGCCACCTGGGTATCACACTGCCTTTGGGTAGGAGGGCAACAATTTTCCACATTACCTTAGCACACATTTCATCCTCCAGATATGCAGTGCCTGTGGCATGATCACAGTGATTCCTGGCAATGAATAGGGGAATTTCCACAGTAGCTGTCTTTGTACACTTTCTGAATCACGAAAGGTATGAACATCTTACAAAGCACCCAGTTTGTTCAGACCCTGCTGAACTGGGAAGTGCAGGACATTTGCGTCTTTCTTCTGCTGTGTTTCACCTGGCAGAGGCTCAAGGGGCTGAAGCAGAGCGTGTTTGTTCAAAAGGAGGATCCATGATGTGATCTGGGGAACTCCTTAAGCATTTGAAGTGAACATTGTGCAGTAAGAAACTTCCTGACTCAATATTCTTGTTTTGCCTATATGCACAAGGCTTTCAGCTTTAATCTCTGCAGCTGAGACCTCTCATCTGTAGAGATTTGGGAATTTCCAAGAAATGGGTTTGACCCACACTTCTGAGGGCCAGCCTGGCAGAAAAGTGGTTATAATTAATTTGAGCGAGACTGTTCTTCGAAAGAGTTTTGTAAATCAAAAGGCTTAATAAGTAAAACTAACAAAATAACAAATGTTACAGAAAACAAATTAAAAAGCCGTGCACAGGTGCCTGAGAAATCTCTTGCACTTTGCTAAGACGCCTCCAAAAAGGCTTTACTTCCTTTTGTGCTCTTTCTTAAATACTGAATGTTTTAAGAGGGATAACCTGGCTTGCAGCCAATAAGATCAGGAAAGGGCTTTGAGTTACACTCTCAGAGCCCTATCCATGCCCCTGTGCTGACACTAAGCCAATCTTTGTCAGCAAAGTATGCAAGTTTCTAGGTAAACTTCCTGATATGTCTAAAGGTAAACTGAACCTCTTTCCCTATTTGGAAGCACCTGCTGCGGGTGTGAGGTGCATCACTACACCAAGAGAAACCTCTGGAGGGGAGAACCCATACTCTGCTGTTGTGGTGGAACAAGCTTAGGTCAAGATTGTGTTGAGGTGAAGCTGGTGGCTCAGGGAGGCAGCAAACAGTACATGGCACTCTCATCTCTGCTTTTGGAAGTCTCTCCCCAGTGTTGGCAGCAGCATTTATGCAGCACTCTGGTATCCCATCAGTGTGTGCTACCACAGCCTGCCCCTACTCAGCCTTGATCAAAGACTATTGGGTTTGGGAAGACAGCCTCTGTGCATTTCTCCTAGCCACTTCTAGCTCTTTATGGTCTTCAATTAATGAAGTAAGTACAAAATTAATCAGCATGTAATTAGTGACCATTATTCATTTATCAAGCTTCACGGATTTATTAGTTTCAAGTCAATGGGCCTCTCTTTCAAAGCCACTGAAAGCTTAGCTTGCTGCTTCCATGTGTGTTGGTGTGATTGAGTACATTTTTAATCATTAATTGATTGGGTTTTCATTCATTAGATGAACTAATGAAGTCTTCTACTGGATGGTGACACAGCATAAACAAACTACTGTATAATGCGAAGCTGAGATATGTAAGGCCAAACAAGATAAATATTTGCTTTCAAAAAATTTGTAAGCAAACCTCTTTTTCCTTCTGTTAGCAATTCAGCTATTAACATTGCAACTTTTTATTTTTAGTATCAACTGCAGTTTTTCTCCTACTTGCATGTTCATAACTTCTCCTTGGCTGATATTAGCACTGCCCCACTAATCAGGCATTGCAGTCAACTAGAAAGTGGAATTGGAAAGGGGTCATAACATGTAGGCATTTATGAAATGCAAGAATGAGTCTGAAGGACTGACTGCAAGGCTGTGGGTGGCTACATCCGTTTGTATCATTATTGAGAGACAAGTATCCAGAGGTTTCAGTGGAAAAAAAAGAGTCAGGAAGAAAGAGGAAATTCAATATATTCACAAGATCTGCTAAGCTCTCAAAAATTGTAAAGGAGTGATCTTACAAACAGACAATAAAAAGGGAAATGAGAATAGTTTGGGGATTTTTAGTGGTATCTTGTGATTTTGCTAATAAAACATTTATTTTTTGACAATCTGGCTATACATTTTTCTTTATGATATACAAAGAGTTTTTGTCTACCTCTGACTTGAGAAAGCTTTTTATTGCCAGATAAGGGTTTTCTTGATTCTGTCTGTGGGTGCATGATCTTTTAGGAAGATTCTGTTCTGACATCATACTTTTCACTGGGATCCTGTTGTCTGAAATCTCAAGGAAGGCCCTCTCCCGCCTGTTGAACTTAGAGTTCTGTGAATGGGCACAAACAGACAAATAATTTGTGCTCTTCAGTTAAAGTGTTTTCTCTTTTCTAGTAATTAAACAGTGCTTTCCTGTTGGTCATTGAACATAAGCAAGAAGAATTCATGGATATGATCCCCAGTGTTACATTTTTTTTTAACACATGAGAACGAAAAATCCAGAAATCTAAATATCTAATCACTGAATGACCCAAGCAAAAATTTTTTACTGCTGAGGTCATCTGCAAGTTTTATCACATAAGCCTTTTTTAAAATTAATAGGGTGTAAGAGCACCTAAACAAAATGCATGCAGACTTGAGGTCAAGAGTTAAGTAATCTGAGCTATTTTTATTTGCTCTTTACTAACAGTACTCCAAGTAAGACTTCAGGCCGCAACAACTGAGAGGGGATGGAGGTCAATGGACTAAATACAAAGAGAAAAAAGGAAGCAATTGCTTATGTATTCAGAGCAGAATAAACCAGAGTTATAATATATAATATGGAAGGGGGTAATGATAATAACAACAGTTGAGAAGTATGTCAGACATTTCATAAGATGAAAAAGGAAACAAAATTTCTGTCTGGAACAGAGATTAAGTCGGAGGTCAGAGGTGCTTAGGGGTAGAATCTACAGGCTGACAAAACTGACTTTATGTGCCAGGGAGAAGGCATTTGTACAGGGAAAATAAACCAAAACAAGCTATAAAGAGCAAGTGCCAAATGTTTTGGTGTGAAAGTTTAGCCTATCATGCAAGTCAGAAAGGAGCAACAAGACGTCTGAAAAGAAAGGAGTGAGTCATGAAAGAAAAAAACCAGAAGAACTAATGATTGATAATGAAAAGAAAAAGTCATTTGGAAAGCTTTCCGCTCAGAAGTACATAAACACTATTTAATTATAGTGAGTAACAGGAAGAAAAATCTCATGACCCTCTTTAAATCCAAAATAGGTTGTAAATCCAAAACATAGGAAGAGGAAGAAAGCATGTACAGTATTGTTTCCTAAAGCAATAAAAACTACACCCATGAGATACACTGAGTGCAACAATGCGTTTGTCTGAATGAATTAAATTTGAATAGGGCATGCTATACTTTCAATTCAGTGTGAGAGCTAGCTAGCTAGTGCTTTCTTGACTTTCTTCCCTGCTGTACTTGCTGTCTGTCCACATAAGTGTCCAGCCACAGAAATTCTGTATATTGCTGTCATGTCTTGACTTGTTCTTGGCTGGTTTTGTGTATGTCCAGGTCTATATTTAACTCTGAGATTCACCCAAGAAAAGCCAGTTGGCAGCAGAGACCTGAACTCAGCCTACACAGATGTCTGAGATGACACGCCCTTTGTGTAGTAGTACTAATGAACAACCCTTCTGAGAATCCACAGTGGTGGGAAGAACACCGCATATATTTCAGCAGCTAGAAACAGGCAGGTGTTTGATAAATACGCTTTTCTGTGGATGGTTAGTCGGGGAAGTGGTTATTGTTGTTGCTAATCATAATGACTGTCATTTACACCAAGCTCTTAGACAGAAGACTGATTTCTGGGAGTTGATTTCAGGCAGGATAACCTTACGAATTCAACAAAGCTCAATTTAAAAAACCTTGGGAACAGTGTGAAGCGGATGCTAAGGGGAAAGGAGTGTTTGTGACTCTTGGCAGCACACCCATCACTGTACTACCAACAGGCACACAGACATTGGAAACTACACCCGGATGAGCAACTCCCACCATATCTCCATCTTCTGCCCCTCTCCATGCTGGGATGGGGCACTGTAGTTTCAAAGCAGCGATGGAGATTGATGAGGGACTTGGTTAGAAGAAGGTGAGGCAGCTTTACATACAGGGTGCAAATACCAAGGGAGAAATTATGTCTCATCAGAAGGCTAGGGGATGTGGAAAGCCTGGTGCAGAGTGAGCCAATTACCAGACTCTGGGATTCTTTATATTTGTTTTTTACAAAAAATGAAGTAAGCCCATTCATTCTCAACTACTAGTAAATCTTGATTTTGTAAGGAACAAGCACAGTTTGAGTCAGTCTGCCATGCTGCATCCTAGACATGGTCAAGTTTAAAAAAAATCCTCGAAGATACTCACCTTGTCAGATCACAGGAGCAAGTGAGATGCCATGCAGTCCAGAATTTAATCTGATACAGGCTAGTAGAGATCCTGATGCTATTGTACTGGTTTTGTGGCAATCTTAGCACCTATTAATCCCCAAGGGTTTCTTATACCTGCATTTTCTAGAGTGCACGCAGTGGTTATAAACAGTTAACAACCAAATAGACTTACATAATGAGAATAAATCTCAGCACAAACTGCCAAGAAAGGCAGATGTTTCTTTTCACCTGGCAATCTAAGGGATAATGCTTTTTAATAAATTTTGCTAACTGTTGCTTTTGTTTTGCAGTCAAAACATCCAATATATGTCTATGTCTATTGCTCTGAGGCATATTTCTGAAATCAAATAAAGCCCACAAGAAGTTAGGTCCATCTCTGTGTGAATTAACAGGATGATTTTGGCATTGTCCTTGGTTTCCCTTTTGCCTGAATTATTAAGGTCATTCTCTGAGTCTTACAGTGAGAGACAAGGAATAGACCTCAAATTAATCTGTAATGCTTCTGTAACTACCTGTGTTCTGAAATGCATGGGCTATTTCCTTGGAAATGATCACTTAATATTGCCCATGGGCCCATCTATTAATGGAAAAGGAAGCTGTGTAACAACACTTATTTTGAGAACACTTATAACTAATTAGGAATCTCTTCAGACATATGCATACAGTCAGATGATCAGCCAAATTTAAAGTGATGGAAACACATTGTTACTATGGATATTTGCCTAATTTTATTTCAATACCTTTAATTGCATTATTTTCTTGCTCAACCAGAAGACTGGGAAAGTCAGTTGTGCAAGTCTTGTCTGAGTCTTGAGCTAACCCATTGTTCCAAAATTCATCTGAATCAATAATTTTGTCATCCTTAAAAAAAAATTTTACATTTGGAGAAGTTTCATTCATTGCCTACATCCAAATATTTGGATTAATGCAAAACTTTTACAGGAAAAAAAAACAAGACACAGTTTGTAAAAAACAAAATACCAATTTTCTTGTTTAATTCAGTTAAATGCTGTTTGCCTTGCCTGTAGTAAAGAGAAGTCTTTTTTTTTCTGCTTTTCCCTGTTAAATGCTTTGGCNCTAGTCTCCTTGCCCATTCACTTTACAGTTTATGAAGATGCTTGTAAGATAATTACATGAAAGACAGTTCTTTTGTGAGTTAGCAAATATTGTTAGTTTTCAGTAATTATTTGCATGTATAGAGATATGTATGCTCTGACAGTGACCTTTATTTATTTACTTCAGGATTACTTTTTCCTTTGAGCTAAAAAAGCATGCATCAGAAGAAAAACAGTTTACACAGGGGAGGTTCTTGGAAGTGGGTCTCTAGGCCTGTTGTTTGTATCTAGTGTAATAGTTCTTGGAGCTGCCAGTTGGGTAATTTTTTGAAATCACTTCCTGCAGGTGACAATACTAATGTGACATATTCTCACACATTTCTGTGGACACAGGAACACTGAAAGAAGCAAAAGAAAGCACAGTCTGAAGACAGTGGAAAACACAAGAAATCATATTGCCACTCACAACAACAACAACAAAAAATACAAACANAACAGAAAAGGGAGGGGAGCGGGGACTAGGGGGAAGACTACTTCAACAATTGGATTCAACAGTTCATGAAGATGGTGATAGAATACTTTGTGCACTTCCTAAACTACAACCCAGGACACAAACAAACAAACAGACAAGCAGATTTTGCTACCTAGGACTTAAAACTTTCAGATAAAGCATTTGGAGTCTGACAAGAAGAACTTTCTAGGAGAAGTGTTGGCACTGAGCGGTATTGCACCAAGTAGGTCTTCTGTGGTAAATATGAAATCAATGGGGCAGTTATATCTCTTGAGGCTGGTGAGATTGGCCAGCTGTGAAAAGAAGAACTTTTGCAATCCCTCAACACCCACACACTTCTTCATCAGCACTGAACTTGATAACACGGTCTGTAAAAGACTGTTGTTTTCCCTGCCCCTTGCTGATAACATCATGTACTCCACACCAGGCACTGAGATCTGCAAGCCCTATGAAGATGTGCTCTGCTCCAGGAATTGTCTTACCAACCACCCCCTGCCCCACTGCTCCTTGGCAATTATTGTCTTTGCTGGGGAGTCCTGATGTCTGTCCTGAAAAATTCAAGGAGGAACAGGAACGAGCCCAGATCTCCTGTTTTGCTGAAAGGGAGATTATGTGGGAAGACTTAGAGATGATTATGGTATCTCTGTGGGGTGGAAAAGGGTGCTTGAAATAAGAAAGGTGAAAATTTAAAAGAAGCCCCTTCAGTTATTCTGGAAATAACAGAGAGTACACGTAATGATGGAAGCAGTTTGGATTTTCCCATTTAGATGATTCCCCTTGGCTTTCTCATTCACCTATGCGAAATGCTGGCTGCAGATGTGAAAGGCAAAGGTTGATGCTCCTGGAAAAAAATATCTGTCATGTTTACTTTGGTTGATGTGAGCTAGTTACAGGCTGTACAGGCAGCCTTCGGGCAAGAAAGAGGAAAAGGATCCGGTGGGGTCTTCACAGCACCTGGTGTTGAGAGAGCAGAACTGGTCTGTGGGGTGGTGACTCTGCAAGGTGCCAGAAAGGCTCCCCAGGGAGGCAGGGTGAGAGTGCAGATGCAGATTTCACAGGGTTAAGCAATGCACACTCAATGGAGCTTTTCTCCTCTGAGAGTTACTTGCAATTGTTGCTAGCGGATGTGTCCTGTTTGCCACGGGAAGTGCTCAGCTGGCTGAGCTCCTCTGCCCTGTTGAGATGATGTTGTTCTGCAAGCAGGCACGATAAGGCATGTGAATCACACCATCCCAAATGCTTGGCATCCACATGAATCATTGTTTTGCTGCCATGTTTTACAATTCCTTCCTGTTTTGCAGTATCTGGGGTGTTGTTGTCCTTGTGACCTGCCCACAGCACTTTGAAAACTGTCCGAGGTTCAAATGTAAGAGCTGGCTAGGCACAGTCTTTTTTTGTGTCTGAGGAAATTTGACAATTACAGAATGTTTCAAAGAAGAATGAAAAATTTAAAAAAGCCCTTTAAATACTTCACAGGATTAAATATTTTGAAAGCTTCTTTGGCTGACTGGCTTTCTAATACATCATGAGACCTTTTTGATATTAAAATATTTTTCTTCTGCTTTAGGTTGTTTTAAGGCTTTTAAACTTATCCTAAATAAACGCTGAAAATTGCTTGAACTGAAAAATCAGTTTTCTTTATTAAAATGTCACTAGCAAGTTTTGACACTACCAAAACACAACACTTACAAAATACTACCAATATTGGCCCTGTTTTGAAGTGTGATTTTGACAAAAAAGCCAAAAAACAAACAACCCTCCCTCTATTATTTCTGTCAAAAGGATCAACCAAAATATTTTTGGGGTATCCCTTTGTATACAGCTGCATACATGCAGAGATTGGCAAACACAAAAACTTGGCAGAAACAAAAGATGAAAATTCAAAAACATAAACATGCAAGTTGAAAGTTATCATAGTTTTATACATTTTGAAGAAAGTATTGAAATGCTTTTCCCATTTCCATTCCATTAAGCTTAAATCTAATACGCCTGACATTTTGCCAATAACTTAAGAAAAAAACCCAAAGGAAATGGCTAGAATCTAAATTTTTCATAAGACAAATATTGCAGAGTTGCTGAGCTTAAATCTAATACACTTGACACTTTGCCAGTTACTTAAGAAAAAAAAAAAAGAAATGGCTAGAATCTAAATTCTTCATAAGACAAATACTGAGAGCTGCAAGAGATTGCATTGTAGATTTTGCAATCAGATCTAAATATTTAGGCAAGTGCAATAGCATATTTTGGCTCAGGTTAAGAAAGTAGGCAACAGGGACTAAATAGGAACCAGTGACAAGATATTTGTGGGTGGCATGTAAGCAAGTTCCCCTTGTCATGCCAGTACTAAAATAGCCTAAGAAATGTATTGGGAAGTATTAAGTTGAAATTAAGCTTTTTTCTCCCCCTTATTTAATATATGCCACCAATGCATCTATTTCTGCAGTGTTATTAAAGATGTTGGTAAAGTACAAAGGGTTCATGGCAGAGCCACAGGGATGAATAATGACTTCAAAAACATGTCCCACATTAGGAAACTCAAAATAGTTGGCTTACCGCAGAGGAAGTTAGGAGATGAGTTGGTCCCAGAGGGTCAACACTCATAGAGTGAGCAAACCTTTGATTTTTCTCTTAAGCCTGGCAAATGAAAATATCACAGGAACCAGAGAACGACAACTGAAGTTTAGAAATAAATCACAGATTTTCAGCAGCAGGTCTAACTAACCATTGAAACAATGTTTCAAAAAATGGGACAGGTTTTTCAGCTGAAAGTTTCAATTTGGAATTTAGGTATTTAAAAGAGAAAGAAAAACACTTTTGTCAGATAAAAAATATTTCAGAGAAATCTGGTGATATATGTTATTTAAGAGGCTATTCAGCTGTCAGAAGCGATCCCTTTTGGCCTCACACTCTAGAAATTGTTGGTCCTTGTTTACCATAATCTTAATTTGGCATTCTTCTCATCAAAGACGTATGATGAATGGTGTTTGTGTTGCTTGGGTGCTTACAGTGATGTATTGTGTTCCATTAAAAAGTGAAGAGATTGGTTTCAACCCTCTAGAAAGAAAAGGAGTTCAGGCTGCACTTGCCTAGGGAGAGATCAGACATCCAAGCACCAGAGGATTGGAGAAGAAGGGCAAATTTCCTAGAGACTACTGGGAAAAATCTGCTGCTGCTCAAAAATCAATGAGTTGGCTACAACCAGCCATGGATGTGAGGATCTGCCTGAAGAGACACAGTGGACTGGGGAAGGAATTCATATCAACCTTTCTATTTCCAGACTGTCTGAATTTGTTGCTGGGAGTTTTCCCAATTAAGAAAGTGAACAGTTCTAATTTTATTTCCATAAAAACTAAGCTCTTCTCACTAAAATTGATTTTTGGTGTTTTTTTAAGGCTCTAATTTTGGATGAGGGTCTAGACACACAGCCTTCAAGACTGACCAAATTAAGGTACCCTTGAACTTCTTCTTTGTTTATTTAATCCTCCTCAATCCTTCCAGAAGTATTTAAAAATTTTGATACTACTTCTCTACTGTGCAGTGCCCATGTGACATTTTGGAAGGTCTAGAAGGTTCAGACTCAAATCATGGTCATTTTCTTCCCTGTGACAGTTACAAGTGAGGATTATTTGTTGGCCATGTTTACAATGATGTTTTGTCTGAGAGACTTCTCAGATTCCCTGGGTGACCTGAGACATCCAGACCTGTCTGATCTTCACATCCTTTGGTGCAGATTTCCTAAACTTGTCAGTCCTACTGTTTTCCTAGCCTCTCCTTTATCCTGTCTCAAGCAGATGACTCTATATGTCTCAATTTTTCTTTATCAGTTTTATTTTGTAACTTTCTAATCATCTTCGTTCTCTTTCCTCTCTTACAGACTCCCAGTTGTAATATATGCAATTGTAAGTATATTTCACCCTTCTTGAGACAGGATGTCTAAAATTGAACATAAAAATTATTTGAAGATCTATCAGCAGAGCACAAGCAATTTCTCCCTGGGTTTCAAGTTAGTCACCTGATCCTGTGTCCCAGTGGGACCGCTTTGGTTTCAAAACCACCTCCCTCCAGATGCCCTTCTGCAGAGCTACAATTGCCCATCACTTCCTACCCTGCATTTGCATTTTTTGATTGCAATTTTTTGTCTAGAATTTTGCATTTTTCACCACTGAAAACTGAACCCAGTGTTTCCAGACCTTTTCTTTGATGTTCAAAAACTACTCTAATCTTGTTTTCTTGCACATCTAACCTTGCAGCTCATACAACACTGATGGTGCAATAAACGCATTCACACATCCACCATCCAAGTGGCTAACAAGAACATAGAATACCTGCCCAGGGTAAACCCAAGGAAAACTTATTTGATACATACATCTTGTTTGACACCATTTTTGTCACCATTGCTTGAAGTGTACTCTCCAAAAATGCTTAGCAACCATCCTAGAACAGTATAATCCAAACCGTATTAACTTTAAAAAATGCCATATAGGACTGTGCTTCAAAGTTCTTATTTAAATCCAGACCTCTGAAAAATTGAAATGCTTACCAGTGTACACCTAGCATGCTTTTCCTTTATTTCCAGGACCTAATGTCCTCATTTCATGCAAATACCCACTTTTGCTTTGATATTAAGTTCATATTACCTTCAAACATCTAGAATGATGCAGATTTTTAACTACTAAATGGGACATAGAAAAGTAGCAGCTGTCACTGCAACCATTGCTTTTCATTAACTACATGAAAACCATTATGATTTTGGTTTCTTAGAAAAACTCTCATAAAGGGAATAGTTTGGATGGGAGCTTAACATAAACAGGATAAAAAAACCCGAGTGTTCTAGTAATAATACCATGCATTTATAAAATTACTTTCTTCAAGACCCTTTATAGATCTTCTGTAGTAATTGTACCTAAATATGCTTAAATGGATAAAGGAGAAAGAGTGATCCATCATAACTTTGAATGGGGTGGAAAGATGCAAAGGCGAGACTCACAATGGGAAAACTCCTTCAAATCTTTCATGAATGGTATTCCATATGCCCTGAATTGTACATTGATATCTTGGGACACTAATAATAACAACAATCTGTATCAGTTGCAGTGTCACTAGCTACAAATGCAACTGATAGAAGGAGGAGAATGACCACAGGAGTTCCCTGTGGGAGCAGCAAAAGCAAAAACTGTGGAATGCACTCATCACCCTAGGGAAACTGTTGTTATCTCCTTTCCACACATCAAGAATAATGGGGCTGTGAATTGGGTGGATAAAGATGGTTATAACCCTCCTAAAGTGTAAGACCTCCTGCTTCTTGTCCTCATTGTATCCTTGCCATGCTTGTATTCTATTCCCACAGTTTTCCTGTCAGTCACACGGAGGTTCCCAACAAATACATATCATCCTACTGCACAACTCGCCAATCTCCCTTGCTTGGGATCTCAAATGCTCTATTCCTGTTATAAGGGGTGCAGTCCAGTTGCTCTAACATTTACTTCTATCCTCAGTAATGGAGCTGCAGTCAGGAGGTAGCTGGTATCTGTGATCTGGGGACTAGAGCATACATAAATTAACTTCAAATTACTGAAAGGTCTGCACTTTCAACTGCAGAGGATGAAATTCAGGTAACAAAACTTGAGGTGCTCTATAAGCCCATTGGTCTTGCTTTGCACTTCTGAGATCAGCTCAGCATCTCAAAGTTTGGCATGGCTCAGTCACACCATTCTTTCAAGGCAGGCATTCACTCTCATCAACCAGTTTATGAATTTGAGAATGCAGGTTTTTCTCTGGCCCTGGTGTTTGTCACAATCTGAAATTTATTGCTTTGTAAACCATTTACACTGACCTGCTCTATTTTCTTTTCCATCAAAGTCCAAGCCATGGTCTGAGAAACTACCTAAGTTCAGCTGAACAGGATATTTAGAGATACTCAGCCGTTGCTTTGAGAAATATGTGGCTGAACAGGCTTCAGTATCCCCCTGCAGTGTTAGCTAGGTGTTAAACAGCAGGTGAATGCCTTGGCATGTCTCCAGAGAAGCTCTGTGGAAAGGTCAGATAGCTTTACTGACAGCAGCAGCAGCAGACTGCACTTTCAACCTGTGTATATTTGGTTTCCCCTTTCAGACCACTTTCCTTTGAAGTTTTCCCATAAGAACTCCTATATTCTACAGTAGATTGAGCTCAATATTTCTCCTTTGGAGGAGAGGTGCTGCATCAGCTGAAGGATTTATCCTTACAGTTCCAAGAAAAGAGAACTTCACTTTAATTTTCAGTATACTGTTGATGTTAGATCAAAAGCTTGATCAGTAAGGAGCTTATTGAGATAAAAGTAAAATAAAGATACATTATTTACATTACAGGTCCTGTCCAAAGAACTCTCAAGATTTCAGCCCAATCACCTTTTCTGCTGACCATCAATGAAGAGAGGTATTATATCCTTGCACCAAAAAGTCAATATTGCACCTTTCTGTGCAAACAAGTTTCACAAGTGTTTTTGCTTTAGCTGTGATTGTCAAAAAGGAAGTGTCAAACAGGATGCAATCAGATGGTTAATAAAATGGGCAAGATTGTCTCACCGGAACAGTTACGGTGAGGTGAATTTACCATTGTTGCTAAAACTTTGTCCAAATATATTCATGTATGCTTAGTCTGGGGCTTTGGCAGGAAGTTTTAGTGCAGAAACAGCGTGCCCTTCCGTCCTCCCTGTGTTTGAAAGCTCTTTCGGTGTGAGTCATCGGAATCCTGTGGTTTGTGTATCCTGAGAGGAGAGGAGTCCTCTGTGGTTATCACACGCTATGAAAAAGCAGCAGTTTGGAAATAAAGCCATAAGGAAGTTCATTATTTCATATGAAATGTTTACTAATGACTTTTTTTTCCTAATTTCTCTTTTTGGTTTACTGTCATGTGTGGAGGTCTTGTGACTGTACACAGTCCTCTTTAGTTTGGCTTCAGAGACATGTGTCACTTTCCAGAAGTGTTACTGATTGATAGAAGGAGACTCTGCTTATGAGATGAAGAAATTAAGATTTAGGAAATCACACACCTTGAAACAAGGGAATCATCCTGTATGGTGGTCTAATTCCTGAACTGATGTGCAGATGTGTGCCACTGTGTGATACTCTTCAGTAGCTGTCAAGGTGCATCTTATCTTACAATACCTGATGGGAAAGGTGTCCATTGTTATGACCTCTGTTAGTGCCCTCGTGACACACAACAGACTAAACCAAATATGTTACCCCAAAGTGATGTAGATTTCTTGTTATGCTTTCTCAATATGGTTCTCAGCAATTTTGTTTGTCTTTACATCCTGCTCAAATCAGTGCCCTGTCATTGTGTTGTATTGCTGTGACATTAACATTAACAAAATTAACAAAAACATTAACAAAATGTTCAAATGGGATGAAAAATTAAAAATTTAGGTCTTTTTCAATTTCTTATTATGCCCAGAGTGAAATTGTCACTATGTGGGACCTCCAACCTTTTACAAAATTATTTCACAAAAGAGCAGTAAGAGAATGCTCTCACTGACATGTTTGGGATGTATTTGCCTGACGGGATCATTGAAGAAACAGTAGTACTCTTGAGAAAACTCTTTTCTTTCTGGAAGAGGGAAAAAAGAGGCATAAAATAACTAATCATTGCTGGAACTAATGGAACTAATTATTGCTGACTAGTTCAGCAAGCTTGTGAAGCTGAACAACATGTAGGAGAACTGTGGTATGTGAGTTTACTTAGAAAAATAAAGGTCTCATAACCTTTCCAAAGATCTTTAATCCCACAGGAGGCCTTCTAATAATAATTTAGAGAAAATCCAAATTCTAGGAATTGTCTGGAACACATGGAAGCCAGACACTGTAGGCTGAACTTGAACTGATGTCCTTAGCACTCTTTTTCTGTATTTAAAAGGATTATTTATGAATAGCAGTCAAGTTGCTGTTTCACTGGAGAATGTGTGCATGCCACCTCTCATCCCCTGTCCCACCACACAGGCTCACTAGCATCAACAATCACTCTGTGAAGGACCTGGTGACCACAGCAGTGTTGCAGTGGTATGGACTGCAGCTATACAGGTATTCAGACAAAAGCAACCAAGCCCACAGCATTTAAATGGCCACTATGCCATATTGTTTAATAGGAGCCTCTTACTGTGTGAATAAAATCAATAGTCTACCCAGAGTAATAAAGTGTGTTGTAGTTTGAAGTAGTAACTGCTTCTCTTTGTGTTCTGAGTCTTAGAAAAAGCTTATTCTCCACACAACCTTTATCTTGACAGCCACTATATCCATAGCAATAAGAATGCACATAACTTCTAGAAAATGTGATTAGAGATTCAGGGTTATAAAGGACTGCCAAGTCTTTTTATGGCTACAGGACATCAATGAAGTCAGTTTCAAATAAAGAAAAATATAATTTATGTGAACATCTGTGTGACATCCAAAGTCTTTGGTTAAATAGAATTATGTGAAGAAGAGAGTTGCAGCCAGTAAAATACTGGTAATAACAAAGTTAGGTAGAGTTGATGAAATTCTTCTCAGATGAGGTAAAAACAATAGACTACCCTTTAATTTTCATTTGGGCAGTGTTTAATTCTGAACCCAGCAATTCAGCAAAGCAAAACTTCAAAGACGGGTGATCTGGAGAAAGGCAAAAATTTGTATGAAGCATTACCCAGGAGAATGCAAATAAACTCTGTTTAACCCAGAATCTTGTGTAACTGTGATTCCATTACAGAGGACATAACAGTTATTTACAGGATAATGATTCATTCTTAAATTTGATAGGGACTCTCCATAAAACTCCCAAGACATACACAGAAAGCCAGTCACATGCTCTGTTAGTCTTTTTCAGTAACATTAGAAAACGTAACACCTCATTTCCCATATAGAGACTGATGTACACAAAATGTTCAACATTTGCAGTGGCTTGGTTGTATGTTGTCCTTTCAAACATATAAGACTCACTTTTGCAACCTTATAGACTATTTGGAAATCTTGTGCCACTGTTAATCACCTGCATCACATACACTGGGGAGGAATTTGGCATGAAGTGGTTTGCAAGCCATTGTAGATTTTAGAGTAATTTGAAATTATAAGCTAAATGGCGGTTCTAGAAAATGAAGGCCTTGGATATGTGTATAAACAACAGTATCTGATCTTGTCATATTTTATTGCTATGCAATTAATTCTAAATCACAAATCACAGCATTCCTTCCTATTTCGCATAAAGTATTTTCCTACATTCTCTTTCCAGTATTGAGTGAAGTCAGGACAGAAGCTGTCATCACTGGATGGAATTTGTTTCATTATAGGAAATAAAATAACAGAATGCCTCAGAACAATTAGGAAACCTATTTGTGTGCTGATATGAGTGTGCAGATACATTTGATTCAGGTTCAATAAATATTACTGTAAGTCATGGTGTTTTATCAAAACTGGCCTTAGTGTTGACAATCTCAAAGATTAATGAGAACTACTCAACCTCTGGACTGCCCCAAATAGCTGACATATGTTGGTGGGGTCCTTTTTTCCACACTGTCCTGGTTTAGGACAAATTAGGGGAAAATCTCCAAAAGGAGCCCCCTAGAAAACAAACCTCCACCACCCCTCCCCCCAGCACTGGGTTTGGGAAG
>VXBB01012993.1:454228-481198 GCA_013399915.1 Illadopsis cleaveri
GGCCGCAGCTGTTAGACATAACAATACAGGATACAGGGACAAAGTGCACGATTGGGATAGGAGGCACTGCCAACCCAGGACACACACCTCTACCAGACTGACATTTTTACTGACATTTCCATTCAGAAATAATATTCATGGAGGATATACTTCCATTCTGTAGATTTGCTCTGAGTGGAAAACTTTAGAACACAAGTTACAGACATCAAGTGTATTGCTGAAATGAGGCAAATGAGATTTGACCCCAAGTTCTCTCCTTCCTTACAAGCAAGATAACAAACAGAAAAGGTGTTTGTAAGTGAATGGCGTCATTACATGGGCCTTCTGTTGTTATTACAGTGGTGCAACCTACCATTTAGGGGTTTTATTGGTAGCAGTTGAAAGCCTGTACAAACTACCAGTTGATGCAGAGCTTCTGGAAATACCGTGTGTTTTGAAGGAATTTAGAAGACAATACACTACATTTTTTGGTAGCTATAATATACTCACTTTTATGCAGAACGTACTAAGTCCCATTTCTTTTGGAGGATTTCCTTCATAGTGAGATTCCTCCTACCAATAAAAGTGCTCTTCTCAAAGTACCTTGCAGATGATAAGTTTTGCTGAAATCAGAATTTCTTATGTTTTTAAAAATTAATTGTAGTTTGGAACATGAAAATCCTACTAATTTTGAAAGAAGGCCAACCAGGGTGGTTTTCCTACAGGGCACATGTATTTATATATGTGGTTGCCTGCTACAAGGCAAGTGTCTGATGCTCCTGTCAATAACCAAAGCAAAACTTCAATGAAACATTTTTTCAGCGTTTGCTGAAATCCTTCTTACAGCCATTCAGCTTCATTTATAGAGTGATCTTTAATCTATCTTTGGTCACGGTCCTATAAGGTTCTCTCTCAAGGCCCCCCACCCCAGATCCTTGCATTATTGATAAATAGAGAAAGTCTTTCTACTGCCAGGGCCTTGGATATCTCTGACTTGGATTTGAATCACCTGTCCCCCTCACAACCTTCAAATCTTCTTTCTTTTCACTAGACATACCAAATTCAAGAGTTCATTGAATCCTTTTCCTGTCTTTTCCCACATTTCTTCCTAGGTGTCTGACCAGTTTCCACAGCAGAAAATATCCCTCCTTTCCTCCAAATGAACTGTTTCTCCAGACTTTCCATCAGCTCTCTCAAAGCACCAGTCTTCCTCAGTAAAAGGTCATCTCCAACTTGTTTGTTCATTGGACAGAGCAAGGGCAGAGCTTGCAGTTAAGAATGGCATGAGACACACAATGCCCAGAAAGGTGAGCAGAGACAATACCATGTGCACTCTGTAAAAGTGGAAAAAGGAAGCAAGAATGTTCAGCAAAGTGCAATCAAAGTGTGAGGAGCAAAGCCAAACCAACACAGCTGATGTGAAGGAAAGTAAAGAGTTAAGTTTCCAATTTCGCCCTGGGTGTCTGAATGGAAATCAGTTTGCTTTATGATTAAGAATGTTCTTTTCAGGTGTCTGTGACAGGAATGTGAAATTCAGCAATAGAAAGGTGAATCAGAGTCTGTTGTGGTTAGTTTGTAAATTCCCAGTGCATAGAGTAAGATAACAACATTCCAAGCCCTGAATTCTTCCACGTTGAGGAAGCCCAACAACAGAGCACCAAGGCAAGCTTATTTCTGCACATAGGGATGTACATGCCTTGAAATCATGGAGGAAATTCCCTGTAAAGCAGGATCTGAAAGGCTGTGGGAGAGAACAAACAGGTCACAGAGAAATTATTATACAGTCCAGTAACTATGGAAGCGCCTTATTGTGGGTTGCTTGGTCAGTAACAGTGGATTTTTATGGAAGACAGTTCTTGTGAACAACAAGCATGAAAGGTAACTACAAGAAGGATTTGAAGTGTATAAAAATGATTCTCGTGAGATCAGTCCCTTGGTTCAAAAATATTGGCCATATGTCCCCATAATTTATGTATGAAATTCTAAGACTCACACTAACATAGTACTTCTATTAATGCTGTGTTAATTGGTGTGACAGATGACAGAGTACATTTTAGTAGATTTAAAATCTTGTCACTAATTTAGGTGTTAGTGACCACAATACTAGAGACTTGTAAAATCAGATGATTTCCCTCAAGATAACTTTGGATACACAGACACTCAAGGAAAAATAACATAAAAGAAACAGTGCATTAAAGACATTTTAGGAGGGTAGTACAACAAATGACATTATGAAATACAGGAAAGCCACCTACAGTGTGTTAGATTAATAACCACTGACTGTTTCTCTTGTGTTAATCTAAAAACTGTAAAACTTTATCCTTTCTGTTGTGCCCCAAAGCACTAATTTTTGCAGTGTTAACAATTAAGCCTGACTTCAAAGTTATTGAACTTATTGAACATTCAACCTTCTATATTCTTGAATCTCTTCAGCCTCAAATTTTGCTATTGATTCTGTCTTACAATCTCATTTTCAGTAACCAACTCCCCCAGGCAAAGAAGGGAGACTTTGTGGTTGGAAGTTGGTGATAGGTTGAGAACTCTTTTGGTAGCTAAAGTGGGAACTACAGGTCACTTACATACTATGTCCTGCCTCTAGAACCCAGGCTGCAAGTTTCTTGTACATTTTAACCTGAAAGTTTCTAACAACCAGAGTTTGCAGCTCTGAGTGCCCAAGACCAATCATCAATGAGAAGTGGGCTCTCTTCCATGCATTTCACACTCCACCTAAGTCCATAAATGGGGCCTACCTACTTTACTGGGGGATCCTCATTCAGAAGCTGCACTCAAACCGCACTTAAACGTGTGCTGTTGCACATGTGCATGTTGTTATGGGCTAGCCAGGTACTCTTTATTTTCCACTAGGACTGTTCTGAGGCAGCATTTTCATTTAAGTGGTGGAGCTACTAGAAAAATAAGGTATTGTAATATTCTTCTGTTCACGACTGAGATGTTGTGTCCTCTGCCTTTGATCTCTGTTAGTGCTGTTGAAGCTGGGTAGAACACATTGAACCCTTTTTCACCCATTGCATTGGTTTTGCTGTTGGCAGTATTTACTCTGAGCACAAATCCTCAAACAGCCATATAGCAAACAGTCTTTCGTTTGATACCACACTCTACTTTCTCATCTGTTCTTTCTTTCAATGCCAGCTTGTCTGTAGCATATTGATATGATAACCTTTTACTGATCTAACAAGATACTGTCTGCCTGGCAGCAACATGAGGCAACAAAATTCCCTCCCCTTATGCAGCAACATTTAACCTGCTCAGCAAGGGAAAAGACAATGTTTGTTTGAAATGCAGATGCACATGTCTGTGGTGGAGGCTGTGTGACACTTCAGTGGAAACATCCAGAACTTGTGGCACAGTCATGGCACTTGAAGTCAGGGACACAAAGCAAAATCAGTTATCACCCTCTTCAGGACATGGATCCCTGCCTTTGGGTGTGACAAAAAAATTTCAATCATAATCAGAAAAGTTATTCCAGGCTAGGGCTGGGTGATTAATTTTCTTTTGTCATGCTGACTGAATGGGAAGGACTGCTGACTGAACAAGGAATAGAAATTAAATAAAGTCTGACTCAAACAGAACTATTTTCTGCAAAGCAAGCCAAGAACTAACTCATTTATTTGGGTTCTTTCTAAAACCAAATATTTTGCATATTTCTACTATCACCAATTCCTTACTTCAAGATTTCTTAACCTGGTTCTTTTTTTCTCCTTCTTCTTAAATTAAGTCCCACTTTTAAATTAAAAAAAAAAAACAACCCCAAAAACATTTTCAAAACTGAAAGTGTTTTGTTTTGCAAAAGAGGTAATAAATGAGGAACATTTCTAAATGGAATGCACATGAAAAACAAACTGTTGTGAAGTTTTAAAAATCTTCCCATGCTCTTTTCTTAGACAAGTTTTGATGAATTAGTACATGATTTGTGAATCACTTTTCTCCCTGTACTACTTTTTTTTTCCAATGAAGTAATAATTTATTTAACTGTTTAGTCCAGCTCTGTTCCAGCCGCATGCTGTCACATTCAAAGCTGGAAGACACTTCAGCATTATCTGTGCTGCTTTGTTCCTTGGATGTGGCGCAAAGCAAGGAAAGGGGAACCATCTTACTTAAAGTGCTACATGTTAGTTACTATTAATTTCCTGCAAAAGTGTAGTTTAAGCGTATTCACTAAACCACTCTTACTTGTACTATTCCCAGCTCAGTCATTAGTGTTCCTGCTGCACATTACTTCAGAAGATGCTCAGGCGGTGTCTTGATCTTCAGGGAAACCCCTAGATTTCCTTCCTTATTATTCATGGGGATTTCCCTGTCTGCTGCAGAAAAACAAGGATCAAAGTGTTTTACATGCTGTCTCATGTCTCCAGATTCTTCATCGCACTTAAATGCCTAAGGAAGTGAGTGGCCATAAACAATTCTTGAAAAACTAGAAGTGGGCGCAACACAAGCATATTTTACAAACAGTTTTATTAAAACAACATTAAAAATATCTTAAAATTTTGGTGGTCTTTTTCATACTACAGGGAATACAAGGGAGCAAAGAAAGTAAATCTGTAGTTTTATAATTGCACATTTTTTTAATTCCTACTAAGACAGGAGAGAGACAACAAAGTTAGGAGGATGTCTTAAAGCAAAATTAATTAGAGACAGGCCTGTGTGGAGTCTTTGAGATATGTCTGTGTGATCAGCTTGTTTAATGACAAAGTGCTCCATAACACAGATTGTTCAAACAAATGGGGCATTGGGCTACAGTGTGGATTTCTGCCTGTGTTGCTTGTTAAATCCAGCAGGAGAACAGCCCATGTTTGCTCTGGGTTTTAGGAGCCGCAGGTCTCCTTCCCACACATCCAAAGTGGTGTCCTTGCCTCCTACAGCTCAACAAGCTGGTTAAATAAGTGCCATGTTTAATACAACTTCTCTTAAATATAGTAGAAAAGAATGTGGTGCTCAGAGAAGGTATCTTCACAGGCTGTACTTGATTGATACCTTGCTTTCCAACAGTGACTCTGTTGAAAATGCTGACTTTCAGTCACTGCCTAGAGACACTACGTGTGCTAGGTAAAAAAAGAGACAGACAGAAACTGCACCAGAGCACACCCTGCATGCCATTAATCATTCCTTGACAGCTCTGAATTCCATTTACCTGTTGAACCTTGTATTTGAGACAGATATTTCTTATGGTTAGTTATGTAGTTATATAGTTATATAGTTATATAGTGAGGAACAAAAATTTAAATATTTAAATTAATAAGTGTAATGGTGCTGTTACAGTCCATTGGAGATAGGAACTCTAAACTTATGTGCTTAGAACAAATGTGAACTCCTGATGAAAAAAGTTAATTTCCCACCAAAGTCTGATGTGAGTAGGACTGCCCACATCTCTTTATAGCAATATAGTGTTTTCACTCCCTGCTAATTTCAAACTTGGGGTTTTATTTGACGTATCTGATCAAATTTTGGTATCAAGATAAAACACAAGAAACCTGTGTGCATACACTACTGATCATAGTCATTATTGTTCAGCTTTTCAACAGTATAGGGATGGTTGCAGTCCATCTGAATATGTGCAAAACCTCCCTTGTTTGTCCTTAACTAACACGTATGTGCCTGTAATCACACTCAGTTTTTTAAAACATGAGGAATTTGAAAATGAAAGAAAGGTAATAGCGTTTACTCTAGATGAAAACCTGTCATCATAAGGGCTGAAATTCACAGCAGGCTGCTTGAAATATGGTGAATGAAATTTCAGAAAAGCAATGCTCATCTTTAGGAATAAAAATAGCAAATATTAAATAACTATATTTCTGTATATTTTGAGAATAATGGCCCAAGTAAACTTTAGTAAGTGAGATTTTAATGGAGTTAATGATAGGCTTGATGACCCTTTTCCTCTTAAGTTTCATTCTGCTGAGTTCTACATGAAAAAACCCAGAAGATTACAGTTCTGTGCTAAAGAATTAGCGGAATTGCACTGGAGCTAATTGTATATATCTAGGGAATTTGAGGGCTTGGACTGCTTGGGACAGACATCTAACTGCATAGCATGTTCCCAGGTTATGGAGATTTGCTGGAATAAGCTGCCTCGACCCGGAAGTGCCGCAGGAGCAGGAGGCTCTCTACTTTGTCTCACTTCTCTTCTTAACAGAGTCACTTAGACTGTCTCTACAAATTAGGAAATTTGTACCTAATTTCTTGGAAGGATGGGCTCTGATATGCTTCATTTATTGTCATTCAGCTTGTCTGCTTTTCGCTTTATCCTGATGAAGGACGTAGCTACAATTTCGGCAAGTTTTCCGTCAACTTTTGTCCTGTCCTACTGTGGTGGAGTAAAAGTTTAAGGGGCTGAGACACAACGTGCTTTTTCCAAATGACAACGCTAGATGGTGTCCCTACACATACCAAAAAACCCACACGGCCTAGCCTCGGCTTGGAAATCTCAGCAACAGTGAAAACTGGAGTGATATGATGTGATGTATTAGGTGCGCATGTGTGGCTGTGTTTAAAGCCTCACACACCATTTATGTGCTTAGTTAATGACATGTGAAGCTATTTTCTCTGTTAGTCTCTGGTAATAACTATTTTAAGCACATGCATGCATTTCCTTTCCTGTTTTCCCAAAACACCCACACGAAACCGGAGGACAGTTAATTTGAGGAGGTTAATGGTAATTCCAGAAGACAGGACAGATGTTAGTGGTTCTGGTCCCAATCAAGTGAGTGCCCTCTGTGTAAGAGGCAGCTCTCCTAATCCAAGTTACCTTGAATTCCAGTGTAGTGTTTGTGTGCACGTCTCTGCCAGACTGAGATCTGCATGCCCACAAATGTCTCTGTCATGTTTTCTACACACTGTGCTGAACCTAAAGCACTAAAGACTTGACTGTTTGTTCTCTCAGAGAGCCATACAGAACTTCATTTCTGAGTGAAAAATCCAGTCTGAAAACTTAGATATGATGGGCTTTTAACCTTTGTTTTATAGTGCTTTGGGTGTTTTGGGGGCATTTTTGGATTTCAGCAAGGAGCATGGAGATTGCAGGAAGACATGCAGATTGCAGCGTGATTAAATTAGGAATACTGAATGCCTGCTGCAGCATCCTGCAAGCTCTCGCCCCAAGGCTGGATCAGCTCAGCTAAACTGGATCTTGCAACTTGTCTGGCTTACTCATCTGAAAACTCTCTGCTACTTGCACACCCCTGAAGGAACTGATGGGAAGCAAGTGACAGAGACTGATGCACAGATAGGTCCTGAACAGTGTCTTGCTATGAGCAACACAGAGCAGATGACACATCCTCTCAGGCTTCTCTAGTTGTGCTGTAAATTGCAGAGTGTCCTCCCCTGACAGTGCAGTGGTGGGGCTGGGTGACAGCCCTGGAGGCAAAGCCAGAATTGTGCTTCCAGTGCCCAGGAAAAACAGCAGCCAGTGGCTGGGTTGGGTGTGTTTTGGTTCAGTTTCTGCCCCTGTCTGCCAGGTGTGCTGAGGGCTCCCTCCCCACTTCCCACACGCCTGGGCCATACAGGCCTTTTGCATGCCCATGCCAGGAGCTTCTGAGCGTGGTTAATTCCCTTCCTGCTGGTGTCAAATTGTGAGCCCTGCTGAGGCCAGGGTGCCATCTGATTTCAGCCCTCCTGTTGTTCATACAGTCTTGCACTTGGTGCTCTAGGGTAAAGGGTTACTTAAAAGAGATAACTGTTCTGGACCTTAAGGGGAGGTAAAGTAACTGCTGAAAGGAGAGGGTGCAAACAAGCTGTGCAGCTGCTTGCCCTGGCAGCATTTAGTGCTTATATTAGCAAATACCACCAGTTTGTAACTCTGGTTAAGGACATTGTGAGTTTTAGGGTTAGGTTTTTGGGAAGATAGAAAGTGTGAATCTGGGTAATTTATTTTAGTTTTAGAAGGTGGAGTCAGATTAAGGTTGTGAAAGCAATGTGGTTTGTTCACAGTATACTTGGGAATAGAAGGTGCTGATGTCTTAGAGGAAGTGACTATGCTGGCCACCAATATATTGGTAAAGACTGGCAGCTGCCTTAGGGAAGGAGAAGGCATGAATGAAGAGCAAGCTTCATTTGTATTCAACTATCTCTTTCCTTGTTGCCTTTTTTTCCAACTGAATAGGTAAACTCTAAGGCTGGGACTACAGTCTGGGTTACTAAAGTACTCTGAAAAGTGGAGGTAGCCCTAATTCAGGACTGGTTTTAGTTAAGAACAGTGATCAGTGTCAGACTTGGGCTAAAATAGCTCACAATGAGTGAACTATTTTGAAAGGGAATACCATGGGGAGATAGAAGAAAGGATTGGCATATCTGTGAAATTAATCTTCTCTGTTGTGCTGAAAATTTCCCTATATATGCCCCTGACAATCTTCAAAAATGTAATTCTAAGTTTTGGTAGTAGCCTCTAAACTAACTCTTTGTCTTTCAAGCTCTTGGCATGCTCTTAGTGCTTCTGCGCAGACACACAAAGACACACTTGTGAGCCAAATCAAAATGAGTGAAATGTTCCTAAAAATGTTGTACATTTTTGCAGAAAGTCAGAGATGATCTCCTTATTTTGTTGAGTGAAGCACATGTAAGTAGGATTCACAGGAATCTTCTCTCTCTTAAGTCCTCGTTGTCACAGATTTCTCATCCATGTATGTCTTAACAACAGAGGACAGATGTATATTCTGAAAATTCACCAAAGACCTATCACAACGTGTGTGTCTGTGTGTCTGTGTTTGTCTGTGTATCTAAGTACAACCATGCAAAAAGCAGTGACTCGTTTAAAGGCCTGAAGGCCCTGCCACCTGAATTTCCAGAATTTGGATGAACAAGGAAGGGAATAAAATAGAAGTGTTCTTTCTAAAGCACTCTGTAATCGTTATATTGAATGCTCAGATAGAAAAAAGACAGCTGGGACAAGGCGAGGTTTCATAGAAAAGAAGTCCTATAACTTGCCTTTTGCTGCTCTGTGTGACTTTATGAGAAATCAATAAAATATTTACAGGTATAGTTGGTTAGGTATGTAGATAAAGAGCCAGACACTGCCCATCTGTGCTCAGTGAAAAGACAAGAGACAACACACACGAAGCAAAATAAAGAAAATTCTACTTAAACAAAATTACTCTTTTTTTTGGCACTGTAAAGGTAATTCAGCACAGGAGTCTTCATTCTAGGAAATATTAAAAAAACTGAGGGGAAAGAGGTTTGGACAACCTGGTTGACCCTATTTTGAGCAGAGAACTGAACTAGGTAATTTTCAGAGGTGCTTCCAACCACAGCCATTTTGCCATTTTGGGAAATAATTTTTCATACAGAGTAACTTCTACAATTTTAGATTAACCACAGAAAAAAAAAAAAGAACATTAATACACTAACAGTAAACTGCCAAGGGAATTGAGAACCTTAGAAATTTAAAAACCTATGATTGAGATTTTAAGACCAATGTGTCAGAAGTCTGTCTTGAGATCTTGCCATATGACCCATCTGGGTCTATATATTAATTTGCAAATCTGGTTTTTCGGTCCTTGATCACTTGGCTTATTTTGAAAAACATACTTCAAAACTCCTGTTTTCCTGGAGTTGCATGGAAATTGAGCGTTATAATGAAGTTCCACTCTGAACTATTGAGTGCTTTTTGCAGGTGTGCTTTAATGGCTTGATGTGGTACCAACATGCATAAACTACTACTTGATTCAACATTAACACTGACAGAAACCATTTATCTTCACAGTACTTTATCACCTGGTGTAGTGATGCTTAAAATGATTAGCTTATGGTTTTAGGTTTTGTGATTTTTTTCAGAAGACCATTTAGAGCCAGTCAAACTAAGTCAAAGGGGTCAAACATTGCATTTCAATGTTTTCTTCTAGAATTGCTTACTTAGAAGGGTAACAAACTGACTCCTTAATTTCATTTTCCATTAAAACACGAGTCATGTCCATTCAGCACATTAATAACTCTTGTAATTATAGTATTACAAAGTGCAGGGATACTTTCCCATGTAGTGTTGTGCCATGTGAGATTGATCAAGAGCTCTGTGCAATGATGAGCTCCGAGGGGTATTTTGGTTTGGTTTTGGTTTGAGTTTTTTGGGTGGGGTTTTTTTTGTTTATGTTTCTGTTTAGTTGGTTGGTATCGATTTTGTTTGTTTGTTTGTTTGTTTTGGTGATTGGAAGTATTACATTCGAAACACTGTAGTGGGATATACACTCAGCAGTATCCGTATGAATAACATAGAGAAAAAAATTATTGCATTGCTTAATTAATGTTCCCAGCGGAGTGAGGTCTGGCCCCTGTGGGCAATCATGTCCTCAGTAAGTGCCTTTGCCAAACACTGCAGGTGAGTTCCTGGCCCACACCCCTGGTGAGACATGGGCCAGCAGTGCCTGCACCACAGGAGCAGGGAACATGGGAGCTGTTGCCTCCTTTTTCCTCACAGATCTCCCACACTCACAACCAATTTATTGAGGAGTTTTTGGGTTTTTTTCTGTGGGGAGGACCTTGCCTAGTAGATACGTTAAAACCAGCTATGTACAAGCCACTGCGACCAGTATGTACCATTGGTTTCCTAGTTTCTGAGCTCATAATCCATGGCATATCACAGATTTCTGTCCATTGCCCAGAACATGACGGGCTGTTTCTGAAACAGACTAGCAAGGAAAAGTGGGTTAGCAACTACAGATTGACGTCAACACAATCAAAATACCTTGTTTTAACAGAGTGCCACTTGTTTCACTGAGTGGATAGCCTTCATGCTGTGCACATCTGTAAGCCATCTTTTAGTGACTGGGCGGTAGGATAATGAAGGAATTCAGGACATGTGAGAAGTTGCTGGATACCGTTAATTCGATGAGAACTGTGCCTTCACGCTTATGTGAGCGATTTTATTGGTTGATACCAGTGTATGCTCTCAGGGTAGAATGCCACAGAGCTGGTCATTGCTGAGGGATTTTGGGATTGCTTCTCTACTTGCTACTTGATTACAGGTCAAGGATACAACTACAGAGGTCAGTGATGTTGCATTAGTGGAAACATAGCCTGAGAGGATAAACGGAGGTTAAAGGACTTGTGAGACCCATGTGAGTCATCCTGCGCTTAGGCCAGTGGCTAAGGAATTAGAAGATTTAGGAGGAGAGGCTGAGGTCACTCGGTTTGTTCACTTTGAGGAGGAGAAGGCTGAGGGGTGACACCATCACACTCTACACCTTCCTCAAGGGGCACAGCAGAGGAGAAGTGTTGATGTCTCCCTGGTGATCAGCAATAGGACCTAAGGGAAGAGAATGAAGCTGTATCAGGGGAGTTCAAATTAGGACATTTTTCTGGAACTTTTGGTATTTGAGTAAACATCTAGTATGCATGCTCAGTTTAAACATTTGCATTCATTTATTCATTCATTCATTCACCGAAAGAGGAAGCCAAAGGAGACACAGACACAGTTATGTTGATACACACAGACAAACTTCCTTACATGAACCATCTTATTGTGTGAGTGTTGCTCTGCTTGAGAAGGGTAGAGCTCCCACTAACTTCCACAGCAGAAGCCTTTACTCCTGAATCCAACTGGATTATCATGTGAACAACAGTTTTGTGCAAACAAAGCCATGCAGTACATGACTCCAGTGGCTGTGGCATAGCAGTTCACCTGAACTCTGTCTTCATCAGCTGAGCATCTGCTCTACCCATGGTGTGGAGGAACCAAGTATTTGTGTGGGTGCAGGTGGGCTTCAATACCATGGAAACACTTGATGTGCAAGAAACTTAGCCTCAAGGCACCTATGTGGTCAGCAAGACTGTGCCAAAGGGACACCAGACTGAGAGGTAAAAATATGATACCCTATGTAGCAGGATTTACTTAACAAATTGAACACCCATCAAGACAAAGGGTTCAGGCTGTTCCTCTTCACATCTGTCAGTTTGCACTGCAAGAGGAGATATATGACTTTCTTAATGGGCTCATGTCCTTAGACTGAAAAATGTTTCACAGTTTTTACACTAATTCAAATTCTCATTTAAAAAGATAATTTCATAACATGGGAATGTTCATGTTCATGGGGTGGTTCATGTTAACATGCTCTTCCTAGATGGAACCTGATAGAAGTGGTACCTATTTTTTTTTCAGCAGACCTTCTCCTCAAAGACACTTACTGGGATATATATCCCAGTGTGCGCATACACATGACTTTGAGAAATTACTGAACAGAGCATTCTCTACCCAAAATCTACAACAGATAATGATGAGGCTAGCAACAAATCCCACCCAATGTGTCCTACAAAGTTTGTTTCCTTGCTCCTTTGCACATCAGGCATTATGCATTTATTTTTACATTTTTGCTAAAGCCACAGGAAAGTTCCATGACGTTTGACTTGGCTGATAATTATCACCATTTCCTATTAATTACCACATATGGGAGGGAGTCCTTCTGGCTAGTCAAACCTGTAAAGACTCCAATGCACATTAATCAGTGGAACATAATTCCTTTTTGTTACCTATAGGACATGAGTGTGCCGAATACTATGAGGAATGCACAAGATCGTTTCAGAGATTTATTTTCCAGTATGAGCCTTCTAAAAAAAAAATTAGACATTAAAATAATTGAGATAATGAAGATTTTGGCATCTTCAGCTGCTGTCAGTCATAAATGCCTCTTGTCATTCTACTGCACTAGTTTCCAGGATTTAAAAAATTTCCCTGGGCAGACAGCTCCTGCAAAATTTTGGAGGAGAGGATTGTGCAGTACCAAATGCCTGTTGAAAACCAGGACTGGAATAGCATACATGTTGAAAGACATTGACAAAGACATTTTACAAGTCTTGTAAAAAATAAATTTAGCTCCCACATGGGCAAGGTTTATCAGTAAGCAGCACTGAACAGCCCTGCTGGCAGCACTCACCAGTCTTCTTCATATGATACGAAACATTAACAACCATTGTCAGCCCCCTTTACTCTTTGCTGCTTCTTTTTATGTTCAGCTCTTGAGTTCAGGTGCAGTTTCTGTCTCACTGTATCAGGACCTAAAGTGCTTGAGACAAAATGCACTGCAATAAAAACTGATGTTCATTTCACAAGGGAGGCTGAAAGCATTACAGGAGATTCAAGCCTACTTCAAATGTAGTAGCATCTTGAAGATTTGAAGAAGACAGTATCTTGAAGACTTCCCTTAAGCCAAAGATAAGAGTGTCACAAGGATAATTTCTCTGTTACAAAGCTACTTATGTGCTGTGCTGAGTTCCTGACACAGAACAGGCAAAGGTAATTCAAATAATTTTTTCTTCTATTTCTAGTCTTTTGCCTTGCAAAGAGTAAAAGTAAACTCTAGCATAATTTTAGTGCCTTCTAAGATCTCTGCAGGGTGTCTTCCCACGCCTTCGTGAATGGAATATAAAAGTCTTCAGAAAAGAGAAAGAGCATTTTAGGGTGGAGAAAAGAATTTTAAGCAGAGAGAGTGTTTTTTCTCAAGGAACATAAAATGTCATGCAAAACATCACTTTGAAGAGACATTTGCTGCTCTTACAGGTTAACCCAAAGGAGGGTTCAATGGGATCAGATGGAGGAGTCACCAAGGAATGAGAATGGCAGTGTTTGTTCAAAAGGTGTTTCAGACCCTTCGTTTAGAGCCAGACATCTGTGAAGACTTTGCAAGAGAGGCAGTAGATACTGCAGTGAAGCAATCAGCCCAGCACCTTATCTTGTTTTGAGGCATACCAATGCATTCTGCAGTAATGAAAGGATTAGGAATTGCAGCCCTCCTTGTCTGCTGTTTTCTATCAAAAACTTTATGCATTTCTCCTGCCACAATAAAAGCTACCATCTGGTTTCTAATTACACGATACTAATTACAATTTAATAATTGCATTTAATTTTTTTCTAATTTTTTATTCTCGGCATGGTGAATGATTATTGAGGAACTTATAGAAATGGGCAGTTTTAAAGATCACCTTAGATGCCTTCTGTAGAAACGAAACTACGCTCAAAAAGCCGCCATTCCCTCGACTTTTAGTCAAGTGCTATTCAAGTCTTGATCAACAGAGGGAGATACAGCATAATTTATCAACACATTTCTCAGGCCAGTATACTGCCAGTTCAAGTCTTCCACACAAAACTCAAGGGATTTAGCAAATGTAATTAATTTTGTATTGATGTTGACAGTTACTGTGTCTTAACTGCTCACCATATATATCATATTACACTCTCAGGATATCAAAGAGCTACTTTAGGTTTCAATGTCAAAGCAACCCTTGCTCTTATGTATTTTACTTTATTCAGCATTAGGCATGGAAAGCTGAAGCAGGAGTTTGTGCACGTTGCAATCAAGGACATTGTGAGGAATGGAGGATCCCTGGGAAGTGAGGTAGGATGCACTCAAAGAGTCATCCTGGGAAATAAGCACTCTGGTTGCCCCAGGAACCTTACCCGCTGCCAGACCCCCTTGCCCTCAGCAGTCCCACTCCTGAGATTGGAGGCAATTTAGTCCTTAAACAGAGGCATCAATCCACAAGCAGCTTTCTTGCATAATGATGGAAAGAAGGCCTCCAAAATGCCTGGTTTATTAAATTGGGATATATTAATATCCTCTTGACTTACAGAATAAAAATGTAATTGCCCATGGAAGTCCTGCTGCCCCTTGCCTACCCTGTTGCAGCAATCCATATGCTCCTCGGGCTCATGCGTCTGGCATCAGGTTTACACAACAAACCATATCAAAGGCTTTTGCAAAGCTCCCTAATGACCTTTATAGCCTTTTGAGAAGAACGGTACTTTCCTCATTTACTGTGAAGCCACAGAATCACAGAACAAATTAGGTTGGAAAGCACCTTTGAGGTGATTGAGCCCAGTGTCTGACCACCTTGTCAACCACACCTTGGCACTAAGTGCCCCATCCAGTCTTTTCTTAAACACCTTCAGGGGTGGGTCACCAGGGAGATTCCTCCACTTCCCTGGGCATCCCATTCCAATGCCCAATCACTCTTCCAATAGACAGAAGACTTAAGAGAAAGAGAAAGGATACTAAATACTTGAGAGTAAAAGTGGACTACAAAAGAGTAGAAAAAGAAACGTCAGTGCCTTCCTCAATGCCCCTCCTTCTGCCCTGCTACCCCCTGTCCATCCAGTACAAGGCCATGACTCAGTGGCCTTGTGTCGGCAGGCTTTAGAAAGCAGGAATTTTGTGTTGGGCCAGTACCTGTCAGTCGACTGTTTGAGTATGGCACAGCCACTCAGCACGCGGTGAGAGGGAGGTTTGCCTGTGGACTTGTCACGTTTAGCAGCACTTCCGACTGTGGCTGCTGTCTGTTCTGCAACAGGACTGCCCCTTTGGTAAGCCTTCTCCTTCGACGTTCACCTTCCTGCCTGATCCATTTTCTAAAAGCTTTTAGAAGTGTTTCTATCTTTAAAAAAACAAAAAAAAAACCCAAAAAAAACAAAACCCAACCAACCAAAGNAAAAGCTCGTTCATGTTTTTTCTGGGGACAAGAGGGAAGAGAAGGTAGGCCGATGCGTTTACTCCTACTTCTTCGCTGTGCTTTTTCACACTCTGGCAGTCGCAAGAACGGGCTGGTTACAGCCTTTTCAACCGTATCCATGCTCATATGACTAGTTGGGGTTGGGGCGGCAGTCTCCTTTTTATTTCGCTAAGGACAGATGCAAGTGGAAAGCAGCGCTCCCCTTCTAGACCACTTTCAGTTTCCATTCTTCAGCCGGACTGAAGTTTCTTTTTCCCATCGCTCCCTGCCTGGGGGCGGCTCCCACTCACTCCCTACCAGCTCTCTCCGCAGCGCGGCTGGAGCGGGCTCCGCGCACTCAGCGGGGACCGCGGGGCCGGAATCGGGACCGGAACTGGGGCCGCCGGCGGCGGTGCGCAGCTGGCGTCGCCATGACGGCGGAGGAGAAGCGGAACCTGCAGTGCTACAGGCGGTACATCGAGAGGATCCTGAACCCCGTGTACATCCTCAGCAACATGACGGACTGGCTATCCGACGGTGAGAGCCGGCAGGCACGCTGCTTCCGCACCACCGCCCCCGGCCCTGCCCCTTCCCGGTCCCCTCACTGCCTGTGCTGGCTTCTTGCTAGAGCTGAAGGAGAGAGTCCGAAAGGAGGAGGAGAAGGGGGTGACGGCGGCCGCCGCGCTGTTCCTGGATGCCGTGCTACTGCTAGAGGCGGAGGGCTGGCTCCGGGGCTTCCTGGATGCCCTGGTTGCAGCAGGTGGGTGCCATTCCCGGGCGGGGTTCTGTCCGCTCCTCCCCGCGCTGGCACAGCCGCCGCTGCCGCCCGCGTTCAGCGGGTGCTGGGCAGAGCCGCCCGGCGATCCCGGGACCCGCAGGGGCGCTCTGCCGGCCGTGGGCTCAGCTGTCGGTCCTGACACGCCGGGTCAGATGCCGTAGGAAAAGGCAAGCTGACAGAGTCTGGGAATAAGCCTGTTGGGAGGTGAAGGAGATGGAACAATTCTGAGGATGTAGAAAGCCTCATTGACAGGAAACTTGTCTGTCTGAGAGCCTTTAGAGAAGAAAGAGGACAGCCATTGTTCTCACCAAATACAATGAAAGGAGGCTATATCTTCTGAAGCAGAAAGCCAAATGGGTGCGTGGGCATTGGCTGGTAGGTGGGATAACTTCACTCAGACAGTCTTAAATGACTTTTTAAAACATTTTAAAGATTACTCGGTGGCATTGAAAGTCTTGTGAATGTAGTTACTTCTAAGTAATTAATGGTTACTTACTTTCAAGAAGTAAGTAACCATTAGTAGTTTATAAGGATGATTGTTCCAGAGTAGCTGAAACTACTTGATGGGTAAGTTCCTAATCCAATTTCCTTTATGAAAGGGAACAGAAGAGATTGTGAAGGTATGAAGTTAGCAGCATCTGCCAGCTTTCTTCTATACATATATATCGTGTCATAGATTCTTGTTGGTGATTTATTAGATGTGTTGAACCCCACAATCTCATGCCATAAGCTACTTTTGTTTTCATTTCCTCACCATTAATTATGAATAATTATCTCAGTGAACAAATATTACAGAGTTTCTTATCACTTGGATGTAGCCCATTCATCCCTTAAGGCAAGTACTAGGTCCAGAGCAACCTTTTAACAGTCTGTGATAATCCTGATTTCTGAATTTCAGAACTATCTACTTTGAACTTCCTAGTAGTGTTCAGTTTGGTATATCTTCAGCAAAAATTTGAGACAGTTAGCCTGCTGTTTCAAAGTGCCACCCCAAGTACTGGTTAATTGGGCTGGAGACGAGAATTTAGGATTACTCTTCTTTTTGGCAGAGATAAGTAATAATTAGACTAAAGACATTATGGTGGTAAGTATCCACACGACTCTCCTGCTCTTCTAAAAGGAAATTAGAAGTTAAGCAAATTTCTTCTGTTTGCCCACAAGTTCCTCTGGGACCCTGATCTGCTTTTTTCAACTTCAGCAAATCACAAAAGTCCTTAAAATATGCTTCCCTGCCGCTGTCTGTTCCAGGACAGTATTTTCAACAATTTGAAGACTATCTAGGTTGCAGGTGTCTGTACTGCTTTCAGTTAGATACTGGCTTGAATCCAGTACAGTAGAGATTTTTGAAGAAGGGTGGAGCCAAGGACAAGAGTAAAAGATAAAATGCTGGTAAATAAAAGGTCACCAAAGCATCTTGTGATTCTGAGTAGTGTCCTTTGCTCTGGGAATCCTGTGCAAGAATATCATGGAATGGAAGAATTCCAAGGATTATATGATTGAAAGATAGGAGTGGATATAGTTGTTTGGGTGATGTGACCTGTGACATAGTGTGGCTCTTTTTGTTGTGTTTTTTTTTTTTTTTTGCAGGTGCTACTGCTCTTCTAGTATAGGGGTTTTCATATTAGACATACAAGTGCTATAAAAGGAAATAGTCCCTTATTAGATAGAAATTGTATGTGGCTCACCTAGATTTTTATCATTTACGGCACAAAATAATTTTAATTTCTCCAGAATGGCTGAGAAAATGTTTTTTCAGCTTGTTGCTACCTATTCTAGTTAAAGATTGAATTCACAGTAATGATTTGTCTCTTTCTGAAAGGTTACACTGGACTGGCAGAAGCAATTGAAAACTGGGACTTCAGCAAACTGGAAAAACTGGAGCTGCACAGGCAGCTGTTGAAACGGATAGAAGCAACAATGCTAGAAATTGATCCTGTAGCAATCATGCCATACATAAACACATGCCTGATAGAGAGGGAGTGTGATGAGATCCTGCAGGTATAGTAAAATCCTGGTATTTGCCTAGTTTTGCTTCAGAGAAGTGCTGGCTGCCTCACTTGTGGGATGTGCCTGTGTGACAGGTGGCTGGATGAGGAGCATGGCTGGCCACAGGACCACCATAATTTTTATAATTTTTTTCTTTTCCTATTCTGAAATGGGACACGTCAGAGGTTTATGGCAGACAGAGTTTATTACAAGAACTTTGCCGGACAGAAATTGACAGAATAGTTCTGTGATGTTCATACCATTTACAAAATATTCAAACAAACAGCCTGCCTATTGTTATAGTCCGAGTAAGTTTAGTGTGTAACTACACTGGCAGAATTGAAGCTGTACTGGGTAAGTGGCTGAATCCTATTGTAAAGCTTTTATTCATTGAGAAGAAAATGCGATTGTCAACTGAACATCAAACGTAACAAATTCTCCTACTAAGCAAAGAGCAGTGGGTTTGATTGCTCAGAACCTACAGCAGTTTCTGTTTGTGCTGTGTGCAGATCAGTGAATACAGAAGCAAAGCAGCTGGGATAACTAAACTCATTGAATGCCTCTGTCGCTCGGATAAGGAAAACTGGCCCAAAAGTCTTCAGCTGGCATTGGATAATGCAGGATATTACAATGCAAGTGAACTATGGAATATAAGAGAAGGTAAAATATTAATTGGGTTTTTTTTTCCCGTTCTTGTATCAGACAGTAATTTTTTTTCAGGAGAATCAGACCAATTTAGAAGGATACTGTCAGACTACTTTGTGGTCTAAAAAGAAAAACCTTTTAAAAATTTATTTTAAATGTAATTTATATATAATTAAATACAAGTGCTATCCTTCAAACAGGCAGAAGTTAGTTTTTGACTATTGTTCCTCCCAAATGGTTAGACATGGTACCTTTTTTTGTGAGGAGAATCAGGCAGCACAGGCCCTGAAGGCATAAAAATAGCCAAATAGTTATCTTCTTCCTTACTTTCTTAATTCAATTTTGGCCATTTTTTAGTTGCTTGAGTTATGATAGATGCAGTATTTTCTGATAAAATATGATTAATAATGTGATAGTCTAGAGAGTGATACACTTCTATACTCTCCAGAGCAGATAATATACCTTTTCCTGTGAGAAATCGATAAGCTGCCCTTACCAAGCTCTTATGTTCATATTTTATAAAAGTGCAGAATTGTCTCTTGTAAAATTTTGCTTTTGTTGTTGAATTTACCTTTCCATCCTTGAAAAATACTTGTATAAGTAACCTGTGGCAGAGGAGAATTTATAGAAGAATACATTATTTTGCTACTAAAAAAGTGATTTTAGATAAACTGGACTGTATGTCTTCATATCTACATTTGCTGTCTCCCTAGGTGCTTGTTTGAATTGATTTTTTAGTTAGCAACAGGGATAAGCTATATTTAAGTGCCTTCCTAAACTATATTTCTTATTTTGAATTTTTTTAATTACTGCAGTCAGAGGGTGTGATTTCTTATCTGGAGAATTAATTATTATATATGCATCAAGTTGTATACATAATTAATAATTTTATAAAAATATAGGTAAAATAATACATAAGAGTAATACCTATATGTATATAGATATTATTTTATGTAGCTGGTGGTTATACATATTATTTTTTGACAGTTATATTTTTTAAGGTAAAGTTATCACTGTCTTTTGGGGCAGCTTCCTCTAACATCCAACTCAGCAAAACCAAAGTCAGCCTACTGAAGAAACATTGTCCATAGTGGAAACATTTTACTGCTGGCAGTTAAGAAGAGTTGGTACCAGAAATTAATTGCAGTTATTGTGTGCTTTCTGGAGCTGAATTTATGTGCAGATGTGCTCTTTCTCCCACTCCAAAAGCAGTGCTTTGTGATCATATGTTCTGTTTGCAAAAAGACTCTTCATGCAGGGCCCAGGGACAGTTCTTTGAGAAAGTATTAATTATAATACCAAAGAAAATTTCTCTTTTGATCATTGTGTAATACAAAGAATAGAGATATTCTTACAAGTTCTAGGTGCTTTCAGAAGATGGGGAGAAAATGAGAGCAGAATCTCAAATTTACAAAGCTTCTCTGAATTCCTAAGAATTTTTCATGCTTGTGGCTAATGTCCATGTTACACAGTGACTTCTTTTCGCTAAACACAGAGGATAAACTTTCCTCCCGATCTATTATCTCCTTTGTTTTTTGAAAGTTGTTGCACATGCATTGTGTTCTTCTAAAACCAAGATTTTCAGTGCTATCCATCTTCCTTGAAAAGGAGCCTGTGTGCAGCATCATTTTATTTTACCATTTCATCATTTTTTTCTTCCAGCAACCAACTCTTTCACCTTGTCATCACAGCAAATATGTTTTAAACCATGAGGATCAATAACATGGCTTTTTGATAATTTATACAGATAATGGCAAAGATGTTGATGGTGAAATGACAGATGCCTCTGCGAATCACTTTGAAACCATGATAACATTTTCTGAAGAAGCAGAATATGATAATCTCAGTGAAAATCTCTCTTCAGTTTCAGGTAAGTCTTAAGAACTTAAAAGTTCATGGTTGATATTTTCTATTTCCTTAGATTTCTGAAGGACACACATGTAGTGTGCCACAGTGGAAAGTACTGAAGAATTAGTACAAATCTCTGACTTGATTTAGCTGTCTTCTGTTTTGATGTTTAAAGGATCTCATGCTGGGCATTGCAAATGTTAGGGGTTGCACCACATTTATCACATTTCTAGTGAAAAGTTGTTCTGTCAACACATTATCAAAAAAAGCCCTCAAACATCAACCTGTTGTTTATGCACCTTGTCTCTGATATAATTAATTCACACGTGACCTGATATTAACCAATTTAGAGAACTGCACATTTAGAGAATGTGACTGCAAAGGATCTGTGCAGTGACTGTCACGGCAAATTTTGCTCCACCAGTAGTTTCTGCCTCCTGTTTCATAAGTCCAAACACTCTGACAAGACCACAGTTCAAAGGAGTAATAACTTCAAAAGTCTGTAGAGCAGAAGGCCAAAATAAATTCTGTGCATGTATTTGGGGAAAAATAATCCCTTATGTTTTCATTCTGAGTTGAAAAAAGACCAGTTGAAATGAGCGTTGTCAGCCAAGACCTTGAAATGAGTTCATTTTATGAATCACAGTTGAGGGGTAAAAAAAATGTGCCATCAGACTGACACAAAATTCTTGCTTGGTGCATCTGTCCTGTTAAAAGACTTGTCTGTAGAGAATATTCTGTGTATACTGCAAGGACTCCTCTACCTTTATCATTTTAGATGGCAACTATATGGGGCACAGCGTTTTTTTGTTCTGTTTTTATTGCAACACTCCTCACAAAAACATTTTATTCTAGAAAGCCTCTATGAGTCTTCATCTGTTTATGAACCAAAGAAAGCTCGGAGCTACCAGATTGAGCTTGCACAGCCTGCTATTGATGGAAAAAACACATTGATTTGTGCCCCCACAGGTAAGGAGACAGACATTTCTTAGAAAAATTCTCTTGATGCATATGGCTGTGAAGGATAGGGAATGGTAAAGGTTGAATCAGACTTCAGTCATTTATTTCAAAACTGTCCTCCTTGCAGTAGATCCAGATCTAACCTGCAATTAATGACCATGGACAGCACAGAGGCTGGCAAGACAGATGTGTCTGTTGGCATGTCAGTGCTTGTATTCAGCACATTCAGCATTCATTCCATGTTCTGACTTCTGCTTTCTCACTCCTCAATGTGGATTTTTCAGTCAAAGCCAGTCACTAATCTCTGCAGATATTTAAGAAATTTGTCTTGCAAGCTGAAGGAAAAATAGAGTGAGTTAGCCTGAGGCTCCCCTCTCTTCTCTACTGCAATGCCTACAACATCCAGACAGCTTAATTTTCCCCTGAGCCCTGGAGAGGCAAGTGGGATAAGGGAGGCAGGGGCAGAGAAGAGTTCTGGGGAGCCTCCACAGTGAGCCTGAGGGCCAAAGGAAAACAAGTGGGAGAGGAGCAAGGCTGTATGGAGAATGATGGAAGCTGAAAGGGCCTGGTGTCTAAACATGGTCTGATTTAATATAAGAGCACATGCTAAAAGTGAAAAACAGACTCACTGTCTGAAACCACTGTGAAAAACAGTGATTTCAAAGAATTCAAATACAACTGCAAATGGATTTTAATCCCCAGTGACTGCTTAATGGCCTTTACAGACAGACTGTGAGAGAGAAAGGGATGATTCCCCACCTGAGCAAGCAACATGCTTGTGTTCAAATCTGTTCCAGATATGTTCAAGTCTGGAAGAGTAACAGCTCCAATGTCAGCTCCCCTTTGTTACAAGGCATTCAGATGAGACAAGCTACTGCTTACAGATGCATCTTTTCATACTAGTCCGTTATATTTCATGTTTTTTGTTTGAAGGATCTGGGAAAACTTTTGTGGCACTTCTGATTTGTGAACATCATTTGCAAAACGTTCCCTCAGGACGAAAGGCAAAAGTTGTCTTTCTTGCAACCAAAGTGCCAGTGTATGAGCAACAGAAAAATGTATTCAGACAGCATTTTGAAAGAAGTGGGTAAGTGTAATTCTGTGTGGTGGCTTCCTCCACAGAAAATAAACTGCCCTATAAATCAGATGTGGCTAGGGCAAGATGTGACGGATTTACTGGTGAACAAGAGTGTTTGACAGTAACATCAGGGTGATGTGTAGCTGCAAGAATGGTGTTGCCTTAGTAGACTTCGTTGGGAGAATCTGAGGTCTGGTTTTGGAGAGTTTAAGCACTCGTTGCACATCTATGGAAATGGTGAAAGTATTTCTGTACTTAAAGGGGGAGATGTGTTCTCTCTTGAGACACCTTTCACACCTGCTTCCAAAGCTGAGGCAGTTCCTGGCAGTAGCAATGGGATTCCTCTTGCCATTCTCAGAGTATCTCTTTTCTAAAAGGAAGGACCCAAACTTCTTTGTTTGTACAACCCCTAGTCAGAAAATGATAGTCCATCTCTCAGACAGGACTGAAAATTGCTTAGAGGGGCATAAACAACCTATATCTTTGGATTTTGAGGGAACTGGTTACTGAACATCCACATATGCATCCTTATAGCTAGGGGAGTGTAGCAGGATGCCACACTCGGTCCATGTGTAGGAGGATCGGACCTGCAGAAGGAACGAGGCAGGCAGCAGCAGTTGAAGGGAAAGCTAATACTTTATTCTACATTCTCCTACGTGTGTGTGTGTCTGTGTTCTCTTATCAACAATCCAACTCCATAAATACAGTTTTTACAAAGGCAAGAGATTGGTCATTTAGGTCACCACCTCTTTAACCTGGATGGTGGATACCACCATCAATCAATTCTCCTCTCAGAGGAGAAATATGAAAACATCTCTAAAAATATACATAGTTTATGTTGAGCTGCGTGAGAAAACCTGGACTAAGGTCCAAACATTCACGAGCTAGAAAAGTGAGGGCAACAGGGGAGAAGGAGGCTGCTGGGCAGACACAGTCCCAGATGATGCCAGACATGTACACAAAAGGGATGTTACATGTGAACTGACAAATGGAGCTTGAATGTACAAGTTAATCACTCCTCAAATATGATATATTTTTCTTAATGGTAGTTGAAAATCCAGTTATTTACCCTCAGCTATTTTTTTCCTTAGCTTCTGCGGTCAAACTGCCAGTTCCAACTCTTTGACATTTGAAACTTAGTAACTGACTTTCAAGCTCCCTGAAAAGTCCAGCTTTTCTAGCTTTCCTTGTCCTGCAAGGTATCCTTTTTCATACCCTGTTCTTTGCATCTTCTTTCCAGATACTCTGTTCAAGGAATTTGTGGTGAAACAGTTGCAAATATGTCTGTAGAAAATGTTATACAGGACAGTGACATCATTGTGCTAACGCCCCAGATTCTTGTGAATAGCATGGAGAAAGGCATCCTTAGCTCCCTCTCCATCTTCACTCTGATGATATTTGATGAGTGCCACAACACTACAGGCAACCACCCTTACAATGTGTTGATGGCCAGATATCTGGATCAAAAATTTGACTCGTCTGCAAACCAGCTGCCTCAGGTAAGGCCCAGCCCATCAGTGGTGAATACATTAGAGGAAAGTGTTTTGCAATGCAGTCAGCAAAGTCTTGCCTTTTGTGCTGATCCAGTGCACAAAGTTCCAGTTCCGTTAATGGCTGCAAATGGAAATGGTAGCACCTGGAATATTTTTTCATTCTTGGTCACTTCCAGGCTTTTTTTCCATGTTGCATCTTCCCTGCAGCTTCCAAGAAAGACTGATCAAGCATGGCAAAGACTGGAGTACTTGGGAGCAAATGGAAGAGCTGAACTGGGAAGAAAGCATGCAATTTAGAAATCTCCTTGTTACCTCTCTGTTGCTGTTTTCTTCCCAATAAAATGTGAATTACACTGCTGCTGGCATGAAGTTTTCATCCAGCTGAGAAGACATCTCTGAATGAATGCAAAGGATGGGTCTGAGTGTGGGTTTGCTCTTCCTCTGCATGATAAGCACTGACAAATACAGCTTGTTATAGGTTTAAGTGGCTGGATAGTTTAAATACTCTTGAGTGCCTAAGGGAAGGCATGAGTGTTACAGGTGCTGGTTCGTAGGATTTTGTGCCTGCTTCTTGTTTACTTCTGCTGCCTGTTTTGTCTCCATGTTTTTGGAGATGGTGGCAATTTGGTGACTGGTAACAACATCTCCTGGTTTTATTCCATTTGTGACAAAGGAGCGACCACTGCTATTCATGTGTGTGCTTAGATTGTAGGTTTAACTGCTTCTGTTGGAGTTGGTAATGCCAAGAGCACTAATGAAACTGTAGAACACATCTGTACCCTCTGCTCCTACCTTGACATACAGGCCATATCCACTGTCAGAGAGAACAAACAAGATCTGCAGAGGTTTGGAAACAAGCCAGAAACACGTAAGCACACTTCCTTTTTATTTTCCCGTGAGTTGCAAAGCACCATGATTATGGCAGCTACCCAATTCCACTTTTTTTTAGATTAAGATAAAAGCTTAAAACTAAGCTGGAGCTTTGCTTCCTGCTAGCTTGAAAGAAGTTTAGGCTTGCAATCTCCTGCAGTAAGGCAGTGCCCACTTGGGCATATTTTTTCTTTGCTCTTGATGCACCATCTCTAGTTTTTATTCAGTTCTGCCAGTGAGAACTGGAGACTGCTTTTTCTGTGCACCTGCAGTGCTCATTAACAATAACCTTGATTGTGATTGCATGGAGCGCCCTGTGTAGCATTCTTCTGGACAAGAATTTGTTCTGTGTTCCCTGAGGAAATGTTTTACTTACTCAGTGCACTGACTTACATTTCTCTTCTCTAGATATCAGATGGGTTAAAATGCAAGCTCGGAATCACTTTGCAGACATTATCTCAGGTCTGATGTCTGAGACAGAGGTGTTGATGAGGACGACTTACTCAGTGGGTAAGATGCTGTAGTATGCCTATATTGCAGTCCAGTATTTGATTAAATCAGTGTGAATCCTCATAGCTGCTCTATAGAACAGACACTCTTTTTTCACTTCCTTTCTCCTTCATTTTTAGTTGCATTTAACCAATGTTTCATAAATAAGAGATTACAGATAAGAGATTCAACTATTTTCCTGTTATACCTGATTAGACAAACATAAACATTTTTGCTTGAATTTCAGCCTGTTACATGAAACTAAAAATGGTGTGCTTTTAACACTGTCAAATCCTACTGAATTTAAAGAATCTGAAACATAAGGGCTTGCATTCAAAATGCAGTGGGTTGGATTTCATTGATGAGGGATGCCTGTATGTTCTTATTTAAACATTTCCCCAAATCCTTCACATCCAATCTGTCTCTGTTAGGAAAATAAGAAACATCACAGTGATATTACTCTGAATGTTGTAATTTTTTCCTTACAGCAAAAGTCAATTTTCACACTTGCTGCTCTGACACTTCATGTTTTCTCTAGTCAGCAAGCTGCACTTGGAGTTATTTCTAGGGTTGCCCTGCCACATTTTCTGGTCAGCATTCTGTCCTCCTTATGCTTCTGGGTACTCCTATTTTCACTTTTTACCAGGTCTCCGTTATTTTCCTTTGAAAAACCTTTGAGGTAATGTTTCAGAATAGGATCTGTGCATCATGAATATCACTGGAGAGAGGATATGGCTGCCCAAGAAAGGAAACAATTGTCAGTAGGGTTCCAGTTTCAGGACCTACTCTGGTGGGAAAGTTTGCAGAGAGGAGATGCGTGATTGTGAAAAGAAAACAGGTCTTGTGATCATGAGATTATTTTATAACCCTTCAGAAATAAATTGATCTTTTCTGCTTTTGCAGAGTTCCTAAGTGGTATCCAGTAAGTGGCTTATATAAAAAATTGGAGAGCAGAAGGGAGTATGGATGGATATGTTCAGGATCAGCCTTGGTCTCTCCAGCTCTGGATTGAAGGATGTTGTCTGTGCTTAGACTGGTTTTGCACACTGACTTCAGTACCTTAAACCTGTTTACCTCAGTTCTAGATGTCTCCCCTGCCCTCCACTTCTCAGATATTTGAGAATGAACTATATTCTGGGGCTGGAAGGGAGAATAAAAACCCCGACACCACCACCACCACCACCACCNCTAAAGTCCCTGCAGATGTGTGTATGTACACAGATCCTCAGTTGAATTGTACTGGGTAATTTTAGGCTAACATCTGAGTATCCATTGAAACACGGGGAGTGAAGAAGACAGAGCCAGACACTGTATAGGTGGTTCCCAGAGGCTGAACAAGAGGCAGTGGGCACAAACAGAAATATTGAAACAACAGGAAGAACTTTTTTGCTGTAAGGTGGTCAAACACTGGAACAGGTTGCCCA
>VXBB01012993.1:481717-493823 GCA_013399915.1 Illadopsis cleaveri
AAAAAAAAAAAAATTCCAATAAAACAACCCAAAACCCAAGAAGCCTGATCAAAGAACAAAGACATTTTCAAAATGCACATTACATTAAGCAAACACTTCTGAACCTTATTTTGCATGACAGTTCCTCTTGCATGAATGGCAGCGGCTTCCCTTCTGTGGAGCCCGTGGTTACTGCAGCCTGTGAAGCACTCAGGCAGAGTATGTGTGCAGCAAACAGGTACTGTCTAGTTCTGCCTCAAGGACAGCCCTTTGGACAATATGCTGCTGGACTATTTAATGAATGAATATAAACTATTGAGTAGCTGGTAATTCANGAACTAAAGACCTCCACAGGTGCCTTCCAACCTCAGTGGTTCTGTGGTTGTATCATAAAACTGTTCTTTTGCACAGACTTTTAAGAGCCAATATTAGTGGGAAATCTTTTATCCTCTAGCTAATGCTTTTTATTTGTTATTTGAGATGAACTTTTTTTTTTTCTCTCCTGTAATAGATAACATCTCCCAAATCAACAAGAATTACTTTGGAACACAGAGATATGAACACTGGATAGTTTCCACTCAGAGGAAATGCAGACTGTTGCAACTGGAAGATAAGGAGAAGGAGAGCAATATTTGTAGACACATTTTCATTTGTACTGAACATTTGCGGGTAAGCGTTTATCCTCTTTCCTTCCAAGCAGAGGTAGAGTCATTCTGTTCCTTCTGATATAGGTATGTTCACCTAGAAGCAGATTTTGAACCAATTGTTCTATTTAGAATCATAGAATATATGCAGAGCCGAAAGGGACCCCCAAGGATCACTGAGTCCAGCTCCTGTCCCTGCAGAGGACATCCTCACCATAAGCTCAAGAGCATTGTCCAGGCACTTCTTGAGCTCTGTCAGGCTGGTGCTGTGACCACTTCCCTGGGGAGCCTGTTCCAGTGCCCAGCCATGCTCTGAGTGAAAAGCCTTTTCCTAGTATCCAGTCTAAACTTCCCCTGACTCAGCTTCAGGCTGTTTCCGTGAGTCCTGTCACTGGTCACGACAGTGACAGGACTGTACTTGCCTCTCCACTAAGTGAGGATGTTGAAGACTACAAGAAGTTGACACAGGCTAAAGCATAAGGCATGTAAGAGATATTTCTATGTTACTCACCAGGAACAGATTAGTGCAGAGGAGACTTTGCAGTGCTTGTGTTGTCGTGGAAATGGAAGAACACCACAAGTTTGCAACACTTAATCTAGCTAAATACAATTTGTGTTCATCCCACCCTGTGGAAAATGAGGCCTAAATGCATGTATCTCTTTCCGAGCAGAAATTCAACGATGCTCTCATTATCAGTGAAGATGCCCGCATCGAAGATGCTTTAACCTACCTAAATGAATTTTTCACAAATGTAAAAAATGGACCATATACAGAGTTAGAGAAGCAACTGACGGAGAAATTTCAAGGTATTTCCCAGAGTACCTGTGACAGTTACAGGGGAGAAGAGAGCTTATGGTAGGATGGTCCAGGTCTTTTCTTCAGAGTAAGTGCAGTTGTTTTTCCTGCACTTTCCAGAAGATATGGTGACTGCATGGGTGCAACTGCAGTGCTACGGCAGGTGGAGGGGACTGTAAGCTTCTAGTGCAGAAGCTGATAAAATAGTAATAATTGTGCCTGGATGCTGTAGTAAGTTCTTACATGCCTGGCTTGGAGATAGTGCCACTAGGGCTGTGCCCCACAAGCAGGGGGATGGTCTACAATCATGGATGCTGATAGCATTAGATAAGCCAGCATATACTGCTCAGTGCACTGCCTAGCCTCCTGGCCAGTCCCAGTCTTCTGGGGAGAAGCAGGTGGCCCTTGTACCCTTCTCATTGAAAGTTGGAGGTCGTCACTGCTCTCTGACTTCTGATTTAGTTAGCAATGGGCTATATTCCAGCCTGTAGTCTGGTGTGTTGCAGTGCTGACTGAAATTTTAAATCACTGGGCTATCTGCCCTTGAGTGCCAGTTGTTTTCTAGGAAGAAATAGCACAAAAGCTGAGTTTGTTTTGTTGCTATCTTTTGATACACAGTTTATCACATAAGTTGTCATGTCAGTTTGCTACCAAACATGACATATTCATAATTTTGGGGGTTTTTCTGGGGATTTTGTTGCATTTAACCCACAGATTTCACTGCTTGCATCTGAAAAAATGGAATAGAAAAGAAAAAAAGAAGCTAAAGAGAATGTGTGTGCTGTTTGAAAGTAGGTTGTGTGGAAATTCTGCTTTCTGCATTAAAAAAGGTAAAAATTTCAAGAAACCTTATTTTTTTCTTTCAGAGAAAGAACAAGAGCTGACTGCCCTTTCAAAAGATGAGTCAAATGAGAACCCAAAGTTGGAAGAGCTCACTTGCATCCTGGACGAAGCATACCGCTATAACCCAGAGACTCGCACTATTCTCTTTGCCAAGACAAGAGCCTTAGTAGCTGTATGACATTTGTTTTTAAAACTCCTAAAATGGGAAGCAGGAAAATAAAATGCCTCATCTATTGCTCTTCCCATTTTCATCTGAAATAGAAAAATGTGCATGTATTTGATCATTCTAATTTATTTTACTGTCTACCTAAGCCCTGATGCTCTGAGGCAGGATGAGTGAGGTATTTTTTCTTTTTCTGAAAACTACAGTACAGCTATGGTGTCCTTCATGACATCTAACTACATGTCATAGTTGATCATTAAGCCATCAGATTTTTATTTTAGGTGTAAAGTCAGTTACAACAAGATATGTTTTAAGGGTTTTGGCTTTAAGATAGTGGTGTTATGAATCAGCAGCTCTACTTCATTACTGACTGCACATCAGGAGGTATTTATACCTTTCTCAGAGGATTATTATAGACCTAAAGAAAGTCTGTGCCCTAGCACCTGTTTTTGATTAAGAAAAAGGAAAAACTTTGTGCAGCAGATGTTCTCTTGATGACTCTTACCACTGGTCTATTTCATACTTGCCTATGACCAAGGATCTAGGCTGGATGATGCTTTTTTTCCCTTACAGTGCCTTGCTCCCAGAAAAGGTTTGTGCTTGAAGTTAATGTGCTGCTAATCATTAGCATGAGTAGATTAAAACATTTACTGCAAATATCAGCTGTCTCTGTCTATTGTAAACAGATTTATCAGCTGAACAACCCAGCTTCCCTTTTTATCCTTTTCATCCAGACACACTGGATGAATTGCAAACCAGAAAAAGTTAAAAGCAGGCTAAAGTCCAAACTAACAACAGTAAGCATCTACTGGCAGCTTTCCATTTTAGATTTCAAAGCCTGTAGTAACTTGGCTGAATTTTTTTCTTCTTTAAGAGCAGTTTGAATGTGCTACTGTCACTGTGTAGCAGAAATCCAGTTTGTAAAAAGCAACTACTTTCCTTTGATGCCAAAGGTGTAGCATTGAGTGACTATTAGTTTATAAGAGAAAAATGCAAACTTTTTAGCAGTGAAAGGCTGCTTGTTTTCTAGCCAGCCTTTAAGTTGCAGGAGTAGGAAAAGGGGAAATAAGTCTGGCATGGTTTAATCTAGCATCATGGTGTGATTCTTGCTTTCTCACCTATTAAAAAATATTCTCTCCTGACACACAAGTTACACCTTGTTGTCTGTTTTTGGGTCTTCTTTTGGAATTATTAATTGACTAGGCAAGCATAGGAAAGATCTACCAATCTCAAACTAGAATTTCACCTGCACAGGGAATCTAACTCCCTCATTTGCTCTGCAGGCTTTGAAGAAGTGGATAGAAGCAAACCCTGTACTTAGCCACATAAAGACAGATGTGTTGATGGGTAAGGGAAGAAAAGATCATAAAACAGGTATGTAGATCTGCACTGAGATATGCTAAACCAGTGGTGGCTCTGCTGCTAAAACTGTTCTGCTTTTCCTGTGTTCATCCTCTGAGCTCTTAAACAGAGAAAGGTCATGCAGGTTTTTCAGTTGCATTCTTCCATATTGGGAAGACCTTGAATGGATGCTAAGGAGATGCTTGCCTTTTCTGTCCAGAACCTTTGGTTAAAGCAGCCATAACACCGTCAGTGATACTTTTCTGCAGGATTCTTCTGCTAGTTCAAAAGCAGTTTAGAAACTTCACTATTATAGCTTCTTGTGAATAATTCTCATATTATCTCTGTTACTTTTATAAATCCCTCTCATTTTGTGTTTGATGGCAGAAAGACATTTTAAGATAGAATAGAAACTACAGGTGAAATGAATTACCTGTGGCTGAAGTTAAGAGTTAGCTTGGGTTTTAACTAACTAAGATGCATGGGTGTCTCCAATAAAGATCATCATGGGTGTTGTGTCTAAAATGTTGTTTCGCAGGTTGGTAATTCCTGTGACATATCAACAGGAGTCTGTGGTTAGTGGGTATATACCCAGCTGCATATCAAACTTGAAGTAGTTTTCCAAATCAAAAGGATGTACTAATTTCTAATCGCTTAAGTAAAAGCAAATATGAGTATCTTGCTCAAGGAGCTCTTCAGTGGTTTTTTCCTGACACAATTTCTCGGTACTGTAGGTATGACCTTGCCAATGCAGAGGGGTGTATTGGATGCATTCAGAAATGACAAAGACATCAGACTGCTAATTGCTACATCTGTTGCTGATGAAGGCATTGATATTAGTGAGTGCAACCTTGTGGTTCTCTATGAATACTTCGGAAATGTCACGAAAATGATTCAAGTCAGAGGTATGAAATTTCAGAGCTATTACTGTAGAAACCTGTTTTGACCTAGAAATGGACATGAAATACTATTAATTGCACATTGGAAATACTGTAGTAATATGTGCATGCCTTGCTGGTGTTCCTCTGTGCCTTAAAGTCAAGTGAATGATAGGACATGATAAATTTGTTCACAGGGCCAAGTCCTTGATGTTGTCTGTTCTTTTGCCATGCAAATTAGCCATGCTGCACAAGGTTATTGAACTGTTGATGACTGATACCTCAAGCAGACAATTATACATATAAGCAGAACTATGACTAGAAGAACTGTTGTCAGCAATATTACAAATCATTCTGTGACAATTTACAAAGGACTGCTGCAATGGAATTTCTTGTATTGCCTTGGCTTCCCCAGCCCAGTGGTTTATTATCAACCCAGCTGCTCCCAGATACATAAGGCCTTCACCTGTGCAGATCTCTAAGACCAAAAGAAAGACACCCTTTTTCTGTCTTCCCTGCTTGTCCAGAGAAGTCTGTCATGACTTTGGCCGTAAATTTGGTGATTTTACAGCATGGCCAGTAGAGGGGATAACAAGCCACACTAAATACTGATTTCTGGTTCACATCCCTAAATGGCATAAAACTGCCTACTGTTTTAAGGGCGCATATGCAATATTTTATCCTATTTCCCAAGCAGTTAACATCATAATTTAAAGTGAAGTGATTTCCATTGTACTTACATTGTACTCGACTTTCAGGGGTTTTGTGTTGTGACCTTCTTATCTGTGTTTTGTAATATAATAATTGGCCCAGAATTTACTTTTATGGATGAAAAGATAGTGTTTATTATTAAAAAGCCATTAAAGGTGCAAAGAAAAGAGGTTATATCAGTTTCAAACCACATACAATCGTGATTTTTGTGGAGCAGAAGATCAAAAGAAAATGTGAACAGTTGTTATAACCGAAATACTGCTAAACTGGTATGAGATCCCTGTAGTTCTAGGTTTTCCTGTGTCACAGCTTTAATAAACAGGCAGGCAGTAGGCATAGTCAGGTAGAAGAGAAGGCACTTGCTATTGTTGTCTGTGTTCCTGTCAGCACTATATTTCCAGTTTCTTACGTTTTTGTGATATATGGTTTTTGGGTTTTTTTAAGACACCAGTTAGCAGGGCTGAAAACTAATAAATAAGACTGAGATGAACTTTTCTCCCTTATCTTTTTTTTTTTTACATGACAAGAAGGCAGCAAGATACTACACAAAAATTTTATTTTAAGGCATGCCTGAACTCAGCACAGGGAGGCCACAGAAGCAGGCAATACAGTGTAGCAGGATGCCACACTCAGGTCCATATGTAGGAGGATCGGACCCACAGAAGGAACGAGGCAGGCAGCAGCAGTTGAGGGGAAAGTTAATGATACTTTATTCTAAATTCTTCTTCTACATTCTCTATTCTTTTTCATCCGACTCCATCTTATATACAGTTTGTACAAAGGCAAGAGATTGGTCATTTAGGTCACCACCTCTTCAACCTGGATGGTGAACACCACCATCAATCAATTCTCCTCTCAGAGGAGAAATATGAAAAACAATCTAAAAATATACATTGTTGATGTTGAGACTGCATGAGAATCTGCTTGCAAGATTCCAAACAAAGAAAACCAAGAAAGCTGAGGGCAACAATACAGTACTGGCTCGGGTATATCCATGAGGATACCTGGAAGAGGGCATCTTGTTCTGGTTTGTTATTGAAGAATGCTCTTCAGAAGTAGCATTATCTGAATCTGAACATTGCAAACAAAAGCAGCCATACAGAAGACCCTTAATAGTCCAATGGTAGACCTGTCACTTTTGCACATGTTGTTAAGAGTAACTGAAGAGCATAAATGTGTTGCTATACAGGTCGTGGAAGGGCAAAAGACAGCAAGTGCATCCTTGTGACAAGCAAAACAGAAGTGGTTGAGAATGAAAAACTAAACCGTTACAAGGAAGAAATGATGAATGCAGCTATTGAAAAGCTACAGAACTGGGATGAAACAACACTTGCAAGAACGGTTTGTGATTTGTGTAGTTTTCATACTCAAATATTAAAGGCATAATCTATATCAGCCTTCACCTACTAAGGCTTTATGTGGGGCCAAGTGATAATCTGAGGGAAGTGTTCATTTATTTGATTTCTGACAAAGGCTAGGTCAGCAGAGAAAGGATAATGTGTGCTGCCAGTTTGTGAATGTCAGCTGTACAGTAACTGCAAAAAACTTGGGTGTGAGGTAGAATTTATGACGTGTTGCTTATGAAATGAAAAGGACTCATGATGGACACCATCTTGGGCACTGTGTACAAAGATACTGTGATCTTTTGCAGCTGAAAATCAGGAGGGCCAAAGCCCAACTGCATATTCATATGGACCATCACCAAGGGCTAAGGAGAAATCCCCATTCTTTATTGGATATGGAGGGAAACATAGTGACAAAGATGAAGAGACTGAGGTGCTTAATTCTTCTATAAGACTGGTTGTTCCCAGGATATCCAGCCTCCCGAGCTGGAAGAGAGAGATAGGGAGCAGGATGAAGGCCCCAAAATCCAAAAGGAACTGGTTAGTGACCTGCTACACCACTGCAACACACACAGGTTTATGGGGACAGATGGGATCCACTCAAGGGTAGTGAGGGAGCTGGTGGAAAAGCTCATCAATCCACTTTTCAGCATTTATCAGCAGTCCTGGGTAATCAAGGAGATCCCAGGTGACTGGAGGTTGGTTAGTGTGACCGCCCATCTACAAGAAGGACCAGAAGAATCTGGGGAACTACAGCCCTGTCAGCCTAACCTCGGTGCCAGGGAACGTTCTGGAGCAGATCATCTTGAGTGCTATTACCCATCACATACAGGACAACCAGGGACCAGGCCCACCTGGGATGGGTTTATGAAAGGCAGGTCCTGCCTGAGCACCTTGATTTTCTTCTGTGACCGTGTGACCTGCATAATGGATGTGGGGAAGGCTGTGGTTGGTGTCTGTCTGAACTTCAGTAAGGACCTTGACACCATTTCCCACAGCATTCTCCTTCAGAAACTGGCTGTTCATGGCTTGGACAGGTGCACTCTTTGCTGGATAAAAAAATGGCTGGCTGGCTGGGCCCAGAGAGTGGGAGTGACTAGAGTAAAATACAGTTGGTATCAGTGGTGCTCCCCAGGGCTCAGGAAAGCCCAGAATAAGCCAGTGGCAGGCACTACTAATGAAAAAGCTTTGTACACAGTTCTCCCATACCCCCTTGGATTCACAGTTCATCCTGTGTTTCCAGACAAGTTTTCAGAGATTGAGCTGTGCAACAAAGGCCCTCTGGCCTTTGTGACATTTGTTCTTCCACCTCCAAGGCTTGGTGTGGTTGCTCCTGCTTCTTCGCAGAGGATTCCATTTCTGTATTTGGTTCTCAACTCCAGGCTGTGCCTTGTTGCTTTCTCTGCCTGCAGTTTCTGTGGTCTCTGTAACTTTCCTTCCAAACTATGAGATTCCCAGAGCAGCAGCGTTAATTGTGCTGTAGGGTCTCACATGACTTTAAGTGTTCACACTGACATGCTAGCCTTAAGACCAGAGGAGCTGTTGGGAGCTAGAGGGGAGGAAGGAACAAACAGTATAAATGCTGTCCATCACGTAGTCTCATTCTAGCCCTGCATTCTAAATTGACAAAGGTACCCTCTTCTTTCTTGGTATGAGTTGTCAGAAGAAGGTGTGTTTTGTTTTGTGGGCTTTAAGTAATAGGTTCCTAGATGTTACATGCCCAAAGTCATGTTTAGTCTGACATTGGGACTTCATAATTATCTTGATTTTTATTTATTTATTAAAGATACATCAGCTGCAAATTAAGGAAAAGATACTACGAGATTCCAGGAAGAAAGAAACAAAACATAAAGTAGTGGAAGGGAAAAAAAACCTTTTGTGTGGAAAATGCAAAGCGTATGTCTGCAGTACAGATGACATCAGAATTATAAAGGTATGTTTCTGTACAAGAACCTACATCCATGACCACCAGGGAAGTCAGCATTATTGAACTAACTTTCATATTGAACTAACATTGTTTGTCAGTGTGGAAGTGGGTTATTTTGTGCAAACTGGAGGAGAATAGAAATTCTGAGTAAATCAGTAAGCCACAGGAACAGTTGTGACTACTTCTGTGGTATGATATGATATGAGTTGACATTGTCCAAGGTGTGCAAATATGGGATACGGCAGTGCTTCTATGTGTATACCAGGGACATTTTGATTATACTCTTTCTGAACATGAAAATTTACTCTGTAGACAAAAGAAGGCAATACTCTTTACACACGGAAAGTGGTGATCATGGAAGAGAGCCTTTTCCGAACGTTTTGAGCCTTTGTAGTTCTGCCTTTTGTTCTTTTGAAGCTACTTCTATTTGTGCTGCTCTGAAAAGTGCAGTTGCAATGTGATAAGGGCCTTCAGGCCACAGCTGAGCATAACTGTGAGCATGCCTTCAGGCCCTTGCCAAATTTTTGTTTGTTTTTACCAGCTGTTTTTGGTGCTCACTACTTCTCTGCAGGAGCTGGGAATAGCTCGGCTTTGTGAAAATTTGGTTACATTTCTTTGACAAAAAACAAGGACTATCTAAAGTACCTCTGACTTTTACTGTATTTTTTGCTCCTGGCTTATCACCTATACCTGTGCAAATAGATCCAAGAATTCAGAAAACTCTTCAGTAAGTGGTTTTGCTTAGTACTCTGCAAATAACTGCTCAGTTTTTAAAATAATCCTTACAAACTTTCCAGGAGGATCTACCATTTTCACACTCAAGCTCAGATTGTAAATATGCTTTCAAATCAGGCTGTTAATTTCTTTAATCTTGTATTAATATGTTATAAACAACAAGTGTAGATTTTTCACTTTGTTAGGGTTATTTTTTCTACAACTCCAAAGTAATTGCATGACCCCTCATGGGAAACAGGAGTCTCTCAAACTTGTCCATTGTCTGAATTACTCTCTTCATTTCATGCACATGGCTCAAACAATGCAAACACAGTTTTTTAAAAGCTTACTAAGTTCAAATATGTTAAGCTGGTGACTGGAAGTACACAGTAATTTTTTTTTGATTTTGATAAGCCCAGGCCTGGGTCCTTCTAGTACCAGATATTCCATGAGTGGGGGAAAAAAAAGAGCAATGAGCCAAAGAGGCTGGAAGCTAAGCCTCCTGGATGATAGCAAGTGCCTTAAAAGGAAGGACATGTATTTGAGAAGGGAAATGACAAGAAAAACAAGGAATGTTGTTTGTTATATTGTTTCTTGCATGTGTTGTTTCAGGAATCTCATCACACTGTCCTAGGTGACGCATTCAAGGAGCGTTATATAACAAAGCCCCACAGGAAACCGGTTCAGTTTGATGATTTTGAGAAAAAAAGCAAGATGCATTGCCGAAATACTGAGTGCCAGCATGACTGGGGGATCACAGTGAAGTACAAGACATTTGATAATCTACCAGTGATCAAAATCAAAAGCTTTGTACTGGAGAATGTTGAAACTGGGACACAAATGGATTTTCAGAAATGGAAAAGTATTAATTTGTCTTTGAAGAATTTTGATGAAGAAACATCCAGCTGAACTCAACATTTTAATGGGTATATTGTTCTTGTGCATTATGCTGAAATAGCAGATGATCCATTTTCTTTAAAAACTTTCGTTCTTTATGCTAGGCCCCTCATCTGCATCTGGCTAGATTATAAAAGGCTGGTAAACCCACTAAAACCAATGTTTGCTATATAATGAAATACTTCACCAGAAGGACAGACATGAACCTAGGTGTCTAGATCCAAATCATTATGGCTATGAGTGAACTGGTCTGAAAAAAAGTAAGATCAAGTTGAATGACTAACTAAATATCCAACTTCAGGTGACAGGCTACACCTTCAAGAATTGAGGTACAAATCAGCATCTTCCTTGGGACTACTAACATGTTGTTGGATTTCACATTCTTGCAAAGAACATGGCTTACTAGCATTTCAGGCACTGCTCTAGCTACTTTTGAAACTTTTTAAGAAGTTACTTTTAATGTTCTAGACATAGATATATAAAATTGAAAGAAAAATTTTCAATAACTTTTCTGTAAGGAAGATACTACATCTCTTAAATCAATTAATAGGAAATGCTTCTGCAAGGAAGATACTGCATCTCTTAAATCAATCTTTAATAGGAAATGCTTCTGCAACAATAAGAAATGCAGTAGGGCAGAGCCCTCTTGGGGATTCATCCTTGTGATTAAAATGGTAGCACTATTTTATATCACTGCACCTTGATCAAGTTGCTGTTGCTCAAGCTGTAGAATGGCACCCTCCTGTGTTGCTGAACTGAACAAGCCCTAATAGGGACAAGACAGTGCCCTGGATCATGGGTAGAGGTTCAGTTTGGATGGTGATTAGCACTTACCTGGGTGCCCTGTCTCATGGATTATCCAGATCTCAGACTTCTCTGGGAAAAACAGAAATTCCTGCAGAGTTATGAAATGTTGTACTTGTACACTTTAAAGGACCTGCTGATTCTACACATCGTCAATGAGCCTAGTATTCAGTATTTCTGGAACCAAAACCAAATGCATTTTAAGTTCACTTTGTGTACTTGACAGTGTGGTAAGGTATGTATGTGCAAGAATTATGTTACAAAACACCATAACTAATTTTAAAAATCCCAAAAAGCAAAACATAATCCAACCCCCCCAACCTAATTTAAGAGTTTAAAAAAATGATCCTAAATTTATGAGTTCAAAAATTAATTTAAACTGCCTAAATCGTACTCAGTGAGGCTTGTGGTGATCTTGTAAAGTGTTGTGTGGCATTAAAAGCAAAAGAACTTTGTAAACACTACTTTATGTTCCACCCCAGTCCATGGCTTTTACTGTGAAAGCTGTATGCACTGTACAGGAAGGCTGAATCTCAGTCCTACAGTAACTTCCTCTGTACTTAGTTTTTACCTAAAAGGAAACACAGAACAATGAATAAAGATGATTTATGTTTAGATAATGCCTCCCCTCCAAAAATACTAGGAACAAAATACTTTTGAAAAAGGCTAGTTTAGCACTGTCAGATTAAAAGTACATGGAAAAATCACAGTTCTCAAGTATCAAATTGCTCTGTGAAAGGACCATCTGATTTGGGACTCTTGGCATAAAAAAAAAAAATCAGTCCAAAATTCTAGTTTATAGTAGTAACTACTGGGAAGTTGAACTTGAAAAGTTTGGGTATTTTTGTATTCTTTGAACACAAGGATTTCAGACTAACACAGCTTTGCAATTCAGCCTTAACGAGTACCAAAGGCTGATGGGATAACACATTAATAAGAATTCAGCTTGACACAAGAAGCCTTTCCTTCAGTACACAGTGGAGATGGTAGGATGGGGAAGAATAACAGCACTCTATTTGGCCTTTGAGAATCTGATTTTTTTTTTTTTTTAAATGAAGCTGAAATT
>VXBB01012993.1:494585-517710 GCA_013399915.1 Illadopsis cleaveri
TGAAGCTGAAATTGCATATTTCTTACTAAGATGACTACCATATTAACAACTCTGTTCACAGAATCACAGAACAAGTGATCTTGTGACTCAAGGGATTGCCCAGGACAATGTCCACATGTCCAGACAGAATCTCAACATCTCCAAAGACAGAGACACCACAAACTCTCTTGGCAATCTCCTCCCATCAGTGTTTGGTCCCTCACAGTGAAAAAGTGTCTCCAATTGTTCACAGGGAACCTCCTGTGTTTCACTCTGTTTGTGCCCACTACTTCTTGCTCTGTCATTAAGCACCACTGAAAAGAGCCTGGTTGCATATTCTTTTGTGCCCTCCATTCAGATATTTGCACACAAACAGCAGAGATATCACTGAGCCTTCCCATCACTGGACTAAACAGTCCTGGCTCTCAGCTTCTCCTCATGAGAGACACTTCAGACCCTGCAACATTGTGGTGGGCCTCTGATGGATTTACTAGAGGAGCTCTGTCACAATCAAACAATAGCCTGTTTCAGGTACAGTGCAATCTCTGTGCCCTCCTTAAGTCTCTTCTTTCATAACTATTTTAATAGTTGTTTTTTATCCAGAAATAGCCAGACTTGACTGCACTGAAAACACATTAGGAAATTACTTTGAAGTAATTTCTCCACTATGTTTATTGTTGTGGCAGTTGCTGTAAATATGGTTAAGAGTGAGAATTAGTACTATAACCTTGTTTATCGCCGAGTAAGAGTAGTTTGTTATCCTTGTAAATATATTCACATGGCATTGTTGAGTGGGCAGTCACTGACTGCATCGAGCGCATGAATGTAATTACTGGTTGCTAACTGACTTAGAAATTGCTAACGAGGATCTAGAAAGTGTGGAGACTGTTTTCTTTAGGGCACAAAACAGAGGGAATTGTATCATGCCAATATTCTGGTAGTTTACAGAAGACTGCCAGTATCTGACGGTGTTTGCACTCATTCCATCTTATGCAAACTTGTCAAAGAAAATAGAATTAAAACATGGAAAGTCAAGACTTGTATGATTCTGTTCCAACAGGGACAATGAGAAGAGTGTAAGTCAAAGTTTTGCTCTGCATCCCAACACTAAGGATAAAATGACAGAACCACCAAACTTTTTAAAAATAAATGTAATTTTATCTATTAGAAATATCCCCAATAAGTCCACCTTTCCACAAAGGCTTAGATTTTAAACAGAGTTCACATTTTTTAGAATTAATAAACAGTGAAATAATTTCAATATTAGATTCAGATTCTGTTTAACGGAATAAGAAAGCAAGTCAGTGTCAGGTAATCAGGAAGGAATAAAAATTTTTTTATACTGTCAGTTAATTTCTAGATCACTGATACAAGCATAGAACTTAACTTCAGAGTCAAACTAAGTGGATCAAATACATGAAATCAGCATGTGATCTTCAGTGGTTCTACAGATGCCAGCAGTATTTTAATGGCTTTTGCACTGTATTCTAAGGTAAGTCAAGCCAACTGCCATACAAAACAGTTAATAAATGCTGTTTACTTTATATGGCTGTGTCCAGTTTCCTGATACACAGAAAAATTCAGCACTGTAAACAAGCCTTCTAACACTATCCACAGAAAAAAATTGTTCACTTTATGGTTCACACTTTGAAATGCATGATTACTATAGTTTCATTGTGCTCAGGAGAAGCAGGCTTGTACCTGGACCTTTTTGCTTAATTTTTTTTTATTAGGACGCCATTTTCCGGATCATGTAGTTCAGAATGCCGCCGTTGTGGAAGTAAGTGAGCTCCACATCAGTGTCAAATCTCATGATGGCATGAAAGGTTTTCCCGGTGCTCAGCTGTTAGGGTCAAAGAAAGTCATTCAAGCAGCAGAACCTTGCATGTGTTACTTGACATCATAGTAAAATAAGGACTACTAGGATAGTTTTGCTATCTTAAAAAATTATGATAGCTAAAGTGAACAGGCACCAGTACTTCTATCCACACAAGACTACAGGAAACTGCTTGAGAGGAAAAGTCGTTTAAAACAAACCATAACAAACACACTATGGAGTCTCATAGCATTTGCTGCTTCATTTATAACTGACAAATTTATAGTGGACTTCGAGTGACTGGTCCAAAACACAGGATGGCTCTGTGTTAGTTAAAACAGTTTGAGCATCCTCCTTTTATATCCTGTCATAGTATATCATAGAATGGTTTGGACTGGGAGGGACATTAAGGATCACCTAGTTTGAACCCTCACTGCCATGGGCAGGAAACATTCCACTACAGAAAGTTGCTCAAAACCTTATTCCAACTCGAACCCTTCCAGAGAGAAGGGTTGACCTTGAACTCTTCCAGAGGGAAGGAATTCACAGCTTCTCTGGGCAGTAGTTCCAGGGCCTCATCTCAAATTATTCCTTGTATCTAATCTAATTCTACCTTCCTTCAGTTTAATCCCTATTAGAATAACTGTTCTAATCTCCTTCACCATCTCAATTCTTCTCCCTGTTTCAAGCTAATCTGATTGCCATATGACACAGTATATGTTTTGAAGAGACAATTAATTTTGAGTAAAATTACAGTGATTGAGAAAATTCAGGTCTTAGGTGTCTCATACCTTAATCTGGACATTCATTTGTGGTTTTAGTTTTTCAGGAATGATAATGGTATAACGCTCCCGTCCAGTGAGTCCTAAAGTTCCTGCATCCTCTCCAGGTAAATACTGCAGAGGAATCACTCCCATTCCTACTAGGTTGCTTCGATGAATTCTCTCATAGCTTTCAGCAAGCACAGCCTTGACACCCTGGGAAATACACAACAGGTTGAGTAATTTCATAGTTCAGAACAGTATTTCTATACTCAAAAGAAGAAAATTGATTTGTGGTCCACTCTATTTCATTTACCAGCTACTGGTAGAGTCAGCAGGTCTGGTAGCAAACTGTCCAGGATGACTTGATTGTACATTCACTTTCACACCTCTTTAAAAGAAGCCTGACTCAAAAAAGTAATGTGTCTTCTCAGGAATCGTACATCTGCTTTAATATGTCTTATGCAGATCACCACTAGTCATTTCCATAATTCTTCCCCATTCAGTGTTGTCTTCCTATAAGCACCAGCGTGCAGTTTAATTAATTTTGAAAATTTTACATGTTAGTACATTTTACACAAAAACTCATTGCCAGAAAAAAACTTCAAAAACCTAGATGAACATAAACACCAACTCATAAAACTATTTCTAATAATGCAAGAAAGCTTGAATCAGAGTTCTTCCTGTAAACAGTGTACAACTGAACAGACACAGAAAGAAACAGGTATTTCACTGTATGTGGATCTCTATTTGGCCCCCAAGGTGAAAACATGCCAAATTTAATTTACACTGATACTCTTCTCTCACACTTTCTAGTTTCCTTGCTAAGTGAGCTAAAGGATGCTACTGAAAGCAGACCTGTGGTTTACAGACGGGGTTATGGAAAGTGGAAGTAAAGAAGTTGGCCTTTCTAGTGTAGCCTTGTGGATTTCTAGATGAAGAGCAGTCAAGCCTTCCAGTTGGAACAAGATCTATTAATATTAAATAGCTTTTGCAATGCTACTGTGGCTCTTGGAGGCAGCTGAGATTCCAAAATAGCTTTTGCTACCAAAAGTGAGAATGAGCTACCCAGGATTTGTTCATAAGCTAGTCTTACTGACAAATTAATGCACTGTTAACACTGTCCTCCCTAGTTTACTGTAGCCACTCACCAAGAGGAATGGTCCTTTAGCCGCCCAGTCTCTGGAACTTCCTGCACCATATTCCTTCCCAGCCAGCACAATCAGAGGATGACCAGCCTGCTTGTATCTTTCTGCAGCATCAAACACATCCAACTGGAATAAAAATGCCAAATGCTTTGTAAACTTTTTGTGAGTGGAAGTACGGTTCCAAAAAATCGTCCCCATATAAACAATTGAAGCCCACAACTTTCACCAAGCAGTACTTTAAGGATATTGACCATACAGCACTTTGTGGCTTCTAGTCTGATCTCACTCCCAACACAAACCTGCATCTTTCACTGGTGCTTTTACAGTGATTACATTCTCCACTCATATGCCTGAAAGCATCAAATTGCATGGACACACGTGACTGCTTCCCTGAGTCAGCTCCTGCTCCCACAAATAGCTTTACTTAAAAGGTACTGAAGTAAGAACCTAAGCTGGTAAGAAGGAAAGCCAGCACTAATTTACTCTGTTGTCATTGATACACAGTTTAGAGCAGCATGTGTACTTACAATTTCTCCTGAAGGGAAATGGATCGTCTGAGGTCCTTGTTTATCAATAAACTTGTTAACCAAACGAATGTTTGCAAATGTCCCTCTGGCCATGACAGCATCATTCCCTCTGCGGGAACCATAAGAATTGAACTCTCGAGGAGTCAAGCTATTAAGAGAAAAGAAGAATGGAAACCATGTTGGTTTTAGACTAAAAGCACTCTGCTCTAAAAAATCCATTCTCTTTCTAAAAAAAAAGAAAGCAATAAACTGGTGTTTCTGAGGCAGGTATGTACATAGTTCCCACCCTGGCAGTAGCATCCAGTTAGCCAATACTTCTCCTTTGAGATGTTTAGAAGGAAAAGAAAAGTAATTTACAAATAGCTACAGTTTGGTCAGAAAAAGCAACTTCCATAATATTCTCTACTCTCGCCCTAGAAATAGTATCCAACAGTGATGCAATGATATAATTTACATTAAGTCAGCAGATGCAACACTATTTTTTTTCTTAATGGCTGGTGCCTGAAGATCCTCGTTATTTATACTACTATAACATCTAGAACAAAAACAGAGCACTGTGATAAATATCTAAAAGGCAGCAAGAATCTGCTGCAAGTTAGAACTACAGAAGAAAAATTTCACTTGCAAACAGAAATATGAGAATGACGGGACACTCCAGCCTAACCAGCAAACAAAAAATACACTGGCACATGACAGAAAATTGGACTGTTTGCACTGGCCTACATCCAAACCACAACTATGACATACAATATCTATTCAGTAATGCGTGTAGGACTATTTAAATTTCCAAGTAACTCACAGCAGGGGGTCAGAGAGTCCAGAGCAGTTGGTTTTCAGTATATCACACTGTTTTAATCCATTCTCTTTCCAAAATTATTAGATCTAATGAGTTAGGACTTTTTTTTAATGTCAGTGCTGTTGCTTAAAACACCACTGAAGTTGTAAGAAGTGCTAAATCAGAGAATAAAAGCATTATATTACCTGTGAAATCTGAATAGGTCAACTTGGTAAGTCAAAATCTTGCCTTAAGTTGAACCCAAGTACTAAACTGACAGACTGGCCATAGAAAAAGATGAACATTTAACAGGAGTTTGGACTCCAATCACAATAGTTACTGCAGCTGCACTGAAACCTAAACTTCTAGATGTTCTGTAGTGTATAAGAGCCTAGATATGTGAAATAGTTGCACGTGCTAGAAGAAATTAATATAAAACCCATTTTTGGCACTAACAAAAATGGTCACTTTGCTTTGACAGGGAGACAAATCCTGATTCCCTTATTTACGAATAAATGTACAGGCTAGTTTTTGCAGTAAGTCATCTTCTTCCCCTATTTCCATAAAAAGGTCTTTAGCTCTACAGTGATAACAGATGTACATTCTGTTCTACTTCTTACTTCTTTAGTGAGAGCTGCTAAAGCAGCAGAAAGATAAATACTTTTCTTTCTTAATTTATATGTTATCCAGACAGCAGTGAAGGTACACAAGTGTATGTGAACAGACAGAAGGTATGTGTGCCTGTAACATGGTATAATAGTTATAATAGTTGTGGTTTGTTTTCTCTTCCCAATGTATGACAAGAACAAGAAGCAGTGCTTACCCTCTGCTGGTCAAATAACGGGCTGCAGGACTATTTCTTGCTATGTTTCCAGCTGGAGATATGTGGTCAGTTGTCACAGAATCCCCAAAACTCAACAGGACATAAGCATCTTCTATTGTTTTCGGGGTCTGAAGAGCCAAAGTCTAAGCCATCATAAATACAAGCAAAACAATTAATGTATGAAAAATAATTCCTTTACCTTTCTCAAAAAAGTGCAAATTGCAAAATAAAGTCTCCCTTTTTATTCAAGTTAGGAGAAAGAAAAACCCAACACTATTAAAAATGTTTATGTTCTTGAACAAATATGATGCCCCGGCTGTCTGCCAGCAGGTTCATGCATGAAGAAAAAAGAGGAGACAAAAAAAACCAGCCAAGGCTTCCTCTGATACATGCATGAAAATTGAGGATTCCTAGACGTGTGCATGCATTAAAACCTCCTTTTACTTTTAAATGGCACTGAATTAGCAATCCAAACACTGAACTATTTGGTGCAACATGCAAGCAGGCAGAACAGTGCATTTAATTTCCTGGTTTTTTTCTTCACTTGTTTTGTAACTATTTAGAAGTCTTTCAACTTAAAAGTAAAAGGAGACTTTTCGAGAGCCCTGAAGTGAAAGGGAATCCTTACAATTCTGAGATTCACTCCTGCCTTTGTATTAAAATGAACACAATAGCACAACTCTAACATTTAAGAACCAAGGCCTCAATAGGCTTTTATGAATCCTCCCAGGCCCCTTCAAGTGGCTTTGCTTCACCTTCAATATGAGTCAAAATTACTGCACACTTTGGCTTGATTCAAAGGGAAAGCACATACATACCAGACCATCAAAGAAAGGAGGAGACTTGATATAAGTAGACTTGGGATTCCAAGTATACAGTTTATCTGAAGGAGCATCTAAGGCATTCCAAGCTTTGTTTACTGTCTGAAAAACATACAAAATCCTTTCATTGATTTCTAAGTTTTCAGAAGCAACATAATTACTTCAGAATACAGGTAAAATTACAAATTTGGCTTTAGCAAAAGCCTTATGTATTTCTTAGAGCACTTTGGAAAATTCACATATCAATCTACATTATGTTTGGGTGTGTTTTTTAAATGATTCTATCTATTAAAAGGTTTGGGAAAATCCTCACTTCATTGCAAAAGAAGAGGCATTCATCTTGTTTTTCGAGAATAACCTGTATTATGTACACAAGTGACACTTAATAATTCTCTATTGTATTTGTAAGTATTCTTAAGAAGCTTCCGTAGCATAAAAACCATAGGAATATTTTGTTTCAACACTCCTGAAAGATTTTCAGGAAGACACTACCAAGTACAAATCTTTTTTCTGATATCAATCCTATTAGTTAATGTAAATGAATTTTACGTCAGCTGAAAAAATCAAACATCTGTGAAGCTGGAATATTCCACCTTCTAGTATCAGCTGGGGATGGCTGTTGAAAACACATCATCTACATGTTACATTAAAAATATCGCAAGGAGCAATTTTCAAAACATGACTGTCTGAAAGAATGAATTAATTATCCAGAAGACTTTTTTTAAAGAAAAAATCTCATTTGAATATCTGTCAGAACAAGAGTAAAGCCGAGAGAGGAAAGAGTTTCATTTCATTATCATGATCATCTTATTTAATATCTTCAGAATAGCATAGTACATTAATCAAACTACTGCCAGGAGGATTAATTCACCTCTATTTTTTCGTAGACCTCCTTGAACATCCCAGGAATAACAAATTGACGCTCAACAGCCTGAATCTCATTTCTTGTTGGCCAGATATCTTTCAGGAAAATCTTCTTCCCTGAAGCATTTATTCCTGTATAAAATGGTATTGTAACAATTTTGTTGCACAAATTTTTCATCAAGAAGAAAGAAAAGTTTACCACTGTGTTGTCTGGCTATGTGTTCCTTGTAACACTCACAAGATACACTTTATTTCACTAACAAGGATCTGACAGAAAAGTGTGTCACAAAATTGATAATACCTGAACATAACCCTTCTTTTGTGACTTTCAATGGCCTTCCAGAATAATTTATAGGATCATTTATGCTGGAAAGGATCTTAGAAGGTTGTCTGCACAAAGAAAACCTACTAACTCAGGTTGGTTCTTGAAAGACTATCACCCAGACATAACCAAAAATATGACCCAGTTGAATTAGGGGGAAGCCAAGCCTGAGCATTAGTCTTTCTCCATCATACTGACTCCTTCCTGCTCTGACTCTTAACAATTACATAATTTGTCTCTCAGAAGTACTTAGTACTTTAGAGCACTTCCCTAGGACAAATGTTTCTGAAGTGCTTAATTCCAAAGAATTTAGTTCCTAAGCTATGAAAAGAAGCATCTCAACAACTGTCTTACCCAAAGGCTCTTTCTCGAAGTCGATCCGGATGGTCCCTGCAATTGCATAGGCTATCACCAGTGGTGGGGAAGCCAGGTAGTTAGCACGGGTGTTGGGATGGACACGGCCTTCAAAATTCCTATTGCCAGACAACACACCCACTGCCACAAGGTCTCTCTGTAAGATGGGAGTTTGAGACAAAGACAGGTCAGATGCTTGCAGAATCCACACACTGCAAGTCTGCAGAGCCTCACCACACTGCAACAACAATGACCAGTCACAGATCTTGAACAATCCCAATACATTTTCCACAGAAGAGAGAATACAGACTCAATTTATTTTGTGAAGAGCTGAGAAGAGTTTACACACAGTACAATACAACTCAGAACAGCACACAGCAGAGAACAGCTTACATAAACAAGCTGCACAGGAAAAACTGCATACCTGTGTAATGGCCTCAACAACAGACTCTGGTAGGGGTCCACTATTGCCAATACATGTCATACAGCCATAACCCACCACATCAAACCTATACAAAGCACAAAAATAATGGTGAACAAAGAGGTACCTTGGAGTAATACATTTAACCACTCAGCAGTTGACAGTGGTTACTTTCAGAAGTACTGCTTTAACAAATCCAATTCTGCTGCAAACAGCATTTTTAAGAGCCCTATTTTTACCACCGCAGTGACTGTTTATGCAAACAGAACAGGAAATGTATTACCTAGCAAGAGGAACAACAGCATAATGTGATTAACACTATTTCAAAACAATTAGTCTTGAAAAGAATCCCTTCTCCTGCTTAAGAACATAAGTCTTCAAAAAGTTAGAGCAGGCCTTCATCATTGGTACAAAGCCAGCCAGCACAACAGCAATGTGTTCACTCATGCAGGATCACACCATAAGGTACCTGCAATATCTTTTAAGCTGTACAGAGAAATAGTTATTCTATTGCATCACTTGTTGATAATGCTTTAGTTAAGCAGCTATAGGACAACAGTAAGAAAAGCACTCCTACCCCAGCTGAGAAAGGTAATGCATTACTCCACTCTCCCTCAGATAGTAAGTGACGACCCCGCTTCCTGGGGACAGGCTAGTTTTAATGTATGGCTTCACTGTCAAACCAGCTTCAACAGCTTTCTTAGCAAGCAATCCTGAAAAATACAGACCACAGTTGCAGGTTTTCCTGGAAATGAGACAATTTGGTGGATAGGTATGCTAAGAGAAGTACCATTAAACAACTGGGAACAGAAAAGGCACCAGCAATGAAATGGTGCTGCGAACCAACAGCACTAATTTCGTGATAACCAGCTAGAGGACAAGTGCTCTGTTGAACTGCAGACCCAGCCTGCCATTTCTGTTCCACTAGAAAGTTGATGGAAATTGCATTCAATAAGATGCACTCACTGGGGCAGCAAGTAGACATTCAAAATTTCAGAATACTACTTGTAAGACAAATGTCTCACCAAAAATGCAATGAAGAACTGCTAAGTTCCCACTTACTGTGGTCTCAGAGAAGAAACCCAGAGAAGAAAAACTGCCAGCATAGGACTTGCTGCCCTCAGGAGCAGAAGGCTATGAGTGCACCAACGCTGGCCTTTGCCACAAACAAGCCATCTCATAATCCAGAGCTTGTTGCACAGGTGCTGTTTTACCACTCCTGGATTTGTAATATGCATAGAGATATTTCAGTGGAACATGTTACTAGACACACATTTATCCTGAATTCCTTCCTTTGAAATGAATTGTCCATACAGAGATGAATGTTCAGAAAATAAGTTCTCTACAGTTCTTTTCCAGGATGAACATAAAATAAGCAGCAGATAGCCAAACTATGCAAATCTTCACATTCCCATGCTGCATTTTCTCCCTCACATTTGACATTCATTTAGATAAGAAAATAGACATAAGCTGTGCTTTGACCCAACATGATCTCCAACAGGAAGATGTCATCAAACTGGTTTGTCTTTGCCAGCTGTCTGGCAGCTCTGTTAGGCATGACCTGGACCATGGCACTTTAAAGTATTGTGTGAGATGGCCTGCACACATGAATTTAAAGAAGCAGTCCTATTCCTGAAAGTGCTGAGGTTCCTTAGCTACTAGAGGAATCTGCAGAAACTGGAGCTCTTGGATACTTCTGCAAATGGGACCATGAACAAAGGGTCATCCTAGGAACTGAGGGTTTGGCAGCCTGTTTAAAAGTGTTGGCTTCTGTCTTGCTGCTTATACTAGTTCTGAAAAGACAGCAGTCAAACCCTCAAAGCTAGCAAGAAAATGCCAGAACTTCAGTTCCTCTAAGCCTTAATCCAATACCTTTATAAAGTCAGATTAGGCTGTCAAAGTTCCTATAGCACACACTCACTATCCCCCAGACACACAGCCCCTGCTTAGTGCACAGGATATATGGCAGTAGTTTGAAACAACTGCTCCATGCCCTGGATTTTTTCAGCTTGGTTACTTATTTTACTGTATGATTATTTACTTTCATTTGAAACCTCATCCTGAAAGCCAAATTATTGTATTTCTTGTGGGCATCTCACAGGTTCTCAACACTGCTGTTTACCAACAGTTACCAGAGACTGGCAGAATTTTTCCTTCCTTGTCAAGGATAAAACGTAAATGCTACTGTACAGAAAGGCAGCAAAGGTGAGAGTAACCACTAAATCTGAGCGCATACACCAAGATCCTTAGGACTACATTCTTCAGGGTGCTGTGCATTACATAGTAGTGAATGCACTCAAAGTACCAACTCTATTTGTATCTGCAGAGCATTCTACACTTTAAACTTGGAGCTATTATGCCACGAGGGTTGAAAGATCAGTATGCCTACTGCCTCAGAGAAGGTTAAAAATGCATGTCATTAGCCTGGGAGCCAAACAGTAGCGGAAACTATCCTCAACAGGCACAACTGAGGGATACACCTACCTAGAACTAAGGGGGTAGAGTCTGCCTGGAGAAAACCTGTTTTTTGATCCTTGGAAGAAAGAAATACAGCTCTATTTTTGTGATAATGCAGAATAGATCTGAGAAAAGAGGTATGCTGCTTTGGCTGTCCTGTTAAGGGCACGTGGATTGGGACACCTTGTGGAATTCTATTCCTCTCAAAGTCATAAGATAATGAGCAGGTCTCTCCTCTGCTACTCTTTTGCCCCACATCACAGTTTATGATGGACTTTGAACCTGTTGCTGGAGTTTAAAAGACCTTTGGCCAAGAAGGGGAGGGAACTGCTGGTATGTAAAGTATGCAAAGATAGATGCTAGTCTAAACACAGGTGATAAATATCACATCAAAAAGCCAAACACAAAGTGACTGTTGACAGAGACTGCTGACAACCTAAAAGCTTCCCAGCACCACACAAGAACAAAGTGTATCACTTTAACCAGGAAGCAATCCTCTCTGGCGAAGGGCTTTTGTATTGCCCATTGCACATTCCTTCTGACCTTTGCAGGAATAAAGTCTGCATCGCATGAACAGTCTGACAGACTAGTAAGCCTTTATGCAGCAATGATCCTACAGTGACAGATACCATCTATGAAGGTTTGCAGAGGAGAGAAAGAAATATGCCAACATGTAGCCAAATACCTGGGAAACTGGGCCAAACTTGTCCAGTATAGACTGAACCCTTTGAGCTGACACTCTTAATTCCTATTTTGTTCCCAGAAGCCCATATGAGGAATGCTAAATTTTGTACCCAGACTAGTAGTTTTTAACATAGTCATGTTAAAAATGAACAATCTCCTGACCTGAAATTTTGCACAACCAAGTCAGGCAGACTAACTGTTCTGTAGTGCTGCATACCCAGCTCACCTCTGGCCTCCTCTTGGATGCAGTTAAGATGTAAACGAAAAGGCTCTGAAAGCTGGAAATCCCTGAGAATACAATTTGCTTCCTCTACTCACACATACCATGCCCCCAGACGCAACAACTTTAGAGGGCAAGTGCTAGATAAACGTGTGCTTTTCACTCTGTTGACAGAGCAGAGCACCTTCAGACTTGACCCAAAAGACCATTCTTCACTGTCCCTCTTCTGGCTTTGACTTTCAACAGCCTCTTCTTAGCTCTATATATCAGCCTCTGTGCATTTGGAAAAGTGTCAGAAGTTAAGTTCCAGGTTGCCTTGTAGAAAGGACAGTGCAGGAAGAATACATTTTTGTCAACCTACATTTCTAGCTACTACTTCTGCTACCCTTAGAAACTAAGCTCAGTTTTAGCACTCCAAATGACAAAATCAGCACTGCACCCATTGAATTACATCAATGTTGTTGTTGTCTTTAGGACACACATCGAGAGTCATAGAGAAACTACTGCACATTAGGCATATCAGCTTACCTGCACCCAACATAACTGAGGGATTACTGGTGTTTGTGCAGCTTGTAATGGCAGCAATCACTACTGAACCATGAGCAAGCTCAAAGTCATGCCCCTCAAAATTAAATTTGACTATGCTGTTGTGTTGGTCTGGGGCAATTTGGAATCCCTTGAATCCTTGCTGTAGGAGGAGAAAATAAGAATAAAAAGGAGTGGTTAACATAAACATTTTGACTGAATATTAGTATGGGCTGTTTTTTCACCCATGAGAAGCATCTGTTAGTCACATCCATGCTTATGTTTTTATGTCTGATGGTCAAGGCTTGCATTTCTGCTCAACCAAAATGGTTGACATTTTTTTTTTCTCCTCTTCTCTGTTTACTGGTAAAACAGGTAGCCTTTCCAGCAATACATATTTGTATTTTCTTCCTGCATGAATATATCCGTCTTCAGATTTCTCAGATGCCCCTTACTCCTCTATGTTACAGATTCCTGATCACACGTAGTCTCAGTACATAATCTAGTCCTGAGATTTTAGCGTAACATGTAAAATTTTTAAGCCAGGATTATCAAACAGCTTGAATGTATAATAGCAGCTGGTTTGAGAGGCAAATGAGCTGGAAATAAACCAAAGAGCAAGAAGGCACTGATCATGCTATGAAAAATTACATTTAGAGATCTGAAATCATAAGATCACCTAATGGAGTCTGGAAAATGTAACAAATCAAGAACTATTGGGAAATACGGTAGCCTAGGTTTCTTGATTTACATAACTATAGTTCTGTAATGCCTTTAACAAGGATGGTTATTGTATCAGATAAGGATTCAAAATGATTTAGAAAACTTAAGTATCCAGGAATATTCATTCAAATATGAATCTAGCTCTTCTTTCAATGACCACTTTTGACAGGATGATGCAGAATGTAGTCATTGTTTTCTGCCTTTACCACCAACATCAAAGAGTCACGGAGACACATGCAGTTCCGCTCTGCTGAACAGACTCAATGCTTAGTGCAAAACTACATTGTGGATTCAGGGCATAACCTGGTTCGGATGCTGGGAGCTGAGTATTATCTCAGAACTCAGTGCAGTAGGTATTTTGTCCCCTCTATTAACAACCCCCCATTGTGGCAGAGTTTAGAAATCTCTAGTCTATGTCAATGCCATGTTAGGCCTAAGATCAGAAAGAAATATTACTCCAGCAGGACATGAACATTTTCATGCAAGAGAAGCAACATCCCAATTTTAAACTACTTATTACTTCTGCCACCTTCAAAACTGCAGTCAAATATCCTCATTTATTTTTCAGTAGGCAAACAAACAGCACACAACAGCAGAGCATAGTTCCTGAACATCAGACAGGTTTTAGAAGCATGCATCAGTTTGTTTGCCCAAATATTCCCAGTCCCCACCTTGGCTCCCAGACAAGTCTCAAAGTCCTTCTTCATATCTGACACAGCAACTTTGTCCTGAGGTCGTTTTGGTCCACTGCAGCAAGGCACAACAGTATGGAGATCCAACTCAACAACCTGTTCAAGTAAGATAAACAGAGAGTGGTTGGGCACTGCCTGAGAGATTGAAGCCAGGTAAACCACAGGTATGCTTACCTCTGCTGTTGAACAATGCTAAGTCTGCACACCTTTATTTGCAGAAATTTTTAAAGACACATGAGAAGGAGAAGATCAGAAGAAAAGGAACAATTCTAATTTTAGATGCTGCCAGCTCACCGGTATGGCTATCAAAGGTATTAAAGTTACTGAAAAATCCAATGTAACTAAAGCACCTAAGCATTATGAATTAATTTTTAATTGGTCTTTTCACATGCCAGAAGCAGGTTAAAAAATGATGCGAAGAAATACTGATACTGATGCAAACGAAAGCAGACTATTAATCTATTCCTCACACATTTTCCAACTTTGTTTTCATAATGTGCTACATCCTTCCAAATCTACTAAGATTTTTGAACAAGCACACAGACCCAAACACAAGTGTCAAGATTAAATTTTAGAGTAGAGAAAACCAGGAATATTCTTGAGTTTCCTGGACACAGAGAAAGATCTTAATTTTCTTGCACAGAAAATTACTTGTGTGCCCTGTGGTTACCACACAGGGCTTCTAAGGGTCCTGACTCACATAGCAAAATAACTGGCTGAACAGAAAAAGAATAAAACTGCAAACAAGGCTTACACACACAGCATCCACATTATCTCCATAGTTACACTTCAAAATATTCTTCAGAGCCTTGAAGGACTTCTGAAAGCTCCATGGAACAAACTGCAGAATCTGCACCAGCTGGAGGTCAATTGAGAGCCAATCTATACCTACATCCAAGTTTTCACACCTGAAGAGCCAGCTGACTCATTCCACTGGGCCTTAAAATAAGACAGCTGTGCAGACCAAACCAAAGGACAAGGAATCCCTTAACCATTTCTTAGTTTCTGTGAAAAACAGACAATCCTCACAATAAAATAGGACAGGGCACAAAGCAAAGAGCCAGAAGATGTAGTAGTTTCTAACCTGTGTGAAGTCTGGATCCTGAGAGGAGTTCTTGAAATCTCTTAGCATTCCCACAGCCTCAAGATATCTTTTTGTGCATATAACTTTCTCTTCGTTGCGGCCTAAAATGAAAGCCAGATACAGCAAAACCAAAATGCAAGTGAAACGGAGAAGCCACCACCTGACAGAAAAAGTGCATAACAGGCATGCTGTCAATAGCACTACAAGACTCTTTCAAGACCAATATTAGAAATCCACTAAAAACAAATGGATTGAGCAGACTTTGTGGCTTTTGCAGAACAAAATCTCAAGTTCCTATTTCTGTGATCTGGACAATCTAGGTTGAGATTTTTGACAGGCTGCCAAAAGTTTAACATTCAGCTCTTCCTAAACATGGATCCTAAGGGCAAAAACCAGCCTCAACAAGCAAGTATCAATTTAAAAAACGAACTGAAGCTCAGAAGGCTTCATCTGATTCAATCCCACTGCTAATGTCATATAGATCTGGAGTCCTTTCAATTACCCCTTAACTTGTGGTCTCTTCTTATACTCACCAGTTTGTATCAGGTACCCAATGCTAATATCATCCACTGGGAAATAGGCAGCTGTTGCTCCGTACTCTGGACACATATTGGCAATGGTGGCTCGGTCAGCAATCGACAGCTGGGCAACGCCAGGTCCAAAAAATTCCACAAATCTACCCACAACTCCAACTTGGCGAAGATGCTGTTACATAATTACAGTGCCAGTGTTATTGTTATGTGTCAAATGACATGAGCATGTCTGTTATGAAATCCAGCTTTTGACTAAGAGAAATCTCTTGTGAAGATTTCTATAGCCATTTGAAACCAGGAATCTTTTGCTAAACTAAATCATGAAGATGAGGACACAGAGATGTAAAGTTTTAATAAGGTACAACACAGAACCCTATTTCTTCTAAAAAGTGCTCTTCCTTTCATTTAAACTAGACTATCTTACAATTGCATTTTTCTCAACATGATGTTCTAAGAGGAGGACAACTGTGTGGGGAGTCTTCAGACAGCAAACCCAGGAAGATGGAAAAACAGGAGAACCAGCTGCACAAGTACAAGAGTCAAGATGGAAAAACAGGAGAACCAACTGCACAAGTACAAGAGTCAAACTGAACACACACAACATGTGAATAAAATCATGAAAAAAAGTTGGCTTTTCCCATTTGAAGGTCTCTCTGTAGGCAGCATTCCATTATGAAGTTCTGTACCAGATTTCTGACTTCCAACAACACTAATGCTGACCCAGTAATACGCTTAATTCAGTGACAATGCACAGAGTGAGTAAACATATTGTGAATATATGACATGAGTCAAACACCTGCACATGAAAGAAATCAGACTGCAATGTTTACTGTCTGGTTTTCAGCTTTTATATTGCCTTATTTTAAGTGGTGACTTCAAAAACAAGTCATCAGAGTTTTTTAGTGGAAGAGGAAAAAGCNTATCTCAACATATATTTTGTGTGGCTTCTGGGAAAGATTTGCCTAGAAAAATTGTCCTTAATGAGCTGATTCCAATCCACAGACAGTAATAAAGCTTTTTAAAAGTTCAAAATTACCTGGAAGCACACAGAGGGTTCTCAAACATATATGTACAGTGGCTCTGTCCTATAGAATGTGTTTAGCTTTCAGCAGTAATGGAAAAATATCAAATCTTGGTAATTTACCTTGGTAATGGTGAGCACAATATCAGTGGATGTTACCAGTGGCTGAGGGTTTCCTATCAGCTTATAGCCAACCACCTCAGGAAGCACCATGCTGATCGGCTGTCCCAACATCACTGCTTCTGCTTCAATGCCACCCACACCTGCACACAACAGGAGGATACAATGTGACTATTCAGAAAGATACTAACATGTCAGAGATAAACACCTGAACTGCCTGATGAGTTCTCTCATTATTTAACATGAGAAAGAGGAGAGAAAGCAGACAGCCTGAGTCTTCTGCTAAGAGACACTCCTCACCTTGCTGCCGTTTCTGCAAGGTTGGGCTTTTTAATTTTGTTTTGTTTCATATTCTCATCCTTGTTCCTAAGCCATTAGCTGGGATATTAAGTGAACCTAAGTAACTTACTCTAAGGATGCTTGGCTTTTACAATAACAGATGTAAGTTTTATTTAATATCGTAAACATGTAACGCAACAAACCAAGAACTACTGACATGGCACTGAACATGATGTGCTGTGAGTGAAACATATGCAGACCATGATTGCTGGTCACCAAACGAAAACTCAGAAGTTATTTTGAAAGACATGAATGTTACTAAAGAATGCTAACAGAAAAGGTACTTGTTCAGACAGAAATATTTTCCCTTATGTCCACTAAGTTTCAACAGCGTTTGGGAAAGTGTAGGTGGGAACTTTTGCATAAGCACACCTTCACTATTAGAATTCCAGCTACTACTTAATATTGCTAATTTATTTAGGCAACGTATCAAGATGTCAGAGGCATATGCAATCTAACAAAGCCATGATGCTTGTTATCTAGCAATGCGGCATTAAGCAGCCAAACCATTAAGTAGTTTTATAAATTTTTGCCTGTAGAAAGTCCCTCATATATTTATCTTCTCCTTCTAAAACTCCTACCTTCTGTTTAGCTTAATGAATACTGAGCTAGAAAAAACTCCCTGTAATAGCTGCTTATGAATGCCAATCACTACTCCGATCCTTTTTCTCACTTAATCTAAGAATGATTCTGAAAAATAATTTCTGATTTCTTTTGTTCAAAATTATAGGCCTCTGTTAATTTAGAAGATAATGCTGTGACAGATCCAATTGTGTGGCTCCTTTCACTGGGTGTTAAATCACACTTTTAAACAGTCAAGTAAGTCGACATAACTGATTGACTACCACTGACAGTCATGAACCAAGTTCAATGTCACTAGTCTCTGAAAAAAAATGTTGGATCCAAGAGTATGAATTTTGAGCACATACACTATAGATTGTGTCCAGCCATACCTTCCATATTCTAAAGAAAAAATGAGGCTAAGAGTCACACTTTTCCAAACAGTTTTTAGTGCTACAACTTCATCTAAATGATGGCTCCATGCAAATGCTGCAACCAAATACAGAATAAGAGATGTATCTAATCCCAAAGATGTCATGCTTTAGATACATTGAACTTGTTTACCTTTGTATTCTAAGCCAGAAACTCTTTCACCCTTGATTTGGAAAGCTTCACTCAACCAATAATGCTGCAGTAGTATAGGTGGGTTATTAAAAACAAAGTCCTACCATACGTGGTGCTCAGAACTTCACAAGCACATTCATGAACTAGCAAATACTCTTTAAAAACACAGAGTGTTCTATATTTGTACAACAGTTGTTTTAACAGTGCTGCTATCACCATATCACAGAAAAATAAAGGCTCACCTGAAGTCTTTGCTACTGTGTGGGATGATTACAAATACTTCCACTCCATAGTTACCTATTTATTCAATAATTCAAGAACTTCAGTTCACCACTACAGGGAAAAATAAATCATTTACATCTATTCCTGTAACAAATACTTTGCAGAGTACAGACATTAGAACAGCACAGTTCTGTTTTCCATAATGTCCTCTCCGACCATTAAATCTGAATGACCATATAGTCACTCAGATTTAATTTTCAGCACCTTCCACCTAGTAGATTTGTACTTGCAGTAATTTTTGGATAATCCAACACTTATAAAGTAGCCAAGTGACAAGAAAAATTGGATGGTCAGTAATACCTCAATTCCCTGCTTTTATTTAATATTATCCTTACCTACTTCCTTGTGATTTAAATGCAGAATAGAGAAGAATATACAAAAAAACCCAAACAAAGCCAACAACACGTGTAGCAGAAATCATCTGAGGCAGTTATCAGAAAGGGGAGCTTAGTTACAAAGTCTTATGTAACTGTAAGAGACCTTATCAAGTTCCTTGCATTTGGGGTTAGGCCATGTAACGGTGTCTAGCTGACACAGAGATAACTTTTCTTCACAGCAGCCCATACAGTGCCATGTTTCAGATTTGTGACCAAACTGCTGTTGATAGCACACTAAAACAGTGCTTACACGGTATCAATGCACTTTGTTTCGCACCCAGCCTCTCAGCAAGTAAGCTAGGGTGGGGAAAACACTAGGAGAGACACAGTCAGGACAGCTGACCAGAGCTGAACAATGAGATATTCCACGCCATAAAACATCAGGCTCAGCACCAACTGGGGAGGTGGGCTTTCCAAAGTAGCCACTGCCCAGGGACTGGCTGGGCTTTGGTGTGCTGATGGGAGCTGGTAACTGACTGTCTTTGCATCACGTCTTTGATTTCCTTTCCCTATACTCACCCCTCTTCACTTAAACTATTTTTGTCTCTGCCCACTAGTTTTATTTTGCATTTGGACTAATAATTCTCTTCCCCCATTGTGCTATCAGGAGGAGTGAGGAAGTGATTGGGTGGGGGTGATCTGCCAGCCAGGGTCAACTCACCAGAGCCCAAAACACAGCTGCCTGAGCCAAGAGACTGCTCATTATACACTGCTGTACATACCCCAGCCAAGCACTCCCAAGCCATCTATCATGGTGGTGTGTGAGTCAGTGCCCACCACACTGTCTGGGTAGTAGTAGCCATCCTGATCCATCACCACTCTTGCCAAATACTCCAGGTTCACTTGGTGGATGATGCCAGAGCCTGGCGGAATAATCCTCAAGTTTTTAAAAGCTTGAGAGCCCCACTGAAACAAAAGGAATTAGAGTAAAAAATTTTCAACATGAGCACTGGAAGAACTTTCATTCACTGAGCTTTTCTCCATGCAAATAAGATTATTTTTGTTGGTACCTTTAAGAATTCAAATCTTTCTTTGTTTCTTTCAAATTCCAGGTCCTGATTTTTTTGCAAGCTGTCTGGCCTGCAAGTGAAAATAATCAGCTGTCAGAACCAAAAGTACCACCTGAATTTTATATCTAGTCAAATATATGCAAAGGTTGCAAGAAAAGAAGATTTATTAGTTAATGTGAATGCTGATCCATTGCACCATTTTAATATCACTACAGGCAACCAATGAAAAGGATTTAAGAAATCTTAAGAGATAATACCTGAACTCTGCTTCAAATGTGAATACTAATCTGTATTTGGCAGTCCTAAATGTTGTAGCCTGAGATAAGCAACACTGCATGTTAGCGAAATGTGACTTTTTCAATACCTAAATCAGAAGCAATTAGCAAGGCAGTAAAAGGAAGCTGGAACACAACTGTCCTGCAACTTCATTTAAAAAGGTTGTCACTATGATACAGTGCTGTCTGAAGCCTCTATGTTTCAAGGCAGACAGTGTTAACAAGTTCTTCACTTCAATCAGCTGCCTAACTTAGGTCTGCAAAGTTTGAAAGAACTGAATCGTAAGTCTGGCCAATGTTCTCTATATGAGATAAAAATCTCTATTTTCTTACATATGCTAATGAGCCTAAAACATACCACCTTCAAGAAGGTTCAAGGAAACCATTATAAAATGTGTGATTGCAGCATCTGTTTGGAAGATTAGTTCCGTAGGGCCATATTTATGTACCTTGGAAGGTAGAAGGACCTCTATACAGAGGTCTTGTATTTCACTGTGGGTCTAGTGAATCCTAGTGAGTCAGTGTATCTTTGTCCTCAGCATGCTGAGGACTGAATAGCCTTATGTTTCTTTCCAGGACTCATAAGGGCCATAGTAAGCAGTGTGTCAGGCTCTTCTGCCTGGAGGCAGTGAAGCAGAAAGCAGTTCCTCAGGGCTGAGCCTAGGGTATTCTTAGATGAGTGAGGAAGAAAGGAAATATTCTCATTTGTCCTTTCTAAAAATCCTTATGGGTCAAAAAAGTGCATGTCGGAAAAAAAGACATTTCTGAGGCATTAATAATAATGCAGGATTATTAACAAGAAGTACAATAAACACAGGCCTGGAATGAGTCTATTTCTATAAACATTAAGTACAGGCTTGTGCAGCTAAGAAGATGCACCAGAGATAGAGAAAATTCTCCCCCCAATTCACCGCAACTGATACAACAGTCTAACTTTAAAATTTCTTAATGTCTGGAATGTTGTATTACAAATGCTAATGGTATCATCGGTAGAACTACCTTGATGACCAGTAATGGATTCAGTTTACTTAATACCATTAAGAAGTAAAGAGTGATTTTTTTATTCTTACTGCCTGTTAAAATCAACCTGGATGGAGTGATCTATCACAAGATCAGCAGGACAGATAGGATTGATTTTTTCTGGGTCCCCACCAAGTTTCTTCACAGCGTCACGCATTGCAGCAAAGTCAACCACAGCAGGCACCCCACTACAACAGAAACAAAATGGGCATGGTGAAACAGTTTGGATAAGAGAAAAAAAAAAAAACAAAAACCATCCTGAGATAGAGAACAGACAGCTACTGTCACATACAAAGCAAACTGCACTCCTCCATCTTCAATGCAAGCAAATAATGAGTAGCAACCAGAACTTCTGGCACTTCAACACTTGACTTATCTAAGAGATTATATGCTTTTCAGTATTTCTTTTAACACAGCTTCTGACTCTTCACTGCATACACATTCTCAGTTTTCTACTGAGGTTTGTTCTACCATGATATCTTCAACCAGCTTGGAAAACCCTCTTACATACTTGCCTATCTGATTTTGCTGGCTGCTAAAACAAAAAGAGTTCTCTGATGTGCTCATAAGGATCTGGCATCAATGAGCAACCCACTGAAAAAACTACATTTCTGTAAGAGCAGCCCAAAGCAGTAAGGCTTTATGTTTTCAACTCTGACCATAAGAAAGCTATTATGCTTTTTTAAAATATCAGAAACCATGCAACACAAGCAGTAAGAGGCTTCTTAGTTCCTACTGAATTTTACCTTGAAAATCCCGAATAATTACCAAAAAATAAACAGGAAAAAGGATCCACATTATCTAACCTGGACACAATTAATTGATGTTGTTCAGCACTTTGACATCCCAAAATAAGCTTTATATAGGAAAAATAGGAAATTCTATGTTATGCTACCAAGAGGAATTTGAGAGAGGGGGATAGGATGAAAGAAGCAGAAGTGCTATTTTGCCAACTTACGAATGTTATACAATTGATATGGAACAGACACAATATCCTTCTACCGCCTTAGAACAACTCAGGATAATTACAGAATAATCCTAACTAGGAAATTAGATAATTCTCAACCAGGACAACCTGAATGTAATTGTTGTATGGCTTTTGGAAAGTTGCCAAAGTTGCTTTTTTCAAAAAGGTCCTCAGAGGCCTGTCCATGAGCTCATTTTTTCAAGAATGCAGTTGCTCTGCAGACTTACAGGCACATTTTTAAAACTCAGCAGGAGTAGGGGCCAAGAAAGAAGAGCAGTAAAAGAAGGTACAATGTTTGCTTGAAAGTTCAGCTTTCTCTCTGCTCCAGTTTTTCAAAACATTAACAACAGCTACTGGATGGAAAATAGCTAGGAAATCAGCAATTCTTTCATTTGAAGTTTTGCCAATTTTTTCTAAAGTCTTTAAAAGTTGAGCTGTACTAGGTCTCTAGCACTTTGACAACCTCTGTGAAAATGCAAAACACAGGGTATGACACAAACAGAGAGCATGACACTTCACCACTGAGGAAGAAAACTAACTGGCAGCACAGCTGCACTGGGCTTACCATGGACATACTAAAATATTTTATTAAGACAGAGGACAAGGATACAAAGAACTTGATACTTGCAAGTCAAATGTCATATTAGAACAGATGCTATTGTTTCACTTGACTTTTGACATTGAATGGGGACTATTAAATGATTATTACTGACACCTGAGGATTCACTGCAGTAACAAGGTCCAGTTTACAGAGTTCACTAGGTAGGAATCTCAGTTTGCATTTCTGGGGAAAATAATACGCTCATTTTTTCAACAGCAGAGAAGTCTTTAAAAATATATTTATAACAATACTGATTTAGAAGAGGAAGTGATGATGTGGGTTATAAATGAGAACTGAAATACGTAGAAAACTGAAAGCATGAGCCCCTGGGGAACAAAAACAAACAAGCAAACAAACGAGGGAGAGAGAGAGAGAGAGAGAGAAAGAAAGAAAGAAAGAAAGAAAGAAAGAAAGAAAGAAAGAAAGAAAGAAAGAAAGAAAGAAAGAGAGAGAGAAAAA
>VXBB01012993.1:517774-531125 GCA_013399915.1 Illadopsis cleaveri
AGAGAGAGAGAGAGAGAATAGACAATACCACCCCTTCAAATAATAACTTCTAAATAACAAACTTCCTCACTTGGATGCAATTTACCAATCCCATTTTCCTCCCCCATTTCGTGAAGTTTTGTGAAGATATTTACTTCTCCATCTCAGAAGAGTTTCTCTCAATGCTCTTATTCTGAGTATTTGCCTCTTCAAGCGTTGTCTGTAGTATGACATCCAGGAAAGTTGAAAAAGGCTTTTCCAAATATCTTACTGCTATTCTTCCCTTCAGCTCACCCCTCCACCCCAAGCTGCCCATTGCTGCACTCTCAAAAGCCCCTTTTCCTTGCTTTGGAGAGCATCAGACTCACGTGAAGTCTTGCAGAATTACTCTTGCAGGCTTAAATGGCACTTCAACATTCTTGTGTTGCATCACTTTCCAGTTGAGAATATTCTCAACATCTCCCTTCTTCACTAGGAATTCATCACAGTTACGGATTGCTGCTTCCAGGAGGATTCGAATGGAAAATGGCAGGCGAGCTGCATGGGTAAGAGGCAAGAAACAAATTCACTTTTTACCTTAGGGCATATGTCAGCAAGTGCAAAGTTCCATGCCTGGGGCAGAACGGTCCTCATATTCTCACAAGGCCTTATCCTGATCCAAACCTTTTTTTCAGCCTCCAGCTTTACCAGGAGGTCAGTACTGATTGACCTGTTCCACTTGATGCTTTCAGCAGGTTTATTATCTCAGCTCCTGTGACACACTAGACATCTTTGCTGAGGGACTTTTCCACAGCTTTTCCATCCTCCATAGCACAGCTACCCTGCAAACATGCTCACCTTATATGTGACTGAACAGAGACATACAAATGTACCAGGAAAAGCATAGTTTTCTGTCCGCCATGTTGGAAAGCACAGCTTTAGTGGTTTATACAGTCTCTTTGTCTCAAGACATGAAGACAAAACTGAATGAAAGTCAGACTGTGCATTTACTAATCTTCTTTTACTTCAAATTAGAAATATTTAAAGAAGATGACACAAAATACTATTAGAGCAGTCCTGACAGCTCTACTACAAGGAATGGGTGTGAAGAAAAAACCCAAACACGTCTCAGTCCTTCCTCCTCTGGTCCACTTTAATCATAGTTGTTTGATTGCCTCTCAGAATATTTACAGTTTAAAATCTTTTGAGAAGTTTGTTCCAACTTTCTACACAGGCTGGCCCTCAAGACATAAAAGTCACTTAATCACACTGAGACCACATTAGTGCTGTTGTAGAAAAACCCTATCTATTATTCAGGACACAGTAATTCAGAACAATTTGGTTGGTTGTTGTAGGGGGTTTTGTTTTGGGGGATTTTGTTCATTTGGGAGTTATTGTTACTGTTGTTGTTTTGGGTTTTTTAAGAATCTTCTCCTGCCCTTCCCTGCTAAGCTATTGCCTTTTTATGCTGTATAATGAGAATTGCATCCTTTTTTCTTTAAAGAATCTGGAGGTTATCATTCTTGGAATCCTGGAATGGATCAATTGCTAACACCATATGTGTATTTGTCTATTCCTTAAGACTCTTCTCTGCTTTTCACCCACCAAGACTGACATTAATTGGTCACTTATTGAAGCCTGTAACAGATATACTTCACTGACATTCAGAGAAAGTGTTCCTCCTCTTGTTCTCTGAATTCTCCTCAATTACTTGTTTCCTTTTGAAACACCAAACACCCACCATAGACAACTCTAAGCTATAGATACTCATTTTCTAAGTCAATGGCATAGACATTAAGATTTTTACCAGTACGGCTGAAAGATTTGGGAAATGTCAGAGGAACTAAGGAAAAAGCCTGCTAAGAAAAGATTCTCTGTTTTTAAAGCTGAAAAAAATCTTTCTGATTGGTTCAGTCATATACATAGTGTTAAATCCTTTCCAGCCTTTAGTAGTATAAGAAAACTTATGCCCTTAGTTTTGCCTAGCTCTCTTCACCCACTCAGGAAAAACAAGACTGCTGTGTGCACAGTATACTAAGAAAACACTGCTGTGATCATGCCAATATTTCTGTTGTTCTAAATTTCAAGAAAAAAATTTTGCTAAAATTTTGTTTTCAAGATCCACCTTTTGAATTCATAGTTCTCTCCAGAGACCAAGTATCATCCAACATGGCAAAGTTTGTTCAGGTTCTGTTCTCAGTATTAACAAAATGCTTCTCTTATGTTGTCAACATACCATATCTCACATCCTCCAATTTGCTCAGATTAAAGAATTTCTTCAGAGGCTGTTTCGGGTCCAGTGGCTCCACAATCCGTGCAAAAGGGTTGCTCATGGTTGTTGAAGATCGTTAGTGTCTCTAAAACAAAAGAAAAATCAAAGACATTTTCATGACATCTGTCCTGCATACAAAGCACATGTCCCACAGTCTACATTGTATCTATCCCACACACAAAGGCCCCTACCAGGGAAAAAGGTACTGTCAGTCATTCCCCTTCCACCACAAATCTACTTGTAACACATCCTCAGAGATAAAAGATCTGAAGGAAGATAGGAGTATTGTGGAAAACACAGATACACCACATGGTTTAGAATCATAGACTCTTAAAAGCTGAAAATAACTTCTAAGATCATCAAGTCCAACTCTTAACTGAGCATCACTGTATCCACCACTAAACCATGCCCTCGAGTGCCACATCCACACACCTTTTGATGATGAATCCATCACTTCCCTGGGCAGCCGATACCTTTGACTGGAATAAATTTTTCCTAATATGAAACATAAACCTCCCCTGATGTAGCTTGAGAACATGTTTCACTCTGCCTTTAGCTGCCTGGGAGACTGACCCTACCTAGCTACACCCTCCTTTCAGGGAGTTGTAGAGAGTGATAAGGTCTCCCCTGAGCCTCCCTTTCTCCAGGCTAAACAACCTCAGCTCCCTCAGCTACTCCTCACAGAACCTGTGCTCCAGCCCCCTCACCATCTCTGTTGCCCTTCTCTGGACATAATTTCACAAAGGAAATTCAATGTCTCCATTATTCTCTTCTTTATGCTGTTTCTAGACATTTGTGCCTCTGTGATTCACAAACCACCATGACAACATAGTCCCATTTCTTAAGTGTGTTGTAGTTTAACCCCAGGCAGCAACTAAGCACCCACAGCCACTCCCCCACTCCTTTCTGGCGGAAAAAGGAAGAGAATCAGAGCAGCAAAATTGCAAAATTCATGGGTTGAGATAGAGATGATTTGATAAATAAAGCAAAAGCTAGACGTGCGTGGCAGCAAAGCAAAACAAGGAATTCATGCACCTCTTCCATGGGCAGGCAGGTGTTCAGCCATCTCCAAGACAGCAGGGCTCCATCACGCCTCACCTTGGGTCAGCTGGGGTCAGCTGTGTCCCCTCCCAGCTCCCTGCACACGCCCAGCCTCCTCACTGGTGAGGTGCATGAAGAGCTGCAAAGACTCTGTGAAAACCCTGCTCAGCAGGGACTGAAACATCCCTGTTTTATCAACCCTGTTTCCAGCACAAATTCAAAACACAGCTATTAGGGACAAAATTAACTGTATCCCAGCCAAAACCAACAGAAGTGGTGTCGATCTAAAGCTAAACAGACACACATTTGCATTCAAAATTAAAAACAATTAAACAAAACCAGAAAACACTATTGTTTTGAAACAGGAAGTATTATAGACTAAGATTACAAATGCTATCAGAGACAAAAAGAACCCTCCTAATTTCAGAAAGATTTGTTAGGGTCACCACCAAAAAGAAATTTATATAGGCTCTACTGTAAACATCATTTTAGTTTGATATATTTTCTTTTTTTGTTGTTGCTTACTGATTTGCTAGTTTTTGTGGCTTAATAGTTTGCTGGATAGGCCTTTTAGGTTCACATACAGAAGTTAAAGGAGCCTGAGATATTCCCCATTTCAAGGCCAACCAGCAGAAAGGGGCCTAAATTCAGTACAGAAATATCTCTGAATGTCTAGAAAAGTTATCCGTATGCAAACTATTTAATGGAACACTTCCTAGGACACACTGAAGACCTGAACTCTGTCCAAGTCTCTTCTGCAAGCACTGGCTTAGGCCAACACATGCCAAGGATCAAGCTAACAGTTTAACAGTGAGAACAATTCTCTTGCAGTGCCTGGCAACATTCCCAGTCACTATTAAAATTTTTTTAGAAAAGAGATAATCATGGGCCTGATTTCTAGATCTGTTGTTTTCCCAGAGTATTGCTCCTGTCTTCATTTAAGTAACATTATTTTCCCTTGTCACAGTTTTTCAAACAAGAAAACTCAAAACAAGGCAGGAGATAGACATGGCAGACCTTGGAGACTGGTGCAAAAGGATGCACAAAGTCCAGTATTTGTTAAAAACAGACAATGAAAGGCCAAAGAATTAATTTATTTATCTCACCTGCTAGTTTCATCGAATGTTCAGGAAATACAACTATGTGGAACATATTTATGGGGGATTTTTAAGTATTTCAGTATTTTCAAAATTCATGTATTTAGAAGACAACTAATGAGAAATAGCAAAAATGGTAACAAAAGATGGTCCAGGGTATAAAGCAGCAAGATAATGTAAGAGAAAGAAAAATTTCCAGAATTCTTTTAAGGAAAACAATGGAGGTTTCTATATAAAAAGCTGAATCCCAGCGAAGCTGTAAGTCCAGCAAACTAACACACTGCAAACACACATACAACCTCAAATGTATCACCTCTCACATTTCTATTGATAAGTTGTTTTCTGAAACTCCTCTTTCCAGCTTTGCAGATACTCACCCTGCACACAAGTCCCTAAAGTTTTGGGTGTCATGATCTTTAAACAGCATGAACTACTAGTTATTCCTCTAAGCAAACTCTGTGCTTCTGTAACTGAGCATGATCAAAATTAATTTCTTCCTTCCTCTTCTTGCCAGTTATCCTCCTGTTAAGATATACTTTTTTGCATTCCATTATGAGAACTTTATTTTATGCATATCAATTTCTCATGGGAAAGTCTAAGAGTAGCTGTAGATAGAAAATATTCGGATATCCCCCGACAGATAAAGCAGATCATTAATTTGATATGACCATGAGTCCACTGTACTCAGTTCACATATTCTCATCCAAGTGTAAATTGCAGCTTGAACATTTTGCATCCAGGTCCACGTCTTGGCAAATCACAGAAGAAATTCAAGACATTATGACACATTATCTATGTGTTAACATTACTTTACCAGACACCACCTTCTTCCCTGAATAGAGATTTTTTAGTTCACACTATGAGATACGTCAATACAAATCTCCTCTCATCAGTGAGTTACACAAATAAGCCAAACTGTGGGCTGACCGAGACCTGATCACAAGTTCTTTTCATCTGCCTGGTCACAATCATATGAACAACACTGTTACAAACCTGGAAGCCATTCAGAAACACCTGAAAAGAGGTAAAATCTTTAGAAAAAACACCAACTAGCAGCACTGCTGTAGCAAATTTCACAGAGCCAGGGAAGCCTCAATCATACCAACCACTATTTTCACACAGTAAATTATAAACTGAGCAACCACAGCACAGAACTCTGAACTAGAGATTTGACAAAAAGAAGTCTGGGGGCAATACTCTACACACTGAGCATACCAAAACCTTTAAAGTCATCCTCACCATAGATACAGGTTACCTTTTTTCTTAACTTGATACAGGTTAACTTGTGATTGGAGCACAGAATATTTATTCATGTTTTGCAGGTACTGAAATGTAAATATGCAAACATGGGGGAGCAGACATGTATCTGCCTGGAACTGGTGCAGCACACAGACTCACATGCGTTGACCACGGCCAGTGCATGACCACATCAATATCTGCTCAGACACACCAAAACAAGTGCTTCATCTTCTGCCCAACAACCTTAAAACTGTTTGTGTGGAGATTACATTTAAAAATGTGGATTATTCAAATCTGAAAATGCAGAATAGGATTTTAAAAGGAGCATTTCATTACTGACACAGACTCATACAATATTTTGAGTTGGAAGGGACACACAAGGATCACTAAGTCCAAGTGAACGGCCCATATGGTGTTCTAATCCACAACCTTGGCATTATTAGTGCCATGCTCTGACCAACAGAGCTAACCTCAGGGTACTGGAACTTTCTTGAAGGGTTGCATGCCTTGTATGAAGTGTACCAGACAAAAAACAGCCTTATTTTAGCCATTTCTTGGTGCCTACTATTAAAATTCTGAGAACACCCACAATTTGGCCCACACTAATGCTGATCATCTTTGAATTTGAACTCCCTATCAATATTGTTTTCCACTCATCTTGTTACATCAGTGCAGTAGATTGAGTGTGGTGGCACAGTAATAATCTCTTGTTAGAGAGACTGAATCTCTTGGTAGATTCACCCAGACTGCACATCAGCTCACCACAAAAAGTCTGATTTCTGTTCTTTCTCTCTCCCTTGGAGAAGCAAAAGTGCAGAAAGATTGTAACCATGAATACCAAGAGGGGCAAATTTGGATAAGGCCATAACTTTCCAAATATAAAAAAAGGAAACTGTTTTTTGCAAATGCAACATCTTGCCCTTTAGGGTAGAGAATGAACCCTTGGCCACAACAGCTGTCTCTTGTTGTTTGTATCCCTATATATGACACAGGACAGTTCAAATTCCTCTGGAAACACAAATTTTACACTGTGATACTCTAAAAAAGCATTTGAACAAACAAAATTTTAGTACAACATTCCTCACTTCATCTGTATTGAGTGTGCCAGCAAACTCAGCTTTTACCATGAGACCTCAGATGTTCACCAGCACCAGAAGATCATCGCAAAGATGCCTGCTGGCTGTGCCATCTGAGGTGATCTCTCTGGTGTCCTGAAGGGTACACCATTTGATGATGATGACATAAGAAATATGCACAAGTCCAAGGGGAAGAAGGAAAGAGGTGTCTGTCCATCCTCGTTCCGTGTCCTCTCTTCCTTGTTCATCAACTACATGAGATACATTTAAAGTACATTAAAGTCTCATGTGGATCTCCATAAAAAGGATTTAAGTAAGTAACCTAAAATCTTTTCTTAAAAAAAACCCCAACCAACCAAACCAAACAAACAAACAAAAAAAACCCACATTTTCAGGAGCCTTCAATATATGTTGTATGTATGCTTTCAAATCTTCAGCTGTTGTATCTTTCTGAGTATCTAACATAAATACAATACTAGTCACGTCACAACAGCATTGATTGGAAAAGGATTTGGTTCAGTTTAAAGCACATTCTTGATTGACAGTGGCTCCTTGACTCTACTTTAGAGTCCTTTAAAAGCAGTTGTGCAACTTGGAACAATGACAACAAATAAATTTCACTGAAATTAATGGAATTGAGAAAACATCATAATATATCCTGTAATTTTGCACTTGCAGAAATTATCTCATGAAGATCATGGAGAGGTAAAAAATGTATTTAGCCTCTTGCTATACCTGAGAAAAAGTCTGAAAACTGTTCTAGACATCACTTTATAACATACTATTCCATTCTCTTTAGAGTTGAAGGTGAAACCGAACACAGCTAGTCAGATTAAAAGCAGCAATCTCACATCACAAAAAAAGAGATTATTTTTAAAAAGCACAACTGCACATCTACTCATTGACTGCAAACAGATCCAAGCTATCAACAGCATGTATTGTTTTGGGGTTTTTTAGGGATATCAGAGCATCCCACTCATCTCTCGCCACCCAGAACATGAGAAAACTACAGCACACAGTGTAGTTTCCTACATACATGCTGACAGTAAACCATGCTCTTTCTGTAGTACATGACACTAATGTTTACAAAAGACTCACGATTAGTAATAATCACATTTATTACAGAAGTACCTGACGACAAACCAAAGACACAGATTATTTAACCTGTAGAAAGGAAAAAGGCTGTAGATGAGACAACTTCTGTCTAAGCTTCAGGCCATAAAGTAGGAACAGAACAGCCATGGTTATTTAGCATTTTAGTACAGACATATATTTAATCTCACTTGGGAAAACATGTTTCCACAACTGTTTTTTCTATTCCATCTTCGGTTTCTTAGTTACTGTCTTTCCAATAAAGAAAAGGTCCCTGCGTTATTAATGATAAGAGGTAAAATTTAGACATCTCTTCATAAAACTAAACACCTAGTATCTTAACTAAAACAGATTTCAAGTAGTAAATGTTCTTTTTCCTGAAATGTGGGTAAATTCCTGGCCATCGCTGGGAAGCAGACACTCAGCAAAGAAGCAGTTCAATTTGAACATTTTATCAGACTCTAGAAATGCTAAAAAAGATTATACTCAGGCAAAGCAAGGTCACAATTTTATCAGTCATCAAGAAAAAGGGGAAGGTTCAGACCTGCTCGTACTTGCAGGAAATTTGAGAAGAAACATGACAAAATACGATGTGTCTGTGATGAAACTTCCAACTGAAAACTGGGAAAAAAAAGATGTGAGCTGGCAGGACCACCATGATAAAAGTCCTTGCCTGGTGATAAGGCAGGACATAGGCAACAACCATGGCCTTGCTTGAAAAATGTAACATTTTTCATCCACGCTGAATCTGATCTTACCACCTTCTGTTGCAATTATCACTCCTACGCCCACAAGTTATTTCCCTTGGTTTTGTCCACTCAAATGACTGCTACTGTATGTATTTGTACTTAGCTGCCAAGTTTGCAACAAGCACCTCCACACTGCAAAAGCAAGCAACTTAAAAAATCTAAGCAGAGCTGCAGCAGGGCAGGAGGCTACTGAGTTATAAATTCATCTCAACATTAAGCATGCACTTCGTGACATTACTAGCAGTTACATATAGCTGAACAGCACTTCTTTAACAAAGGGCTATTGCTCAATTCCCCTGAGCCTCTAAAACTTACATAGCTCTTCTCATGGTTTCACATTCTACTCAGCAGGGGGCCTCCATTAAAAAAACTGATGACTAATTCCAGTTTACCTAAGTTATTGATGGCATAGCCATGAATAGAGATTTCTAAGCAGGTCCAGCACGTAGGAACTTCCATCATATTGGAATTGCACCATGTTCTGTACACGCCTACCTTGCCCGAAAACCAAGGAGGGAGAATACCTATGTTAAGCATGTTGACAAAACTCTGCATTTTTGATATGGAAAGGCAACCTCTTCAGTATCCATCAGCTGTTTAAAGTAGTAAAACTGTGCTAGGTAAATCCATCCATAAGTCAAGTCAATTTAGAAAGGAAATCCTAATAAATAAAGTTGTGTAGCAGGACTTTTTTAAAATTTAAATATCCAAGTTGCCTAAGAAAAATGGTTTTTGTTACACTGGGTAAATTGAGTGACAGATAGAGATGACCAGACACATGACAACACAACAACAAAAAACTCCACCTACCCACCAAAAAATGGCAAAAACCCAACCAAACAAACCATAAGGAAAAAGCCCTCATGGCCACGCATGCCCCCAGCATTTGGATAGACTTCAACACAAGAAGTAGAACAAGCAGAGTCTTGTTTGATAAAAAATATAAAACGCTTATAATTACTTTTGAATGTACAAAGAACAGATGAGTGCAATTACTGTTGCAATAAACACAGATTTCTTGCTTTGATTTAGAGAAGCTCTTATTATTTAACACTTACCCTACCTATGGCAGACAAGGCCACTATGTAACAAATACACACTGTTGCATTGCTGCTAACAGACACTGAGGAGATTTCAGTAGTTAAAGAGACTGGAGAAAGAATCTTTGTGTTTCTTCGTGACAGAGAAGTCCATCATTACTTACATATCTTTAAAGAGAAGTCCACTAACAATTTGATGACTGAGCAACTATTCTGCTGGTATAAACTACATCAGTATTCTGCAATGGAAAAAAAGCAGTAATACAAAAAGGAGTGTTTCTTAAATAATCTCTAGACAAAGTTTCAGCAAACCCTTTTCAACTCTAATGCTCAAGAGGAACACTGTACTGGAACAAACAGAGCTTTGGATTGCAGATGTTCCTGCTTTATCCTGCTGCCTGAAACTTTTGACTGCAATCCTAAAATACTTACTTATTCAGATCCATAAAGTGCTAAACTTCTAACACACTGAACAGGTTTCTAATTGCATACTCCCATAATCTGTGTATTTCATAGGCTGTCATAAGTATTATAACCATTTCACTTTGTTAGCAGTGCTGCATTGCGCATGATGAAAGTTTAGGTCAGAGATCAAGTTTGTGAAATCAAACACTGAGGTCTTAAAGTAACTCCAGCTCCAAGTGAGCTGGAAGTTTAGATGCATGCCCAGTTCCAAAATGTAGATACTAAACTCCTTCAAGTCATCCCTCCAGAAAGCCCAAAGCTACCTCCTCCCTCACTTCAACACAGGAACTGTGCACTTACAGCTCAGAGGGACAGTCAAAACACTTCTCTCGTATAGATCTCTCCAGCCTTTGGCAACCCAGGCAAGCATACATATGTAGTGTGCTCTCATGTGCTCTCAGACAGCCTCTGAAATGCAATCTAGTCTTAACGAAATCCAGATCATAATTAAGCAGGTGTAAGTGTTAAGGGAGTGCATTGTCAGCACACTCACCACTGAATGTCGTAGATAAAAGTAGAGACTAATTTTCCTTTTTTGCTACAGGAAAATGAGCAGCCCTATACCTGAGAAGAAAAGGAAGCTTATCTGGAGACTACCAAACACTGAAAAATTAAGTGTTGAAATTTTTTTCCCACCTCCTGAAAGAGCAACTCTGAACTTTAACCTACTTCCTACCCCCTATACAAACTTGCTGCTTTTTTACCCTATGCTTGTAGTCTCAGAGTGTTCATAACAAATATGCAATTGGATCAGTTTTAACAAAGAACTAGCTTTCAGAGTTAGTTAGAAAAAACACAAAACCAACATGGAAATGCTGCAAGAAGTGTGGAATATAGAACATGTGTACAAAGATTTGGTCTTTGAAATTTTGGTTCAATTTCAAAAGGCGGGATTATAACACATCTCAGTATTGGTCTGTTGATTTCAAAAGATTCCTGTGAAGGGTGAAGAAATGCAGCAGAGGTGCACGGGAAAGGCAAACAAAATGAGAGTATTGTGAGTCAGCCCTGTACTCATGCCATTACCATTATACCAGCTCTATAAACTGCTCTCTCTGCACCTTGAAAACTCCATTTCTGCAACTTGAAATCTGAAGTGTTTCAGAGCTACCGAAGACATGTAGGTGGAAGGATTCCTTTCAGGATTAAGAACTGATGAGAGGATTACTTCAGTTGTGAAATAATCTGACACTGTGAGGTCCTAACTTTTCACACCATTTCAAGACAAACCCTGAATTTGTGGTCTGAAAATAAAGATAGTTTTCTCACACCAAAAACTGCCACCAGCAATCTCAGCAGCTATTCAACTATTCGTGTAGATGAATCCAGCTTTCAAACACCCCAAGCTTCAGTCTGTAAGGAGAACAAGTGTGTGTCTGATAAAATTTCACAAACTCACACGAGCTGTTAGCAGAGTTTACTGGCCAAGCACCTTGAGGGGGCAAATTAAGTTCCACTAAACATTTTTACATCAACTTTTTCGTAACAGTTTTCACACAGAAAGGGTATGCAAAAAACCCCCCCCAAACAACCAAAATTAACACCTTCTTTTACAAGCATTTGAAATCCTGAGCCTACAGCTGTGGGACATCCCAATTCTTTCAAGGACGTGCCAAATACCTAGAGGAAAGCTTCTGAATTAATCAATCCCTAAGGCAGCAGTGAAAGCAAAAACTCTGAAAATTTTTTATCTCCTTTTCACAGAATTAAAACTCCTCTCTACCTTCTCTATATCTCAAGACATAAAGGGACCAATCTTTAACTCACATCTTTCCACTTAGCTTAAGTGGATTGTTATTCCAAGGAGGGAGCAAATTTCCAGCTTTTACTCTCACTTACAATCCTACAGTGAGAGTCTATGCTGGAAAACACTAACAAGAGATTTGTTCCATTTTTTTACTATTCAAATGTAATTTCTTCTCTGATTTTCTTCATTTATTGTTTTTGTTCTTCCACCATTACTATAAAAACTTCACCAAGCAGTATCAAAGTTGAGTGTATCATCCTCCAGCCAAAGACAACCAGAGAGAAAGAAAGGTGTTAAACTACAAATATGATATGACAAAAACCTGCAGTTTGAAAGCCCTATGGTCCTTTCAATTCAGCAATAGTCTGCATAGCATACATAATCTGTAAAGCACTGCTAAGTGATCAGACTTCTTTTTATGTGGAAAGCTTCTCCAGGAATCTCTTCTATGTTATAAAGTCTGAGATAAGTAAAGTATTAATAATTTTCCTAATAACTCCTCACACACATCACAGATCCTGGAAGGCACAAGACTCAGCTGCACTTCCTACTTTATGCCCATTACACTCTTCTTACTTTCTTTGAAGCAGTAACAATCCCCAGAAGTTTATTAGGACATTCTGATGAAGCACAATTACTTTTAAGCAAAGCATTACTAAATAAACATTCCAGTGTTAATATTTCTCTAGGGTGGTCTTCCTTTACTTCGGTTTTGTGGATTGATAAAGCCAGTCTGAACAATAGCAACACCACTGAGTGCTCAGAGATATTAATTCAATTCCAATTGTTTGGAGAGAGAATCCTCTGTTTTAGACCAAGTTTCCTGCTGATACTAAAAAATACTAAAGTCCAGACCTCTCCGTCTTCCCCTTTATCCCCCTCCCCCCACCTTCACCAGCTTTAGAGGTGGAAACTAAATATCAAAGTACAACCTCCAGTTAAAAAATAAATGGGAACTGTGGTGATGTTATGAAACATGGAAACATACTGAACATAAACAGGGACGATCCAAACATGTACCTGATCCAGTTACTGAAACTGGGCATCTCCACAGCCACAGTCCTAAGTCAAGTTAATTAGAAGACAAATACCTGCAGCTCTGCTACGACCTCCACAACTGTTACAGAACATCTGCACCTGCTGTCTGTGCCATGAACATGAAAGATATTATTTTGTCACTCAAAATTACTAAAACCTGGCACTTTATAGGCACCACCTTCCAATTATTTTCTTCCATCCTTTCCCTGTCCTGCTTATGTTGCAGATCTACTGAGGTTTTTTGCACAACAGAGGAGTTGTGCTGTGTGCTTGATATGTATACTGTGCACTATCCTCTACTATTTAGACACTACTGAAATGCCAACAGACTAGGCTCAGGTAGTTCCAGGAGGAAATCAATGTTTAAAGCTTCACCTATATGGGGACAGGGCAGCATAACTTCTCTTCCACGCCCGTTCTTCTCGAGCTAAATCTATTCCTCTTTCTCCGCTCTGCAAAAGCCGCCCCCTGTACCCGCTGTGAGGCGGCCCCAAGCCAGGTGTTGGAGAGACCCGATTTCGCCAGCCGAGGCCCGGA
>VXBB01012993.1:531139-543711 GCA_013399915.1 Illadopsis cleaveri
CGGGCTTCCCCTCCCCGCCTGCAGCCCTGGTTCCGCAGAGAGCCGCTGCTTTCCAAGGCCAGCCCCTTTCCCTGGATATAGGAGGAGGAGAGGGAGCGCTGTGAGTGTGGAGGGGTGGTACCGAGGTCAAGGACTGATCTGCTGCAGGGTCATCGGAAAGAGGGGCACTGTAACACGGGCACCGGGGTATGGGCAGTCATGTGCCTTGTGCCAGCCGTAAGTGCGCCACGTGCTCACAGCCGCGGGCGCTTGCTCAGGCTTTGGAGAATCCAGAGTTGCTGTCAGTGAAGCCTGGGCCCGGAAGCGAACAGGTGTCGCCCGGGACATCACCTTACACACAGGACTGCATTCTCATCCTCCTGGCAGTGCAATAAAGTTGGACATCCTGTTGTTTCTCTTGGCAGGGGGAGACCTGATTGGCCTGGCTGTTGGCAGAAACAAGCTGTTACTTACAAGCTGGTCAAGATCAATATCATTACGTCAACATTAAAGAAAAATATCAGAGTAGAGGACATCCTAGAGAACATAATTTACATCACTCCCATAGCTGAGTGCCATGGACAGTTTATCAGTGTCCAGCATGTTCCCAGTAGAACAGTATATGGTTTGAGCCTGAATAACATTGAGGAATACATTCAGTGCAAGTAGTTGGGGTGCAGCTGCAGTGGGAGCTGCACATGGAGCTCTGGATAGCAGGAGCCAGAAGTAAGAGGCTAGGAACTGGCACTGACCCAACAAAGGGTGCAGGACTCTGCAGCCCAGCTAGGTGAGCAGACACTGAGAGACACAGCAGAAATCAATGGTTCAGATGGAAGACCCCAGACTTTCACATGCTTAGACTGTGAAGGTAAAAAAGCCCAGAGTTTGCTTTGCTCAGGGTCCCTCCTCAGAGGGACACTTGCTCGAGCTGTTATTTTGTCACTACACCATGATTAAACCATTGTAAGAATCCAGGAGTCTGAGATTCTGTCATGGGAAACCTGGGGTCCAGCCTGTAAGGAAACTTGGTCTGACTGGGTGAGAGTGGGGTGTATAGGGAGTCAAACAGGGCACCCCTCAGCTCACTGGAGCCACCCATTGTGAAGTGACCTCCGTTCCAGCTCATGTGGTCTGAGTGTGCCTGCCAGAGTGATTTCTGGATGGCCAGACAGGAAACTTTCCTTAACAATTAAGTAAACTAAAAAGTATCTAATTCCAGGAAAATAATTGTATACATAGTAAAGAGGAGTTTTGTGTAAGGAATGTAAATATTCTGCAAGTCTTGGTAAGGTCTTGGAGAGCACTGACTAGGAGACATGCTAACCACTGACAGTCGAAGTAAAACAAGATCAGTAATGTTTTGTTTTTACCTGAAGAAAGTTTGGGCTAAGAGGAAACTGAGTTACTTGCTGGCTTTGCTGCACAGGAGCAGGTCTCAGGTAAGTGAAAATGGAAGTGCTTAACTCTACTTGTAAAGAAGGATGAAACATAGAAAATGCCTGGGATGTGTCACCTAGATGTTTGTGGGTTGGATTTCTGCACACTGACGTGCTGACAGATCCTCCTCTCTACGTATGCTGTCCAGCTGGAACTGTCAGATCAGAAGAAATCAGTGGGAAGGACCCCAAGATCTAGCAAACAAAATACATTGAGTAGGTTTTTGTGGGTTTGGGTTGGTGGGTTTTTTTAGCTAAATATGGAAATCCTGGATTTGGCATACCTGCTACTACTATTTCACTGGAATACTTAAGATTTCTAGGGACCATCTGTAGTTAAACGTGTTATTCTCTGAACAGATGCCTCTAAATAGCCTGTAATCTACAACATACAGTACTTTCGATTTATTGCCCAAAATCTCTTCCAGGTTGGCCTGTTTTCTATTCAGTACGAATACCACATGGAGTAATTCACTTGCACTAAGCTCTTCTTTTAGAATTGTATTGGTTGTTTGAAGACACAATTTGCTTTACCCAAATGGTTAACATGGAACTGGACATTAATTCATAATATTGTTTTCAAACCCTTGGCCAGAGAGGTTTCTAAGGCTGAGTTTGGCAGAACACAGTTATGTTTGTAATTTGGCTTTTGGCTTTTGAAGTTGGAAGCCCATCTTTCTATATGACACCACAAAACAATAGAGGACTCTGATGGTCTGAAAAGCCAGAGAATTTCTAAAACCCCTTACAGCTTTAAGAGTTTATTAATTTGATAAAAGTTTTCTTTTTTATTTTTATATATGCTTAATTAATAGTAATAAAATATTTCAAATATGTTCCTCTTTATGGGATTAAGTCCTGTAATGCTTCTCTGGGTCACTTCCTTTAAAAAAAAAATTTAAAAATTTTAATTTGGTTGTTGTTGTTTCTAACAGAACAGACTTCCAAGGCCCATGTGTATCACTAAGTTTTGAATCATGAATAAAATCCTCCTTACCTAGATACCAAAGCAATTGCTGCAAAATCTGATTTACCTAAAATCTCTTGTACAAAAAGCAAAGACTAGTGAAAATAGCAGGTCAGCCACAGAAATGGGAAATCCATACATCAGCTCTGACTTTTCCCAGTGACTATCTGCAAGGTTTGTACTTTCTGTTCTGTGGAGAGGAAAGGCCACTGAGGATGAGAGTAGAAGGGAAGATTTTATATCCTAAGAAGAAGAGAGGCAGAACTGCTTCAGCCTCTACTGGTTCTTTGTAAGGACACAGAGGCTATCATGGGGTTGGAAGACAGGCTGCCCATTCAAGGGTTTACGGCTATGCAGTCTGAGTGTTATTGCTGGTGTTTCCAGCACTTGAGCATTTGAGTATTCTTCTCCTGGGGCTGAGTTTACAATAATGTGTCTTATTTAGCACATAACTAAAAATGTGTGGGTTTGCCTTTCTCCCCAAAGTGCCAGGAGGTGAGAAGTATGTTAGGTCCATTGTTTGTAAGGAAGAAGTTTACTGAAATGGGTTCTTGGGTTTAGGATCAGCTTGCAAGGATGTCCAACAGTTTTCTTGGACAATCATACATTGTGCTAAATCAGGATTAAAGAAAATTATTTTCTGTTCATGCAGTGAAGATGGATCCAAATAGAAATAACAATGCCTTTCATGTTGCAGTCAAGAGCATGCTAGAGTGCTTTTAGAGTTTTTAATGAAATTATTTCACAACAGAGGAGGAGCTATGTGTCCTTTGTCCTTTCTGTCCTACTGAAGTCCAGTCCCAAGAAGCTTGGTTTAATATCAGATTCCTTCTGGACTGTTCTTTGAGATTATTCACCAATGTCCTCGAAGTCCAGGGAGCACATCATAGCTGTTCAATTCCCATCTGACTTCCCTATTGTGTCTCTCAACATATTTCACTCTTTCTGATCCTATCAAGTAGTTACAACTACTTGGAATTCCCAGGAGACAGCTTTCAGCCAATAAAGCCTTAATATACAGCAGTAGACTTCAGTGTTGTAGCAATCTTCCACGCAGGCTCAGCTGATCACTGAGGTTGCAGCAATCACAGGATTGCTGCAATCAGTCTCAAACTGGGCTAGGATAGGGCTGATGGGGAGGCAATAAACTTGAGCGGGCAGCCTAGAGGACCCAGACCTTTGGAGCTGCCATCAAGAAGTGTCTGCACGTGTCCTGCTTTTCCTGGCTCTCCCTAGTATAATGAAAAGGCCTGATGAGGTTTGCTTTGGACTGCTGTGTCCCCATAAACAGCATCTAAGGGTACATCATTTAATATACTGTGTTCTACAGAATATAGAAATTTATATATTTAAATGAGTTCAACACTCAGTAAAAGCATTCCTGACTCCAGGAAGCCATCTGTGAATGAACGGAAGAACTGGTGAGATAGTAGCTTGCAGGTTATGGCTTATAGCTTACCCTGAGTACAGGAAAATATGTTTGGTGGCTCATGATGGAGCTCATGCTGAGATTTCATTGTTAGTAATGACTGTTTTAAGCTGTTCAAATTTTCAGTATGCAACAGGAGTACAAGTCTGAAAATAGACAGTTTGACAGGTCATAGAAGACCTCTCAGAAATACCACAGTAGGTTCTGGTTATGGAACTAAGTGAGGGCATACTGCATCTCCCTCTTTAATTAGATGATTGTGCACCCTCTAAAGAAAACACTGTGGTCGGCATATTTTAATAAATATGTTATAATTTGCTTCTGGTCTTAGCAGTAGTTTACTTAATTGTATTGTTTTTTTTTTAAATGAGTCATCAGAAAATTGCAGTAACGTTTATTGATCTTCGGTTTCAGCAGCAAAACAAAGATTTAACTTCTGCCATCTACTGGTTAAACGCGGTTTAGCGGAGGCTCGTTGTCACCCCTGCCGGTGAGAGGCCATTGACTTGGAAGTTCAGATCCTCTACTTAGTCCCGAGTAGAAACTCACACAAGTGTATTGTCAAGGAATAATACTGTTTTCCTGCAGAATAAAAGCATTTGTTCGACTGTACCACAGGAACTGAAGAAAACAGACTTGAGGATGGGACTATGTACTCAAAATTAAAGAATAAATTGCCTGAGACAAGTAAAACTCTTCACTGTCAGCATTGCACCTTCAGCACCAGAGTATGTAATGTTTTGAAGAATTTCTTCCAAAGTAGATAATCTATGATCAGCTTATAGTTGCTGTATGGAGCATGAGAAAGAAAAACTGTTTGCACCACAGAAGTGGAAGGATTGTTCTTGTCCCTTTAGAGAGTAATGATATAACTCCCAGTAAATGCAGAAGTCTTTGCTGACCCCCAGTGTATTTCCCTGAATATCTGGAATGGTGTAAAGGACTTTAACTCAGACTAAATTCCTGTGAATGCTCAACTGGAAACAACCCATATTCAAAATGTTATTTAAACTTTTGGTGTGTACGCAATGTACAAACACACAGTAAGCCTGGACTTGTGCTGTTCATAGTTTGTGTTGCAGTTGTACTAACACTCCCTTACTGAGCTCAGGACTCTGGCAGACCATGCTACTAATCTGATGCAGCAGGATGAAGTGGGGAGTAAACTAGTCCAGAAAGTTGGTAGAGGAAACAAACTCTGGAGCCCAGGCAATTTATAATGTATCACACGGCTAGTCTAAGATAGTGGGTTTTGCCACTGTACCTGCCTAAAAACCTTGTGCACACAGCCACTAACCCTTACCTAAGAGGAACCTGTTCTCTACTACATGCCTGCTGCATGCATTTAGTGACTGGTAAACATAACAACCTTGGACATTTACTGCAGCACCACCTTTTCATTCCCTGTACTGACTAATAATTGCTTGTAGTTGCTTTGACATCTAGAACTTTATTAAAAACAACCGGCACCTTATAGAAAACAATGGAAAACACACTTTTGAAAAGAGGTCCACATTTTATGCCGCCTATACATACATATTTTGCTCAAAGAGCATTAAAGATGCACAGTAGAGCAGTAGGAATTCCTTTGCTGCACTCTAATGGAAGACTGTTTTTCTATACCATTTTACTTATTGTTATGCCTGAACATGAGTGACTGTTCTTAACTACTTTTCAGTGAAAAATTGGTTACTGCCTATTTTTCCCAAGATATTTGTACTGGTACTTTGCTTTTGGATTCCTCAATTTTCTCACAGCAAACTAACATGCTGAATAAAACCAGCAATCACAATTTAAGAATATTCCACTTAGTTGCTTCCAAGGCTTCCTGAACAGAGTAGATCAGACCATCAGATCACCTATGATATGGCATGGTCAGGATGGATGCTTCCCTGACATATTTTCCTGCCTCTGAGGGCAGAGAGCAAATGCATCGTGCCAGATATACCCTGACCACTAGTGAAAGTGAGAGCACAGAGCTAAATTACATCTCACAAAAAATGTCCTTCTTGCCTGTTTGTAGTTCAATTCTTTGCACACAAACACAGAACAAGGCAATAACCTAGCAAAGAAGACAGAGCTTGGTGGGCTTTTTACCCTGTTCATGAGCACAACATCTAGATGCCATGCAAGTGGGAAATCCTCTATTACTGCTCTATATGTAAAGAGTACCTCTATTGTTAATCTCTCTTCTGTGAACAGACTGCCTCATTTACCAGAGATCTTAATGAAAAGCTGTGATTGTGTCAAGAGAAAGCTATCCAATGGGATCTCCTATGAAATGTTAACTTGAGTGTTACCAGGCCCTCAGTGCTTCATTTCCATCAGTGAAATCTCATTCACCTTTTTCTGTAATGCACTTCAACAGTTCAGTGCTTAGATTTCCATGATGTCAGTGGTCTGTGGTGGAAATCTGCATGATTCATGGCTCTTCTGTCCTGTAACCAGTCCGGAGGTGAGTTTTTAGATTTAGGATGAGCTTTCAGCTTCTCTCCAGGCCCATCAGAGCTGTGGTGCTGGAGGTGCTGGTGCCTGTTCCCATATGGTAAGGCACAGGTGCAGGATTGCTGTTAACTAAGTGGTAGGCCTATTTTTAAAATGGATGCTCATTTCTTTCGGCTCATGGGGAATTTAAGGACATCAATTCCGCAATAATAAGGGTCACTGCCACATTTCCTTCCCTGGCTGACCCTCTGAAATGTCACACTGTTGCCCAAGTAATCGGCTGCCCTGCACACCTTGAAAATTTTTATCAATGACTGCCTACTGGTCCTGTCCGGTTATGTCACAGAGCACACACGCAAGTTTTACTCACAGCATGGATTGGAAAACTCACTTTCTTTCTGAAATCATGAATGGAGTTACATATTGTAAAGTTCTGTCTGCGTAACAAGGTGATAAAGCAAGTCCACAGTTCTGCTGGGAGAATGTGGAGAACTGCTGTAACATCAAACTTGGATCTAATTTAAAGGTTGCCCCTGCTCTGACCTCCAGAGTACTCACCTATTCCACATTAGTTAATGAAATAAACACCTACAAAACCAGTGCTTGCAGCAGCATTCACATGAATTATCTTTCCACAGAACCCATTTTAGTTACAAACTGTTATAGAACAGAAGAAGGAAATGTAGTGGTAACCACTAGCAAATGGAGACTTGGCACCTAAGAGTCCAGTTTTTATTTTTCACAGATAGAGATACACTGCTGCCGCTCCTTCTGTTTTCCTTATTGTGGAACACAGCAGCTCCAAGTCAGTGCTTTCCTGGTCAGGGGGTGTTTATTTCTGTTCAGCTGTACCAAAGGAGAGGAGTGATCCACTGGTGAGGGGCAGATGGCTTTAGCACAGCATTCTTATTACAGGGGACACCAAGGGTGCGCAGAAGAACTGCTAAAGATTGTGCTGGAGCCAGCACGATAGCATGACCCTTAGCACCAGCCCAGATGCTACTCCAAGAGAACATGGGGGGCCCTGCAGGTGTAGGGTTATATGGAGTGCCAGGTGCCTCTTCCTAGGGTACTGGGGAGGTTGAGGGCTGGCTGAGGTACATGGCTCAGGTACAGAGCTGCCAGGTGCAGAAGCTATGGGAGAAGGCAGCACCCTACATAGCACCAGGGAGGATGAGCAGGAAGGCAACAGGATCCCTCCAAGGAGGTGCCTGTGCAGAGGTACATGCTGGAGCCCTCTGCAGCAGTGATGGGTGCAGGACTCTGGCTGCGTGAATAACACTTTGGTTCAGGCATCACCGCCAGTCAGCCCTGCTGTGCACACCCAGAGAACTGTGCCAGGGCATTGACTTCAGGAACCAAGGAGCCTAGACCACAACTTATCAGGGCCTAACAGAACCATCCTGAGCAGGACTAGCCAAAACTGAAACTTCTGTGGTTGTGCTCCTGTGCCAAGGCAGGCTAACTACAAATCAACCACATTACACTATAGACATCTGTAGCCCCACCCTGAGGCCATTGAGCTCTCCTGTACAGCAGTGGGCTGCAGTTGTTTAATTACATTACTATTTAATTATCATTCAATAATTGTTTAATTATAATTTTATAATGATTTAATCATCAACAAACCCCTGTAACTCCACAGTGATGTGTTATTTTAAGAATTTATATACAACAGCTGCTTAAAAGGTGGGACAGCTAAAAGGCTATACTGGACTCTGTAGTAGGTTTGGACTCACAAGGTGGGAAGGTTCAGACTCCCAAGGTGGAAATGCTGGGAGCTTGTGACTCCTGGCAACAGGAGAATGACTCCTTTTGGTCATCTAGGTATGAATTGAAGGCACTCAGGTGCAATACTCTGAAAACAGGTAAACAGAAATAAGCTGGTCAGGAAAGACATCTGAGCCCCTCATGAGGACACAGCAAGTCATGGTGGCTGGAGACTTTACTTTTGCTGACCTCTCTGTCTCAGAAGGTTTGCTGCCTGCCAGGGCCTTTGATCTTTGATCTGGGGTGCTTTTGTCAAGCCCTCAGACCATGACCTCCTGTCATCCATGTGACACAACCTAAGGAGAATCTCGTGCATAAACACACCACTCTGGAGTCTACCATCCATGGTATTTCTTTACATTCTTGCTGGTGAAGGAGTAGATCTATCCTGTAGGCCAACAAGTTCTGTCACACACATAAATAAATAATGCTACATATTTATACATATACACGTATATTAAGAAATGGTGTTTTATATACTGGGTTTCTGATACATTATTAGAGTGTAGAATCAGAAATTGCAATGCGGTTTTAACAACAAGACCTGGACATTTTATTTTCAGACTGCACAACTCTTACTAAACCTTAACAGCAATCTGTTATTCCATATGTGGGTGTTTTTGCACATTTTGCATTTCAGAATGCATTAAGCTACTCTATTCATAAACATTGCTTTCATGTTCCCTAGGTCCAGAGACAAAACATGACTAAATAAGTTAAACTGGCAATCCTTTACAATAAATAAATAAATCAAACTCTAGCTGGTTTTTTGGTTGATTGGTTGGTATTTTTCTCCCAGAGAAGTGATTCATTAACTCTGAGCAAATATCTTATGTACTCTGTCAGGAAGTTATTTGTTCTAAAACTTAAGAGCTGGAAATAAGCTATTAAATATTAAAATCAGTATATTTGAAGCACAAATAACTTGCCTGTCATATCATCGTATTTGCTAGCTGGCTGGGTCTAAAATTTCAACCTCTTGACTTTGCTATGTTGCTACATAGTTCACTTTCAGCTCTGATACAGCTTATTATTTACTAAGTCTCAGTTTTGTTAGCAGAACTAAAGAAACTCCTCAGATAGTAAGAAGTGTAAATGCTAAAATAAAATATGAGTTCTGCAGTTATGTTTGCTTGTGATAAATGTATCTACCTTTTCATTAAATACTTACTGCTGCTGACTATAACGATTTTGGTGAAATAAAAGTGTATTACTTGATGGGATCTCTGTAAAGTTTTTTTTTCCCACAAGAGATGGATGAATTTGAACAGAAGGATTTTCTTGTCTTTTAAGTCCCTGTACCCATGTGAAAAGTCTGCATATATTTGATATATAAATATTAATATGTAATTTTGTTTAGATTATGCAGTCTAATGTGTTCCTTATTATAACCTTTATCTGAAAAGGTATAGTCTCTTAATCTGGCTAAATAAAGAATCAATTAAAAAGTTGAAAGACATACCATATCTTACTGCATAACTTGGAACTGAGCCAGAACTTTCTGCTGGCTTTCCATAGCAGGGCTTTTGCTTCTCTTATGCTGGGGCAGCTGGTGCTTTTAACTAACAAGTCAGCACTTGATTTATTTCTATCGTGATTAGAACAATTGTTTTAAAGACTTTTTTTTAGAAACTGTAGAGCTAGTATGAAGCAATATATATATATACTAGTTATATGCTAGGTACTTACCTTTTTAAATTTTTTTTTGTAGTGTGGGTATAAGAAATTGAATTTCTCTTTTGTTTTCCATTCCAAGACAAAGAGTGCACCAACAGGATCTAATACTTTTGTTTCTCTTCGGCTGTGAGATTTTGGGAAAAGAAGAAAGGTGTCCTATTTAAATGAACATTAGGATTTACTTTTGATTCAGATATCACCAACTTGGAGAGGTGAAAAAACTTCTTGCTTAGGAAAGTGATACTTCATCAGCCACTTCCTTTCATGAGCCAAAACAGCATTGTCCCTCAATTTCCAAATACTGATGTGCTGGTTTAAACCAAATGAAACCCAGCTCCCCTGTGGATCTTCTTCCCTGCTGGTTGCCAACAGGAAGGCACATTCAAAGCACCTCTTGTATTTTATATTCTTGGTTCCTAGAAGCCACAATTTATTTTAAAATTTCCTTTTCAACCTCTGCATATGGTTTGTGTCCTTCCTCTCTTCCAATTCCTTGTGGTAATGAAGGGAATTTGAAAAACAGAAGGCAACAATACAGAAGATAGCAGTAATCTAGAAAGGCTTTTGCTTATGGCTCTATGGGATAGGTACCATTGGATTTCACACTTTCACTCTTCACCAACATGTAAAGAACACATTTTATAGAAACAGAAATTTAGCAAGGTTATCTGGCATTTGGGAAGCAAATGCATCCCACTCTGTCATCTGAGTGGATGGATTAAATTGTTCGTAGCTCTCTGAGAAACCAGGAAATGGGAAAGCCAGGACAGTCCACTAAAAAACAGACAGCTCCATCTGCTTTTCACCCACTATTTCCATATTTATATAGTCTTATAAAATCCTCTCTGGATCCCACCTGGATCTGACATAATTATTTATTTTCAGGTTTTTTGAAGCTTGCTTATAAATAAATTGCTTAATGAAAGAATTGAGTAACTGAATTTCATCATACTGAGTGTCAAGAGACCTCTGGTATAATTAACTGTATCCTTACAGGATAAAAATATGATGTGATATTGACACCACATCACACTTATTTAATCTTGTACATAAATTTGGGATGATGTACCAGAACTTTCATTTCTCAGTTGTAGCAAAGGCTGCCTATCTGTCACAGTATGTTTTCTCCCTTGCTATAGAGAGTACAAGAAAGTACAAAAGGTTCAGAAGATCCAAGGTGCAAAGCTTGCTCCATTTACCAAATACACCTCTACCAAGCCAACAAACTTGTAAAAATGACAATTTTCCTGTAGTGCCGGCCCTGGAATTGTGTAAATTGAGTTTAATGAGGTTATAGAATCCAAAGTGCCACAAAATGTTTATCAGACATAAAAAGAAGCAAATGTTCTTTTCAAAGGTCTTATATTTTTTTCCTAATCTTGTCTTACTAATCTTGTCAAAACAAAGACAATGGATGCTCAAAGAATTTTGCTTTCATCTGTGAGGCACTTCTTTATCAGGAAAAAAATAATAAAGGTATACCTAAGAAGTGGTAGTTTTATCCTGTTTGTTTCACCTTTTAGTTACCAGTCTGTCGAGCAACAACTCCTGGATAAGGAAAAAAACACTTCTAATGAGTTATCACATTTGTGAATGTGACACCTCTAGTAATAGTTCTTTACCTCACTTTTTTTCTACTGTCTAGGGCAGCAGGTGTGCTACACACATGAAATGGAAAGGATGGCTAACCTTCAACTGCTGCCATACTCCATAGCCGCTGGCAGCAGATGTTTTGGCAGAATTGACTGAAGACAGCCATTGGATTGTTTAGGTTGTTTTGACTGGTCATACAGGTTGCTCAGAGATAAGATGGGAAGTTAAAGCACAAAAAGTTTAGTTCTTGCCCCTGTGTTACAGCTTATAAATATATATCTGAAGAGTCAGTTGTTAAAAAATAGCCAAAATCTCACACTGCATTTACATCTCAACTATAAAAACTACCATTCTATAGTCTTCTGTCAAAGAAACCCTGTAACTACCTGCCCTGGTAAGTGATTCAGTAACGTATGTAATTATTTCTTAATTGAATTCATTTTCACCTTTTATAAAAAGACTAATTGATTACTTCCTCAGGCTTTTGAAACAGTCAGATTCTGATACAATTATAAGGTAGTTTTCCAGATTGTAGGAAACACTTGTTCATATGGGTTTCAGCTTTCCAAATCTTGGGCCTTTGACTCTTAAGAGGGGAAGAACTCTTAGATCAATACAAAAGAAACACATTTCAAAAGGGCAGGCTGTGTTGAAAAGAAAGTCAAGACATGTCAATGGAACCTAACCTCCTAACCTCCTCCTCTGTTTGACTGCCTTTAGGGTAAAGAGGTTTCTCCTCAAATCCAGCCTGAACACCTAGTTGGAAGTTCTGCTCTTTGTCTCTTGTCCTCACACTGTGCATTCCTGTAAAGAACCTTGGTGCATCCTCTTTAAAACCTCTGTGACAGTACTATGGGGGTGCTATGAGGTCTCCTGGAAACCATCTCTTCTTCAGGCAGAGTAAGTCCTGCTCCCTCAGCCTTCTCTGCACAGGACAAGTGCATGAACCCCTAACCACCCTCATGGTTCTCCACTGAACTTGTTCCAGCAGTTTGTCATGCATTTCCTTTATGGAGGTCAAAACTGAATGCAGTAGTCTAATATTGTAGTGCTGGGGAGACAGTAATAATCCCTTCTCACACCTGACTAGCTGTGCTTCTGGACAGCACAGGATGCTGTTGATGCTGGTTGTTGCCAGTGTGCACAGCTGGCTCACTGAAAACCAAGACACTTAGGACCTTTTCTACAGTGTTACCCTGCTGCCTGTCTGCTCATTTGGAGGTCAAAGAAGGTGTCCCCTGATAGACAATGCTGGTAACAACAACTGAGGGGAAAG
>VXBB01012994.1:4503-31705 GCA_013399915.1 Illadopsis cleaveri
CCAATCCCCATGCCCCACACTCCTGTCCCCACTCCCAAGCCTCTGTCCCCATCCCCACGCCCCTGTCCCCACTCCCAAGCCCCTGTCCCCACTCCCAAGCCCAGCAGCCCGTGCCAGCTGATCCGTACGTGGATGAGGTTCTCGTAGGTGCCGCACACGATGTGGTGGTTGGTCACAGCAATGGAGTACACGCTGCCTCCCGACGTCTGCAGCACATGCACACACTCCAGGTTCCGGATGTCCCAGATCTGAGAAGAACCCAGCAGAGGCAGGATGAGACCCTTCTCCAGAGGGGAGATCCCTTGCAGACATTCTGCCACCCACAGAGTCAGCCTGGCTCTCTGTGTGCCCAGATCACACCTTTAGGGACAAGCCTATCCAGCTGGGAATGTTCAGCACTGAAGAGCAAATCCCTAGTATCTTATTTAGCTGCCCAACTTTAAATATCCAGGCTGGAAACGTGTGGAGACTTCACACCCTTTGTGTGTGACTGCACACATGTACACACACAGCCCAGCCCTTGACAGCACTAAAACCCAACACAGACAAATTAACAGAGATTCATTAACACTGAGAAAGGCAACTTCCAATTTTCCTGTGTCCCCCAGATGCTGGGAGATGAACTATTCATCAAAACCTGAGCCAGCACAGAGGAGGGAGGGCAGTGGGAACCCTCACACGGATTTATGGTCACCCTGCAGCCAGACAGTGACCTTCCCCCATTATCAGCAGGAGTGTCAGTGCAGATAAGGCTGCGGCAGCCGCGAGGCGCCGTGGCTGAGGCCCCAGTTTATCCCAGTGAGCCTCTCCAGCAGCCCCCAAGGCCCAGCCTGTGGAGATGGAATCAGCACAGCAAAGTCCCACATGTCAGCAGTGCTCTCACATCCCAGCAGCTGCCTCTGGTGCTGCTGCCCCAGTGCAGAGCACAGGGAGGAACAGGGAGAGGTGGCTCAAGGTGTCCCCAGTGCCAGGGACCCACCTTGATGGTCTGGTAAGATCCACTGTAGAGATAGTTCTGGGAAGCCACCAGCGCTCGAACCCAGTGGTTGAGACCTGTCAGCTCCTTCTTCAGCTTGAGCTCAGTACCCACAATATCCCACACCTGTGGAAAGCAGGGACACACACACACACATGGGGAGGAATCTCAGTGGGGCTGGGCAGGACATGAACAGCAGTGCCCACCCATCCTGCTCACCCTGCCCGAGGCCCTCGTAGCTCCTGGGGGGATCCTTGTGCCAGCTCCTCTGCCTGATGGGAACTGCCTGATCCCACTGACTTGCCAATAAAACCCAGTAACTGCTGAGGAAGCACAACCCCTGAGGGAGCAGCCAGCCTGGAGCCTGCATTATTGCTGGCAGAGACCCTCCACTAGCAAAGCCACAGGCTGCAAAACCTAAACCACAGCTGCAGCATGGAACTGCCCTGCACTTCCACCCCCACAAAGCTCCTCTCCCACCCCTGGCACACAGGGACTGGCAGATCTCACTACCCCCACTCTGAGCCTGCTTGGCTCATTGGCAGGAAGTGGCCAGGGATGACAAACCCAAAAGGCCCCAAATTCTCCTTGTGCTGTGTGGCTGCTCCAGCCTTGAGCCCTCTCCAGAGCTGAACCACTCCAGGCCCCACATAAAGAAAAGAGCAAAGTCCTCTTACAGATGGACGGGCCCATAAGCTGTCTCACCAGGAGCTGGAAGCAGAACCATGGGAATCTAGCCAAGGCTTTAAAGGGCAGCCTGCAAAGCTGTTCCTGATTTCTGCATATTTTAGGTAGGGAATGCAGACTCAAGATCCTTTGGAGGCAGGTCCAAAACAGCCAGCCTGAATCTCCAGCCAGTTCTGGAGCCCAGACACAATTCCCAATGGTCTGGGCAGGTCTGTTGGGGGCCTGAGGACACACACGCTCAGGAACTGCCAGGATACCCCAGCTGCAGCCTCAGGTTTACAGAGTTGGAAGAAATACAGTGTTTTTGCAGCCAGAGAACAGCTTCCCCTTGAGCACAAAGCATGGGCTAAACCTCTGCAGTGCTGGCTGCTCTGTGGCTCAGGAGACCTCAGCAACAAGGTCACCTACAGGTCAAAATGCCACTTCCTTCCTCTTTGGACACTTCTGCCTAAGAGTTTGTACTCCTGGTCCCCAAGCAGCCCCAGAAGAGCCCTGGAGCTGCACCTTGATGGCTTTGAGGGAGCCACTGAAGAGCATGTTGTGTGAGGAGACCAAAGTGCAAACAGGATTGTCGTGTGCTCGGATCGTGTTCACCTTCTGCAGGTTTTGAATATCCCAGACCTGCAAACAAGAATCATGGAATGGTTTAGGTGGGAAAAGCCCTCTAAGATCAAGTCCAGCACTGTGAAACCCACCAAAGCAGAGCACCCATGAGGGGCCAGGCAGGCCACTCTGCCCCAGCCTCCTGCTCCCAGGCAGGAGCAGGGAGTGGGAAATCCAGCCCGCAGGAAACCCCCCAGCCCAAGCCAGGAGTGGATGCAGCACAGGAGGGTTATGAGTCCCATAGCCCTGGCAGAGGAGGGACAGTCCCTGCTGCAGAGCAGGCTGTGGGTGCCCCATACTCACGATGATGGTGCAGTCAGCAGAGCCACTGTACAGCTTGTTCCTGCAATGACACCAGGACACAAAGTGGGGTCATCAAGGGACAGTGCCACGTGCAGGGTCCCACCCGGCTCGTCCCCAGGCACTGGGGAAGGCAGGAGCTGCAGCCTCACTGGGCCAAGGCTGTGCACACCCACCCCAGTTCCTGTGGGAGGCCAGGCTGCCCTTGGAGCAGGGAGCCAAACACCCTGCTGGTGACCAGGGGAGGAAACCAGGACACGGGGGAGACCAGAGAGACACGCTCTTTGTCCATTTTTCCAGAGCAAAGAGGCAAGATGCACCTCTCATGCCTAGTTTGAACATGCAGGACAGAGGATGGGAATTGTGAGGGCATGCTTAGGGGCCCCAGGGCTGTCCCCACCCTTCCCAGGTCCTCACTCACCCCTGGATGCAGAGAGCCAGCACAATTCCATCATGACCCTCCAGGGTCTTTTGGCACTTGTATGTGGTACAGGTATCCCACACCTAACAGAAAACACAAGGCAGAGGCTGGAGCCCAGGCAGGATGTCAGCATCCAGAGGAGGAAACAGGCTGGCTGTCACCTGGGCACTGCCTGTCACCTGGGCACTGCCTGCCAGCCCCCAGGCCTGGAGACTTTGCTAGCAAAGGGAATGAATGGACTGCAGAGGGTCAGGCTGAAGCTAAGGAGATACAGGCCAGCAGCAGGAATCAGCTGCTCCAGCTCTGCCTCCCTCAGCCCACGCCAACACAACACACTGAGACAAAGGAGCAGCTCCAGCGCTTTAGCACTTCCCACTCCATCCCAAGGCTCCAATGGCACAACACAGCTTCCTCTGCCACTGCAAGGGCTTTTCCCCTGAGAGGAATATGGGAATGTGGTGCCCAGAGCAGCCAGGACAGGGGAGAAATAATCTCCTTTCCTTCTCTAATGTACAGCAATATCCATTTCCTTCCACGTGGCTCTAAAACCAAGGAAACTAAACCAAAGCTCTGCTCCTGGCAGGGTTAGTCATGGCAGCCCATGGGGGTCCCCAGCCTGGCCAGCAGCCACCACGGTGACACTGGGAAGGGTTGTTGAGGCTGCACCGGGGCAGTGCTGTCAGTCTGATTTACTGAAAACAGGACAAAGAAAAACAAACATGCCATAAAATAGGGAAAGGACACATTGGATCAGGGACAAATGTTTTGTTCTAAGATGACTTTTTATAACAAAGGAACATAAAATCAGAAGCTGAAATAGTCCTGAATACTCTAAATGTCACATAAAGCAAAACCAGCAGCTGCAGGAATGAGATTCTAATCAGGGCTTTGCAAAGATCTCTGTTTGTCTCTCAATTTCACTAGCACATAATGTTTCCTTGCAGAGAATTTTGCCCAACTATAATCACAAAGAATCATTCGATTCTTTGGAGGAAACTTTAGGAAGTGACATCTCCCCAGCCCACAAATGAACTCAGCTTTTGTTCCATGTGCAAATGCAGAAGGTGCATGGAAGAGGGAAGCTCTTACCTTAATGGTTTTGTCTGAGGAGCCACTGAAGAGCAAGTCTCCTATGGAGTACACACACAAACACCACACGGGGCCCTGGTGGCCCACAAAGGTCCCCTTGCACTTGAAGATCTGCTGAGGATCATAGGCTGCAGAAAGGAGAGCCAGGTGAGGGAGGGAGAGCAGGGCTGCTGCTCTGCACAGCTGTGAGAGCACCCAGGAGCTCCCTGGGCATCCCTCACACCCAGCCCCAGGCAATGGGGACCACGGGGACACTCACATCCAAGGATGCCCATGTTGAGCCGAGCATTGATGTGGGAGAGCTCATCCTGAAAAACACAAGCAGCTGTGTGAGCTGTGGAGCCATCCAGGCCAGCCTGTCCTGGATGTGGCTTTAGGACTGTCCCCTCCACTGCTACAACCCCTCCTGTCTTATTGACTCCCACAGGGCCCTTCCTCAGCATCTGACTCATCCTCTGAGCAGAGGTCTCTGCTCTACTCTGTGACTGCCACATCCCTCTGTCACCTCCTTCCAGAGACCACAGGGCTCTGACAGCACCTCAGACCTGCACTAAACTCTTCAGTATTCAGAGAGGCCCAGAAATACCTCTCAGAATATACTGTCCTCACTCTGCAATTCACCAGACTGCTTGGATCTGCTTATGCCCCTGCTTTTTACAGGCAGGGATGAGGGGACAATGGCTTTACAGGGCCCAGGCTTTGAAGCAGAAGGCTCTCCCCAAAGCCTCCCCCCACTGCAGGAGAAGCCCAGCTAGAAGCAGAGCCAGGTAACTCCACCCCAGGGCAGTCCTCACGTTCAGCATGGAGGCGTCCCTGCGGAATTCCATCAGGTCCTCGCTCAGCTTGCTCTGGTTCTCATCCAGCACATCTGCAAGAGAGGGACAGGCCCAGAGTCACTGCAGAGCCACTGATGGCATGCCAGGGAACAGGCAGAGGGCACCCAGTGCCACCCAAACTTGCTGCAATCAGCAGGGAAAGCAACCCTGCCCCTACAGCTCTCTGTGTGCACACTCACCAAACTTCAGCTCCAGGTTCTTCTCCAGCTGGTCGATTTTCTCAGAGAGTTTCCCCAGCATGGAGCGCAGGAAGGCGATCTCCTGGTCCTTCTGGGCCATTGCCACCTGCATCTCGTGGAAGCGATCATCAGTCTGCTGCAGGAACTCCTTCAGACCCTCAAACTTGCACGTCTCCAGGTGGGTCTCATAGGTGTCCTGGTTTCCTATGAACGTGCACCTGAAGGGAAAGCAGATGCTGGCTGGAGCAGGGCTCACTCGGAGATTCCTTGCTCAGTTGGCTCCTCAGGGGAGCTCCAAGGCCTGTGTGGGTCCCCAGCTGTCCTGCTCCTCCTGCCAGCAGCAGGGGTGCTGTGGTTCATGATGCTTCAAAGGGTGGACTTGATCATCTTGGAGGTCCTTTCCAATTTTAATGATTCTGTGATCCTGCTGAGAGAGGCAACTGCAGGACAAGAGAGGCCAAGCAGCTCCCTTTCTTCCAGCCAGGGCACTGGCCCCAAACTGGACTGTCTGTCTGGGAAGTTGCAAGGAAAAGTAGATCTCGGGCAGAAGACAGAGTGCGGCATCAGTTTGTTGTGTTCACCAAGAGCCATCTAAACCAGTGGAAAAAACTGCAGCTGACCTCAGCAGATGCTGACTTTGGCCTACAGCATGGCACAGAGTCAGGGCTGCTCTGCCAGGACTTGCCTTGCTCTGCCTCTGCCAAGGCATGGCTTAGGATCATGAAATCATAGAATTGTTGAGGTTGGAAAAGGCCTCTAAGATCATTGAGTCCACTCATTCCCTCAAGGCCACCACTAACCCATGTCCCCAGGTGCCACATCTACATGGCATGGAAACCCCTGGGGCATGGGGACTCCACCACTGCCCTGTGCCAGTGCTGGAAGAACTTTCTGTGAACTCTTTTCCTGCAAGAGTAAACCCAAGCAGGGGCTGCCCTGGGGCTCGGGTGACAGGGAACCCTCTGAGGTGGATCAGCATTTCCCTTGCCCTGGGCCAAGGCCTGCTTAGCAAGACACTGCCATGGTGCTCAAATTACTCTTGTCCTCCTCCCCCTCTCTTCATGCTCTGACTCTCCTCCAGCTGTTCTGCCTGTGCACTCACCCTCCTCCTCACCAGGCACTGTGACCTGCCTGTCCCCACCCAGAGGCTCTGGGGCTGCCTCCTGCAATCCCTGTAACCCCAGCTCAGCCTCAGGCCAATGCACAGCACTGGGGGGAGCTGCTCAGAGGCCTTGGGGCCACCCCAAGGCTGCAGCAGCCAAAAAGCAGCTCAGTAATGAGCTCAGTGCAGCTCCCACATCCAAAAGCAGCAGCTCCTTACCCGTATTTGGAGTGGGGACACTTGATGTGCTCACACTCCTTCAGGTGAGCCTCCAGGTTCATTTTGAGGAGGGGAGGGCAGCTGGGGTTGTTGGGACAGCGCACGGGCCTGTAATCACAGCTGCTCTCATGATCCCTGTCCACAGAGAGAAGCAAAAAAAGCAGGGAAAATCAGCAACAAGCAAAAATTAATGGGAACAACAGATCATCAGGAGAGGAGCAAACCAGCCCTGTGAGGCTGTCAGATGATCCAAAGCCTCCTGCTCTCAGACTGCAATTCCAGCTTTAAATTCTCATTTGGACAGAAAATTGAGAGCAATAATAGGCCACATTTTCACAGGGCACATCTACTTCTGCAGCTGATGGGCTGAGCCTTCAGGCAGCCATCAACAACAGGCAATGGGCAGGGAAAACAGGGAATGCTGTTAGGATGGGGAGGGAGACAGACTTCAAATGCACAAGATATAACCAAGATAATTCCCCTTACAAAAAGAATCCCAAGTTCTCTACTTGACCACAGCCACGGAGTTTCACCCCAGATGTGAGGTGGCTTCTCTCACAATGCACCCCCTGTCCCAATGCTGGCACTCAGGGAGCAGAAAACAGCATCCTTCCCTTGCCACCAGCACATCTGCCTCTGCCTGCACTGTCCCCTGAAGCCACCCTGCCCACCCCCCTGGCACAGCCAAACAGAGCAGCGCTGGCAGGAGCAGCTCAGGGCTGGCACAGCCCTGTCCCTGGAGAGGCTGCAGGCTGCAACAAGCACTCACTTCCTGGCACTCAGCTTGATGGTGAAGGGGCAGCCTCGGGGGTCCACCTCGAAGGCGGTGGGCTTGCTGCTGGCGGCGGGCCGGCAGCCGTACTTGCAGTGGATGAAGAGCTCCCCGATCTGCTCGGCCACCGCGATGTTGTTCACCACCACCGTCAGCTTGGCGTTGTCCACGGGGCACTTCTCTGCCACGGGAGGGGAGGATGACACGGTCAGTGAGGGCTCTGACAGGGCATGAGCATTTCCAAGAGCCCCTGTGTGGAAATTGTGTTTTTCTGCCTTTCCTGGTCAAATCAGCCAACTCCCAGGTGAGTGGCCAGGAATATTCACCCAAGGTCTGCAAGGCATTACCTTTGGTTTGTCTTGGGGCTTGGAAAAGTTATAGTTTATGTTAATCCATAATGATTGCAGGGAGCTGCCAATGAAAGAAGCCTACACTGATTCAGACTGCCTTGTGCAGTGAGCACAAACCACCAGATGTCCCAGCCATAACCTGCTCCTCACCCAGGCCTGGGCTCAGCTCCTGCTGCCAGCAACCACTGAAACCCAGAATCCCAGAATCCTCTAGGTTGGAAAAAACATCCAAGATCATTGAGTCCAAGCCTTGGACCGATCACCACCTCATCAACTGAGCTCTGCCACATGCAGTTGTTTATGGAACACTCCAGGAACGGGAATGCAATTGCAAAGCCTTTTGCTGCAGATCTGTGGGTTGGAGTTGATAGAGCAGAGCATGGTGGGGGGATTAACATGCAAAGCAGAGGGACCTCTTGCATATGGAACACAAAAATCTTAAAGGCTGCTTTGCAGGACTCCCCAGGGAACCTCCTCAGGGCTCACTGTTCTGGTAATGCCAATGGCTTGGCTCTGTGCTGAACAACAACTTGCCAAGAGGGACACAGGCTGGTGCCAAAAAAAGTCTTTTTTTGCAGCCAGAGTCCAACCTAAGCAGGAGCCAGTTAGCCCAGGCCAGCAGCCAGGGGCTTGGGCTCTCCCAGGGCTCTGGAAGAGCTGGGTGAGCTAAAGCAGCCCACTGGGACTCCGTCAGGGGCCAGAGCCTTGGCACTGACTGAGGGGATGGGGGAGAAGGGGTTGATGTCAAACATGGCCCCTGGGTCTCTATCCAGGCAGCCACAGAAAGCTTTCAGTTTGAAATCAGTGGGTCAACTCTGGGCGAGACATGTATTATCCTGGGATTATCCATTGCATTTTCCAGGATCTGAGAACATCCTGTGCCCAGGAGCAGGGCCCAGCCCTCTCTGCAGTGCCCATGCTCCAGAGTGTACCATCAGCCCCCAGCCCCTCACTGCTGCAGTGGCACATCTGACTGACAGCTTGTTTTAAGCCCTTTGGACATTTTCCTGCAGGTTTCTCTTTAGGTGAAAGCAAACAAACCAGAAAATAACAGTGTTTTGGCTGCATCACACAAGAACAGTTCTGTACTCACCAGATGTTAAGGCACATCTCCTGCAAAATGTGTGCTGTGGAGACAGAAAGGAACAGCAGCGTCAGCGTAAAACGAGAGCAGGCAAATTATTCCCTGTGGCTACTGATGGGAAAGGTGGGAGATACCAAAGCCTGTGGCTCAGGAGCCTCAGCAGCTGTTCTGCCTGTTTTAGCTCATCACCACGGGGCAAACCCCAGCTGCTTGCTCAGGCAGCTCAGGGTGAAGCACAGGTCCTGCTCCCAAGAGCACTGAACACATAGTTTGGAGCTTTGATGGTCTCCCCATTCAGGATCAGGCCATGATGGTGGTGAAGCCAAAGCCAGGGGCACGTTCTGCAACACTCTGATATTCATGGGATCACAGAGTCCTGGAATGGTTTGGGTTGGAAGGGATCTTAGAGATCATCAAGTTCCAACTCCCTGCCACGGGCAGGGACACCTTCCACCAGACCAGGGTTCAGAGCTCCATCCTGCCTGCTCTTGAACACATCCAAGTCTTTCCTACCCTCCACATCTGCACAGGGTTTACTTCACCTTCCACTGTAGCCCATGTCATCCCTCTCATTCCCTTGAGAAGCCCTCGAGGGAAGGGGAAGCCTGACCTGTCCTTGCCCAGTCAGCCCATCACATCCATCCCTCTGGAGCCCTCTTAAGGTAGCAGAAGCTGCCCTGTCCTGCTGTCAGGCAGATGGAATAGCTGGTTTGTAAGGCCATTAAATGCTCTGCAAATTTGAGCACTTTAAATAGCTCCCCTCTCCATTCTGACAGTCTAACTTGACAAAGTAGCAAACACAATCTAACACACTAATGAACACAAAGGCTGCAGCATTCCACTGGTCCTGATCCTGCCCCGTGCACTCCCTGGAGCCTCCTCAGCCACATTCCCTGGCCAGGGAGCCAGCTCTTGGCAGGGCTGTGAGTCCCCCTCTGGAGCTGTTATCTGCTGCCCTGCTCCCATGGCCTTTTCCTGCCCGGCACAGCTGCACCGAGCTCCCTCCAGAGCTGCCAGAGCAGGACTGCAGATGAAGCCAGGCTGCTTCCTGCAGTGGGGTTTTTTTCCACATTAACCAGTAAATCTCAGTGTCTCTGCAGAGCTGCTTACTGGAATGGTGCAGCCAAACTGCACCAGCTTCCAGCATTTTTGGGGAATAGCACCCTCACTGCAATAAACAATTCTGAGCTCTGCTGCTGTTGCTACAGCCCCATCCTGGTGATCAGAAGCACGTCAGAAGCATTAGAGCCATCTCAAAGCCATCTTTCTTCACAAGTAGCACAGAAACAGGAATAATATACAGCTTCTATTAAATCCCAGTAAAATGGAATCCAGAAGAACATTCATAATACCCTGTGCCTTTCATTTGAGGATCTCAAATCCCTTTGCAAGCATTAACTAAATGAAGCTTCAAGCCATTCTTGTTTTATAAGCAACACTTCCTTCACAACTGAAGCACAACCATTCCTGGGGTGCTCAGGAGCTCCTGCAGAGCCCTTCAGGAGGAGTTTTCAACCTCATGGAAGTCACAACAAGGAGACTGAACATGGCCAGGATGGGGTGGCTGACAGTACAGCTCTCCTGAGAAAAGCCACCCCATTCTAAGCAAGCCCTAGTTTTGCTTGACAGTCCCCAGGGAGAGACAGAGGGGACAGTCCAGGCTTGGCTCTGGCTCACACAGGATATTTGGGAGAGCCCTGGCTTACCCCACAGGTTGTGATGACAGGATCCTTAAACACACTGCAGCACAGCTGGCAGCACAGCTTCACGGACGGCTGCTCTGCAAACACCAGGGGCTCCTGCAGGGCACACAGAGAGACATAGACAGCATGGATTAGTCCAAACCAAGAGCCTGCAGCTCTGCAGAAAGAATAATGTGTTACTCCCTCAGTGGTGGGCCTCAGGGAGCCTGGGGCACACCAAGGGTTTCATTGTCTCAATATAAAATTCTGTCTGGATCTGCTGAGTTCCAGTAGGGGAAGAATGAACTTGGGAATGGCCGGAGACCCTCAGCTCATCACAAACTGGGGGCCACCAGTATCTGGCAGGATCAGCACCTGACAGCAAACTGCACACACCAACTTCTTTGCCCATGATTCAAGTCACCAGAACTGCATGAGCTGTGCTGGCAGGGACTTTGTCCTTGGTTGGCCTGAGCATAGAGTTGTCAAAATTGTACTAAGCCTGAGCTTAAGAGCAATTTTAAAGCAGCCTGCAGTCTTGTGTTTTTGAAGCATTCTGAAAGAAGAGCTCCTTCACTCCTTAGGAAGCAGAAATAACATTTCTTCTGCTGCAATGGGCCCATCTCTCCAGTTTTTTTTTACCAACTAGGACAGCCAGCACAGGGCTCCAAGCACATCCTCCCAGAGTATCATGTCTCTCCAGGGCTCCAAGCACGTCCTCCAGGAGCACCACAGCTCTCCATGCTCACATTTCAGAGCATTTTCAATCAATTTCTGAAGTTCACTCTGTCTTTTCATCCTGTGCTGCTCTCAGAAATGCAAACTCAACCCCCTGGATTCCAAAATATGAAACATACTCTTATCCCAGATCAGTGGCAGAATACCACCTGATCTTTAATTCATCGAGTTTGGGGTTGGTTACTGTGTCACAAATTAAGCTCAGTTTAAAAGTATCCTCCCCCAGCAGGTAGATAATTCCTCACACCCTCTCAGGGCTTACAATCAAGTCTGTGGGGTGCCAAGCAGCCCTGAATGAGGATGGGGCTCCAAATCCATGGGGAATTGTATTTTTCGTGCTGCCTGGGGCCAGACCACCAGCCTGAACCTTGCAACCCACCCTGCTCTGCTGCAGGGAATCACGCAGGACTTTGCAAAGACTTACAGTTTTTCTGGGAAGCAGAAAAGCCTCACCATTGTCCTCGCTTTCCAGCCAGGGAAATGGTACATGAGGAAGCAAAGTCGGTGGTGGAAACAAAGTTAAGAGCAGGAGTCTGAGCCAGGCACGGCACAAAGTCTGCCCATGAGAGCTCTGTGTACTCACGACAGTCCACTAAGTTATTCTTTTGACACTGAGCTTCCTAATCCTGCTCCTTCAGACAATCCCAAATACCTACTGGCTCCTCCTCTTCCTCATGGAGTGAGAACGTGGAGCGCAAGGACATGTTGGACTCGGAGTGCAAGGAGCGGACGGAGATAGCGGAGTCGGAGCGGCGCGGGGTGCTGATCGGAGGCTGCGGACACAGAGCAGCTCTGGTCAGTGCAAATCCTTCCCAAACTCCAGGAAAAGCCTTCAAGTTCAGTTTTCCCCCTCCACAACACTCAGCTGCATTGAGGGGCCCTGCTGCTGCTGTGTGCCCTTCCCTGCACTGTGCCCATAGACAGGAATCACTGGGGTTTAACTCCCTAAGCCAGGCTGACATCAAAATTCCAAGCACATCACTTTCTCCAAGGTGCATTCCCTGCACACTTACCGTGCACACCCGCAAAGCAATGGTCTGGAAGAATTAATCCTTCATGGAAAGCTTCGCAAATCTCCCCCAGAGACTGCTTCAGCTCCTGCAATGTCTCTAATCTCTGCAGCAGCACTTGTTGTTGCACTCACTATCTAACTTCTGCCAAATTTCTTTGCGTAAGTGTGGAGACTTCCTTCTATTGAATTCTTTGTGAGCCCGGCTCTGCCGCTTCCTGCTCGGGAGGGGAGAGCGGAGCGGACACGGCCTGCACCAATCCAGAGAGATCCTCTGCCTACGGCGGCCTTGGGATTGGCTTTGGGGCAGTGCTGCTGCTGGAATATTAACCAGCAGCATGTCTCCGAGGGTGGAATATCAACCATCAGCACGTAGCCAAGGTGCCACTCGGTGTCCAAGTGCCACTGGAGACTGCAGACCATGGGGAGACTGGATCTGAGGATCCAGTGCAACTGGGAGCGCAGCCACTGCAGGGTTACTCTGCAAGAGATGCTGCTGGTGGACTGGAGAAGGTGCAGAGAGGAGGAATAAAGGTCTTCAATGAGCAGAACGGATGCTCTGACAAAGAAATGGAAGAATGAAGCCAGAAGCTTCAGACACTTCAGACAAGGCATGACAGATGAGCATCTGCATGTGCCACACTCTCCAAGGCTTGGCTGTAGCCTCTGTCAGTCTCTAGTCCAGAGGACTGTTGGCTGGAAGGAGCTCTGGAGATTCCTGGCTGCTCACTGGAAAAGGGACTCCCCCCGGCCTTGGCCCAGGCCAGGCCTGGCACTGCCCAGGGAACAGGGAAAGCTGCATGGACCAGACTCTGCTGAGTTCCTGTCCTGCACCTCCTGAGAAAAACACTTTTCCTCATGTTCCATCTGAGCCTCGGGAGCTGCCTTCTGTGTGCCTGCCCTGGGTGAAAGTGGGTGACATCAGACCCAAGCACAGACAAAGGCAATGCAGGAGGGCAGTGGGACTGGCAGGAAATCACAGCCCGTAAGCTGCAAGATGAGGTTCAGAGGCTGCTGCCCTCCCCAGAGACAAAGCATGCTGCAGTCCCAGTGCAGCCTGGCTGGGCTGCAGGAGAGCAGCAGACCAGGATCTTGCTGGTTCCTCACACTGCTCTGCTGCTTCATTTTTATGATCCTGGGCTCTGTGGAACTCAGCAATACTACATCTGCTTAGAAGCCAAAGCATAAATGTCTTTCCCTTAAAGACAGCATATTTATTGACTAAATACATAAACCTTAAGGAGGAATGGTTATAATGAGGTAAATCCATTTTATGTGTACCCATTCATTTTATTATTTTCCTCCACTAGTAGCAGAAATTATTAAAATAACCAGAATGACTGTGCATAGTTCCCACTCTGGAGGTGACAGGGGGGTGAGGGCAGCAAAGGCAGGCTCTGCAGGGAGGCAGGTTTGTCACCAGCAACATCCAGTGAGCATCACCAACAGAGAAGGGGGACTGCAGCACTCCCAGGAGGCAGGGGTGTGAGACACAGAAGGTTTGTGTAAGACTGTGGGCTGAGCTCCCTGAGTCCTGGTGTGGATAATGCTGGTGTTAACTGCACAGCAGAGAAGGAGATGTGCTGAGAAGGATCCCTCACTCCCTTTGGGCTGTGGGGACAACACAGAATGGCAGAGGGCATGCTGGCAGTTCCAGACCCTCTGGGTGTCTGCAGCCTTGGTTTTGCCAAGCAAATAAGGATAAAAGTCAAGAGACCTCATTTCTGCACTAAACATCAGTCACACCTTCAAAGAGCCCAAGGATGGAGCACTCAAACATCTGATGGAAGACGGAGAGTTTTTTGCTGGCAATTCAATCCAGCCTCTGGCTCAGAGGTGAAGCTCCCTGTAAACAACAAGACTTTGGACAGCCAGGCAGCCTCCATCCATAGTATCCAATTGTTCCAATATTCAGCTGCAATCTTTAGCTGCAGTTCCCATCACCTCAGCAACAGGAGCAGCTCCAGGTGGAGGCACCAGCACAGCCCTGGTTCCAGCTCCACAGAGGCACTGCAAGCTGGGAACCTGTGGCACTGTGTCCAGGAAGGATGACAGCAGCCAGTCAGTAATCCCTGCCCTGCACACAGAACACACTGCTCTGCTTTTGTTTCATTAACAGCAGCTTTACAAGGAAAGAAAAGGGGATGGTGGAGGTCACAGGAGGGCTCTGACTCGTCTCCAACTGTTTCTCTGATGGCTGAGAAGCCCTTGGCAGCTTCTGGAGGAGGGAACACTCAGTGATGAGGAAGGGAAATCCCAGATTATTTCTTGACAAAGCAAATGAAGCTTCCTAAGAGGGTTAGTGAGTCTGCCTGGAGCAGCAGGCAGAGCTGGACAGAGGCGGTTCTGGTTTGTCAGCACCTCACACTGCTTCCTGAACCACTCATTAATCCTCTCACTATTTTTGCTAAAGAATATTTAACACTCCAGGGAACGTGGGCTGAGATTGTCCAAGAGGATTGAAGCTGGCTCCCAGCAGAGATCTCCCTCATTCTTGGCTGCATGCCCCAGTTCGTGCCAGTGGGGTTTTCAAAGGAGTCAGGGAGTTTCTTTACCAGACCTGGCTAAAAGAAATATTCACAGTATCCCCTCCTCTGGAAAAATCCTTCCCTCTGCCCTGTGAGAACTGCCCAGCTTGTGAAAAGGGCACTGTGAGCCCAGCATTCAGCCCACAGGGTCTGTGCTGACAGCCAGGGGTGGCCTGAACACTGGCCCAGCTCGTGGGGTCAGTGGTGGGCTGGAGAGCTGCACTTGCCAAGGACACCAGGCAGATTTTCAAAGGACTTGTTAGAAAAAAGACCAACAACAAACAAAACCCCCATGGGCTCACATAAAACACAGCAAGATCTCTGAGCAACAGAAGGAACTTTATAGGATGCTGACAATAAAATTCTTTGCAATCTGGTGTCAAATTTATTTTAAGAAGTGCTGCAGCTCCACACTGTTGCTGACCCCAGTTACTAACTCCAGCAGCAATGATCCATTTATGCCTGGCTTGGAAATTGGGTCCTGTAACTTGACTAAGTCTACAAGTACTTAATTTGAAGTTTGCTACTAACATGTTTAGATCTGAACAGAGCTTGTGATTGTGACATGTGGCTGGAGCACCAGGGACAAGAGAAAATCGAGCCTCGGAGCTGTCCATTCCTTCATCAAGGTTTGCTTTGCTGTTCTTGATTTAATTGATTTAGCTAATTTAATTTCTCTCCAAGCAGCTAACCCTGGAGCCTGTTGAATCACTAAATTCCCCAAAAGGAACTTACTCAGAAGTGAGTGAGAAAATGGGATACAAAATTGGGAACTGCTTTTACCACCAAGATACTGGGAGACACGGGAATGGTTTGTGTGGGAAGCCCAGCACAGCCCGTAGTGTCCAACATCCCCCTGAGGACGTTCCAAACCCTCTCCCTGTGGTCAGAGGCCCCATCTGGAGGTGGGAATAGGAATGGATTCTACAGCCATAACTGCAGCCAGCTGGGATCCATCCAACACGGAGAGTGCCTGGCCCCAGTCACAGCCCAGCCATCCCTGGTAGGGGCTGTTTCCTCCCGAGCTCCCTGCTGTCCCAGGAGCCAGGAATACCCTCACAAGGAGGCCTGGGATTTGTAGTTCCCAGGTTTTGGACCCACATAACAATTTCAAGCAGTGTGAAAAGCAGCAGCAGCAGCAGCTCCAGCCTAAAGCTCCAGGTCAGAATGAGCTGCTTCCCCACGGCACTGACCTCGGGACTGCCTCTGGGACACATGTAACACAGAGAATGATGAGGGAGACAGAGGAGTCCAAAGGAGCTCTAGACACCTCTCATTTCAGTTCTGATCAGCTAAGCCAGTCAGGAGGGTCCTGCCAACACCTACCATGCCATCGTCCTCATCCCGTGGGGAGTAGGTGAGGGTGCTGGAGGAGGACGGGGTCCGACGGTGCTGCTTGAAAGTGTTGGTCCCGTCAGCTTTAAAGGGAATTAAAAAATAAAAACAAGCATTTAGGCTCCTCAGAAACATTTCCAAGCTATGGGACAGCCTCTGTAGCTGTTCCTTAGAAAAGGAAAAAACTAGGGAATTCTCCAATGCTGGTTCATGACTGGAGGTATCAGCGCAGGTAGAACAACCCTGATCTCTGACAGCTTGCCCAGAAAAGAGCACAGATAATATTCTGTCAGGTCCACAGGTTAAAAATACTATTAAAAGGAAACTTTATACTCCCACATATCTCAGTCACAAATAGAAATTGCCTGAATTCAGGGAGGTCTGGATATCCCTGAGGCACAGGGGAGCCATGCTAAATTAAATATGAAATATTTGTATAGAGATCATGTAACTGAGTCTTATACGTATAAAAGTCTGAATGTAAATATTTGGGAGTCCAAAACCATCCAGAGTCCAGGACAAATGTAATCCAAACATTTTTCTCGGGTAGATGTTCATTTCCTCATCAAAATCAGTGTCAAGTCTTTTTGTTTCTATTAAAGGAACGACACTTGTATTCCAAAATGAAGCCAGGCCTCTTCCTACATTCACCCCACGTGCCAGGGCTCAGGCTCCCCTCACCTGCTGAGCTTTGAGGAGCAAGGCACAGGAATTGTAAATGAGCAGGGACATTTGCATCCCCTCCTGTCTGAGCTAAAAATGGCCACGGGGTTTCACCAAAGCTCCAGAGTGACTCACAGTCAGGCACAGAAAGAAGATGGAAATTTTCAGCATTGGTGATGACTGTCACAGGGATCAATAAGATTTGGTGCTGAGCTCAGTATCAAAGCCTGTTTTACTACTCTGTTTTCAGCAAGGGCTTCCCAGTGGTACTGCTCAATCTGCCTGAGGAGAGAAGATTCCTGTGCTTGCTCATTTCCATCATGTCAGGACACTTGGGGTGCATAACACCAAACCCAACGCCTCAACACCTGGTTAATGACCAGAGAGATTCTGCCAACATCTTCATGATCTGTAAAACAACAACAACAACCACCCTGGGATCACACACAGTACACATGAAATACTCACCCTTTGTGATGGTGGTCACAGCAGAGAAGGCTGGTCCAAAAGTTGTTTCCATTCTTGTCTGAAACATTGAAAAAATGAATGTCAGGGCATTGAAAGCCTTCAGACTTTGCCTGAGCTGGTGAAATACTGCATACACATTCCCAGCTTTTATCTGTCAATAGTGAGATTTGAAGAGGCAAGAAAACACTCCATTTCAAAAGAAAGGCTGAGAACACAGGAAGCAGCCCTGTCCCCTGTCTGTGCCACCAGCAGTGGCCTTACCCCGTTAGTGTTTTCAGAAGTAGTGATGTTTGTTGTGCCACTGGAGAAACGATTGTAGCGAGCGTTCTTGTTTGAGCTCATAATCTAGGCCAGCATCTGTTAGTCATGGGAAGCTTGCTCTGTGGAAGAAGGAGGACACAAAGGGAGTTAGGCTCGTCGTGGGTATTTTCCTGGGCTCAGAGAACACTCTCCTGCAGCACAAAGCCCAAGTGTTTACCTAAACTCACATAAACCTGGATTTTCAGAAGCAAGAGGCGAGGACAAAGGTTCTTTCAAATTGTTCCTGGGTGAGTGTTCAGCATTTTTAAAATATATGATTATATTTTAATAAGAGCCTCATTTCTCTCCCTCCACTGTTTCATTAGGCTCAAGTTTGCGAAGTCAAGAATTCCACAACAATAATCTGCAGAAACACATGGAATTTGCTTTCTTTAACCTCTGCTGAAACCTGATACTGCTTCAGGGCACAATTATGCTGCTGTCCCAGCAAATCTGACAAGATGTTCTCAATCTCCTTCAGAGACAGGACACCCTCAGGAAGGAGCTGCAGCTCCTCTGCCATCACACAGAGGTACTCCTGGCTCAGGCAGGAGTTTCCCTCAGAGAGGACAAAGCTCAGCCTGGCACTGGGGAGGTGAAGTGTCTCAGGTGTTTCTAGTAATTGGTTTTCTCTTATTTGGGAGTGACAAGTACTAAATCTCCAAGCCCTTTATAAAAACACCACTGTGATTTCTCCACTTCACAGAAAGGGAAACTGAGGCTCGGAGAGAGACAGGCTCCCAGCACACAGCTGTGACCTGGGATTTGTCCAGGGATTCCCACCTCCCTGGAGAGCCCTGGCACACAGGGCTGGGCACATCCTGCACACACATTGTAAACACTGCAAAGGTGACACCCGAGCTGTCCTCGGCCAAGGCTCTGCTCAGGGCCTGACACAGCACTTCCCTGCAGCTCTGGATCCAACAGCTGTCAGGCAGCCAGCAACAGCAGCAGCAGAATCCTGAGCAGGGGATTGCTGCTCAGCTCTAAACTCTCAGAAACAACTAAAATGGTCAAAAATCATAAAAAACTCCAAAAATCCGAAGAAAAACCAACCAAACAGAAACCCTGAAACCAAACCCAAAACCATCTGAAAACCAGAGATCTGGATAATGTTTTCCACACACGTGACAGCACTGTCCTGGCTGCTTGCAAATGCCAGATCCCTGAGGAGATGCTGAGCACAGAGTCTGGAGCTGTCTCAGAAGCAGCAGGAATGAAGCAGAGCTGTGCTGCAGCATCAGGGAGACCTGCAGAGTTTAAAGCTGGGCTCCAGCAAGCCAGAGGTTTGGCTTTGGCCATTGGATCCTTTTATTCCTGTCCATGTTCCTGAGGGCAGAGAGAGCAGAGGGAACCCGGAGGGTGGGAGAGGGCAGACAAAGGGTTTGAGCCACTGGCCCCAGGAGATCTGAACCCCACTGACTCAGCCTCTCTCCCTCTGGCAGCCTTGGATGAGCCACTGGAGCTCTCAGCTTCCTCCCGGCAAAAATTCCCCCCTTCTGCACAAGCCTGAAGATTCCCCTCCTCAACTACAAAGCCTGAAGATGAGAGGTCTCCAGCTGGGGTCTCCAGATGATGCAGTGTTCATAAATTAGGCAAAGCAAGTACTTCCATGAGCGATGGCACAAACTGCCACATTCTCTGGGATTTCCCATCTCAAGGCTGCATTATCTCATGTCCAATAACACGTGTATCCCTAAAATTCCCCTCTCCACAGGTTCCCTACATCTAGCAGTACAGCTGGGCTCACCACTCTCCTCTGGGAAAGGGATTCAGCACTCTGCTCCTCCCATTATTGGGTGGAAATAGAGAAATATTCTAATTTCCAGGGATACGAATCCATGCAACACCTACCCACACAATTTTGATCCTGCACTACTCAAAAGCAGGAGCAGAGATTTGCTCCCACTTCATCAGCCATGTCAGTTAAGGTTAAGGGAATCCTGCATATCAAATATTCCTCTTGGGGCTTAGGGCAAACAATCATTCCCAGCTGGAAAGAGAGGAAACCTACCCTGATGGAAGATTGTGGCCTGTCTGGAGACTCAGGCAGAGTCTCCCAGAGCTTCATTCCCTCTCATTTTCAGGGTATGTATCACCTTCAGATGGAACAGATGGAGACTCAAGCAATGGGAAACACTCAGAGACAGGGAAAACAAAAATGGGGATAAACTGACAGTGTGAGGAGTTGTGTGATATCATTAAAGGTTGGATCAGATGTGCCACAAGCAGTGACTGCAGCCACTGCAATGACCCTTCAATCCCTGCCTGGGAACCTCCAATAAATCCAAAGTGGGGAAGGCCATGTGGAATACAGGGATTTTCCACTCACTGTTTATAAGCTTGACCTGTGCCTGCAGCTTGGCTAAGCAAGGTACCTGCAGCAGCAGCAGGGAGCCTGCTGGTGTCTGCTCCGAGCAGAGACCAGAGGAATGTGAGCAATGGAAAAAACGTCGAGCGGAATTTCAGCCAGGCTGCACAACACCAGCTGCCACAGCAATATCTGATTTCAGCCCAAACCTCTGCACCCACCACAGACAGGAGCATTTCAGCAGAGCAGACACCTCTCCAGAGCATTGTCTGACAAGCTCCTCACACCTTCCTTTCCATCTGAGGACCTTTTCCAACTGATATCAAAGAATTGAAAAGGAGGCAGAAAAGAGCTGATGGTGCCAACATTAATACCAGCTTCCTACAGCACTTGCAAAAATCTCAGCCAGAGCTCTGCACCTTTGCTTGGCATCACTGCCAAGCTACACTGTCTTGTGCTCCCAGGCCTGGAGGATGAGTGTCCCTCTTGGGAACCCAGCCTGTGAGTCAGATTCTCCTTGCCTGGACTCAATTTTTTATATTTTTTTAACATGCAACATCAGTGGTTTTTACAGTAAACAAAGAGTGGGGAAAACTTCCCCTGGAAAAAGGAACCTGTGGGGACCCAATATTCAGTAAATCCCACAGCTGATCATAACCAGATGTGAGGGGGGGCAGGGATAGGTTTCAGCATTTGCACATCACAGGGATCAACTTGAGTCTTTGAGACTCAGTGAGAAGAAAAGCCTTAAAATCCTACTGTAGTAATCCAGGCAAGAAAAAAACCCAACCACCAGTAGCTGCAGAGGCAGCTGCAGGGAGAAGCAGTGCTCCTTCTCCCCTCTGCTGAGGGGAGATCCAACAGGATCAGCCACACATCACCCTGTGACTGCACCTCAGAGCTGGCAGGAGAATCAGGACCAGTGACCTGGCTAATTCCCCCTCTCTGCCCACTGAAGCTCTCTCCAAGGTTATTCACCCCCAAGGAAACCGCTGGGCTGGCAAATTGTCCCACAGCAGGAGCACTGCCAGTGGGAAAGGCAAGCATGGGTGATCCTGCCCTGGCTGGAGCAGCCTCTGGCTGACGTGAACTTCCTTACTCACAGCTTGGGTGAACTTCCTTACCTCACAGCTTGGGTATTTATGGCGTAAGACACCAGCTTCTGTTCCTCTTACAACACTGCACTCACAACAAGAAGGGTTACACATCCTTGAGAGCATTGGCACATCCCCAGGGAAATATGCCAACAAAAGCACGGACAGCTCCGTGGGACAAGGGCAGGTGCCAAGGGCACAGGGTGTTTACGGGCTAATTAACTATTCTGTGCCCATCAGCACCTCAGGTGCACCTCGGCAGGGTGACAAGGACTATCAGCATCTGGTCTGACCTGTACAGCACAGGCTGTAAGAATGCAGAGCTGCAGCAGATCCCTGAGACAGACACCTCTCGATGACACCGGACAAGAGGCAGACAGTGGAGCCCTCTGGTCACTCCCCAGTTCAGGGAACACCAGGCCACGGTTCCCAAGCACCATTCCTGCTCCAGCTCCCAGGTGAAGATGGTGAACAAAAGAAGCCAGCAGTGAAATCACCACCTCTGCAGGTGACACTCAGCTCTTCTGAGTCAATGCCAGCTGGTGATGAAGAACTTACAAAAAACCCCACAAAACTAAGGAGACAAAGAGGTTGTAGACGAGCTAAAATCTAAAAGACCTGACCCAGCAGGACATTTCTTACACTCTCCAGATGTCAGTCAGTGCAGGAAGGACATAAAACATGAACAGAAGCTCAGACTTACTGACAGGACGCGGCACCTCCACCTGATGAATATGTGGAACAGTCTTTTTACTGTTTATAAGTTTTTCTTATAAGTCACACCAGCTTTTCTGAGTGTCTTACAGAGAGACCATAATTGTACTGAGTTGTCATCAATAAAAATAAAAGGGATATTTTTAATTGCTGCCACTTTTACCAGTGCTTGCACTGAATGCAGGACTGAGAGAGCACATTCAACAGCTGTTTGAACACTGCCATGCCTTTGAACAAATGGAGTTCAAAAAGGAAAAGCATTTCATATGATGCTTTAAAGGATAATGAAGCCTTGGGATAGAAGAACATTTGCAATACCTCATGTTAAAACCTGAAGCTGTAACTTTCAAATGTTCCCACAGCTGGATCAAAAGTGATTGCTCTGGTGAAACGAAGCACCCCAATTTTCCCAGAAAAATAAAATTAAATTAGACGTTAGAACAGAGGCCAATATTCAGTGCTGTTCCATGACATAAAAGCCACATTTGAAGCTTTACTTCCATTTCAGGTAACCTGGGAGGATCCACCTACAACACCATTTTTGTTATGCAGCCCAGGTCTCAACAGTTCTGACCCTGCAACCAAAATTGTCCTGTGTGGGCTCAGCACCTCCTCAGTCACTGCTGGGCAGGAACAGGTACATTCACAGCTCTGCCACACAAGGACCTCAATCAAAAGGTGCTTTAGAAGTTGGCCCTGCCACTGCAGAGCTGCATGCTGTGCCTCTCACAGCTTGTGCTCATCCACATCCTCCCTCAAAGAACAGACCCCTTCCGACACCATCACATTGTTAAATTGTGGACTTGGTGAAGGAGAAAGAACAAAACCCCAGCCAAGCCCTTCAACCAACAACGTCCTCCCCCTCCAAGGCAAAAATCTCAGTCCTGCTGCAGTTCCTTGGCCAACTCTGTGCAAGGCAGATTCTGATGAAAGATATCACACTTCAGAAGCTGAGAACAGTCACCCTCACCACTCACACCACAACTGGTGCTCACTGGTGCTTCTCAGACTTGTCTGACAGAGAGAACAAATGGCTGCCAAGACCCCACGGGGTCCTGTGGGCTGGCTCAGCTCTGCTGTTGGTCTCCCTGCTGCAAATCTGACAGATAGAGGGACTTGCAACTCAACTGAAAACCCCTGAAGACATGGCAGGGCAGCAGCAAAGACTGGAGGATACAGAAATTTGGCCTCTGTTCTTCCAAGGAAGCCAGAGGAATGTTTGTCTCACCTGGACTCTGCTCTCCTGGAGTCCTGCTAGACCCAAAGCAATCAAAGCTCCTCTCTCCTTTATTCCCCAATTCCTGTGCCATGGCTGAGGCCTTTTCCAACTGCTTTGCCTTATGGTTGGCTGCACTGCATCTTTGGGAAAGTTGTAACCACCCCATCACACTATGGGATTCTTCCAGATTAAAGTCATAGGAAACCTGAGCCTATAGCCCTGACTCAAAAAGCACAAAGTATCACTTCCACCCCCTGTTCCCCCCAACATCCCCCAAAGCTTTGACACCTCGTGACACACTCTCTTCTCTGCCCTCTCGATGCAACTAGAACACTTCAAGGATCCAGCTGAAATGCATCATCTCCTTCAGAAAAAACAAAAAACATCCAGCAAATTGCAGTTGCCTGCTCTTTTTTTGCACAGCTTCCTTGGGCTTTGCCACTGAGAACAAGCAGGAGGCACCCACAGACACCAACACTCATCGATCAAATTAGTGATCCTGGGAGAAACAGCACCAAATCCTTGATTCCAAAAGAAATCAGGGGATGTGGACACTTCCACCATGGCAAACCTACTGACAGCTTTGAGACAGAAGCACCGCTCAGTGTCCCACAACCCCCAAAAACCACGGATTAAACTCTCCCCCAGGGTGACTCAGAATTCCAGGGGAGGCAGTGGGACACTGCCTCTCCTCACAAACTTGGCTTCTGTGCTCACAACTCTGCCTAAGGAGTGTGGGAGTCCAGGGCATTCCTCTGGTTGCCCTGGATGGTCACAGACCTCAGTAAAGGGGTCTGGAACCCAAGAAAGAGGGCTTGAATTCTGTCCAGGGGGGTCTGTGCAGGGGGGTTCCCTGGCACAGAGCCCAGGAAGACACAGTCTTTGATTTTAGTCCATGGAAAAAGCTTCCAACACAGAGAAGAANCACCACCTAAATCTCGGGTGAGAGAAACCCTAAAACCCCGAGAAGAAGTATCGAGGATTTCCCACTTCTGAAACACCAGAACAACCTCAGGACACACTTGCTGGGTTGCTGCAATCAAGCATTCCACGCCCTTGCAAAGGTCACTCTGGAGGATCATAAAATCAGTGTAACAGAGCTCCAGCTGCTGGACAGGCCACAGGTACCCCCTTCCAAACTGGTGCTGGACTCCAGGTACCTCCTGCTGTCCTCTGAGGGATGAAAACAGTTCCTCCCTCACTGCTGGAGGGGAGCAGCTTCCCCGGGAATGCTGCCGACAGCCTGACACCCGGCACCCGGAGCAAACACTTCTCCTTGGAGGAAACTCACCCTCGGCCATCCCGGAGCGGCGGAGCTCGGCAAGATGCCACCACCATGCCCAATTCCTGAGCCGTGGACAGGCTTTTCCTCGGCCAAAGTGCCTCTTCCGCTACGTGTGTGCGTGTGTGGATCGCTCCCCAGTGATGTAAACACAAAGGCATGCGGAGCAGTGGGCGATATGTAAATCCAGCTGGAAAATCCCACAGCTCAGCCAATCTCCACGCTGCCTCCCAGCTTTGCCTCGGCTGCTCCGGGTTCAATTTAGTGCAGGAAGAACAACCCCTCTCCTAGCACACATGGATTTATTCCCCTGATCAGAGAAAGCTCCGGAGACAGAAAAGTCCTTCACTTGCTTTAAGGGGACTTTGAGTTTCTCACTCTCTTTTATAGTTCCCAAACTATTCAGAATTCTGAATAACAAACAGCAACACGCTCTTTGCCTGGAGAGATAATTTAGGGAAATCCAGTTAACTAAGAACAGCCACAAAAAGGCAGAGCTGGGGAGCAGGACTGTCCCAAAACACAGACACTGATGGTGGTGCGGGACATTTATTGTCAGGACACCCCTCCCACGGCTGAGGCTCTCCCAGGCACAGGCACTGCCCCACTCCAGCCCCAGGATATCTCGTTAAAAGCAGGAAGGTGACTCTGAAGCTCCAAACTCGGCTGTGCTCAAGGCAGAGCAGGAACAGCCCGAATTGATAATTTGGGGTGCTGCTGCCTTAGCTTTGCTGAGCTCAAAGAAGGGTGACAGGTACGTCTGTGAGCAACCAGCTGCCTCCCTCCTTGTCCCAGCTGTCCCTACAGCCCCTGATCCTACCCACGGGCACAGGGACGTGCTGGTGTGTGCCTCACCATGCCCAAGGCAAAGGGGCACAGGCAGGGAAGGGACAGTAAAAGGAATAAAAACCAGGAGGGAAGAGTTCCAACAGACTGAGCATGGCCACGTGACCCGAGCACTGAAACCCAAGAAGGATTTTCCCTCCAGTGCACTCCTCCTGGCACACCTGGGCTGAGATAACCCCTGAGAAAGGTACAGTCACGCTCCAGGAAATCCCACACTCAGATCCAGCAGGGACTGGAAGGTCCCTGGGAACAGGGGAACGCTCAGCCCTCAAGGTGACCAATGGCTGAACCCCACTGAGGCTGGAAAGTGCTCAGCAGTGCCCAGGTGCAGGGCAGAGCTGGCACCAGCACAGTGCTCTGCAACCATGCAGAGCCTGCAGGGCTCCCTGAGGCTCTGGCAGCACCTCGGGATTGTGGAGCCCTGGGGAAGGGAAGGGACACAAACTTCCATGTGATGTTCACACATGGCTCTAGGCCATCAGAGGCTGTGCTGCTCACCCTGGGATCCCCTGGGTCAGGCAACCAAACCACCCCTAAATTGGGGTTTTTCTTCCCTTCCTTGAGTCCAATCAATGTGAAAACCCCTGTTTGAGTGTTAGCAGTAAAGGTACCAGCATCCCCTGAGTGGAAACACCATTGTGGCTCAGGTTTCCCACTTCCACAGGGTAAAACATTCCCTCCCTCAGGCAGTGTCACCTGCACACAAACCAAACCTCAGTGCTGGAGCTTTCTGGGTGGATTCAGCATGTCCCTTCCCTGCTCCAGACAGGAGACCCCAGGACCTGGAGGGAATCCAGCAGACTGCAGACAGTACCTGCTCCTGCAGCTTCCTGCATGATTTTAGGGATCTCCCTTGCAAGGGGAGGTGTAGGTTGGACATCAAGGGGAATTTCTTCATGGAAGGGGTTGTAAGGAATTGGAAGGGGCTGCCCAGGGGGGTTTGGAGTCCCCATCCCTGGAGTTGTCCAAGCAACATCTGGGCATGGCACTCAGTGCTCTGGGCTGGGATCAGGCAGAGGGTGGATTCAATGGTCTTGGAGGTCTTTTCCAACCTAAACAATTCTGGAATTCTGTCATCTCACACTACTCTCACTCATCAAGGGCTTTCTGGAACCATCCTTCACCCCCAAACCCTCTCCTGCAAGCCCCACCATCCTCACTGTGGCTGGAACCTCAAACTACTGGCAGACAAACACTCGAGGCCAAAATGCAGCAGCTGTTCAAGAGGAACACGACTGCTGAGTGCAAGCTGAAAACACACTGCTGTGGGGGAAACACACAGGGGGGTAAAATTAGCGTGCTGCGATTGAAACAAAGGCAGAGCAACGTTGCCAAAGTGGAAAAAACAACTGCAAACAACTGCTAGGTCACAGTTCTTAACACAGCTACGGCCTGGCAGGGACAACAGCCTGGACCTGGTGGGTTGTGGACACGCCAAATCCGGGTCCTGTAACACTCACCCGCCCCCGGCAGCACAGGGTCGCTGTCTCCGACCCCAGCGGAGCTCAAAAAGAGGCTGAACCCAAGGGGAATCCTCCCCGCTGCCCTTCCCAGCACAGCAGCTCANGGCCGCAGCGCCGGTGCCCGGTCCCGGCACATCGCGCCCGGGCCTGCTCCCCGCTGCCGCCCGGCCCGGAAAAGCCGCGCCCAGCGTTCCTCGGGACTTGTAGTCCCGTGCGCCGCTTCCTGCCCGCGCCGCCGAGCCGCTCGGACTACAATTCCCAACACCCCCCGCAGACAGTCACTCCATGCTACATTCAGNGACCCCAGCGGAGCTCAAAAAGAGGCTGAACCCAAGGGGAATCCTCCCCGCTGCCCTTCCCAGCACAGCAGCTCAGGGATCCGACAGGAGCAAAGCGTTTGACAGCGTCTGTCACCGGGACAGAGCCCAGGAGCTCGTTTGAAATGAGGAGAGGACGGCACAATCCGCAATCCACAGCCTGATCCAGACCTGCAAATGTTCTGGGGTAGCTACGGAGACCTACCCCCAGATATCCCACATTTTGTATATTGTGACCCCAAAGCCCAGGGAAATGAGGTTACTGGAAGGGCAAAGGAAAGAACTCGCAGCAACACGTGCTGCGGTGGGACAAGGAATGGAGCAGAAACGCACAAAACTCAGCAGAAAAAGCCGAAGCTCAGCAGAGTCTGCGATGAGACCCAGCGAACACACCGGGAGGGCAGCGGGGGCGGTGAGCGAGCCCTGGCCGGGATTCACCGGGGACGGAACAGCGCAGATGATGCTCGAGCTCCTCTGAGCGCCCCAACAGAGCCGCTGGCACCCCCAGACACAGCGGGCGGTGGGCACGGGGCAGCCCCGGGAGCCTCCGCCGGCACCTCCCCGGCCCGCGGCCCAGCGCCCCCGGCCCGGCCCCTTCCCTCACGGAGCCGCCCG
>VXBB01012994.1:41287-55783 GCA_013399915.1 Illadopsis cleaveri
GGGAGGGAGGGAGAACATGACCCCAGCCCTGAGCATGGATCATCCAGGCCAAAGCCACCTTGAAGCATCTGGTGAGCAACCAAAAAAGCTGAAGCTCCAAAGGTGCCCCACATGCACTGACCTCCCCTTCAGGAGTTAATTAACATGGAGCCGGCAGCAACAGGAGTCACGCTAATTACGGCTGACCTATATTTTAGGGAGGTAAAGGCTTAGACCTAATTAAAGTCTGCACAGGGATCCAGATGCTGCTGGACCAGCCTGGGGAAAAAATTGATTTTCTGAGGATTGGGTATGGAACAGAGCAGGGTTCCAGGGTGCGGAAGGGGTCCTGCAGGCAGGAGACACAGCCAGAGCAAGCCAGAGCACCACTCCTGTCTGCTTCCCAAAGAATTTTGCCCAGAGAAGCTGTGGCTGCCCCATCCCTGGAAGTGTCCAAGGCCAGGTTGGACGGGGCTTGGAGTAACGTGGTTTAGTGGGAGGTGTCCCTGCCCAGGGCAGGGCGTGGATTAAGGTCCCTTCCAACGCAAACCATTCCAGGATNTTGGAGTAACGTGGTTTAGTGGGAGGTGTCCCTGCCGCGGGCAGGGCGTGGATTAAGGTCCCTTCCAACGCAAACCATTCCAGGATTCTGTGATCCCTGCCTGCCCCCAAGCACAGGGTGGCTGCAGAACACGGGTGAAAAAGCCAAGAAGGTGGGAGGAGCAGGGTGGGAAAAGGCAGGAGCTGGGCTGTGAAAGGGCAGGGGCTGCTGCCAGCAGCACACACCAGTATGATTCAGATGAACCAGGTGCCCAGGTCTCCCCCATACCACGGCTAAGTGACTTTCCAGCTTCCAATTTTATTTTTTTTTTTAAGGAGATGCCTCAATTCCCTCCTGTCAGCCCTTCCAAGGCACAGCTGGGGGCTGAGCTCCTAATAAGCATCCAAAGACAAAAGACACTGTGTGTCAATGCACTGAGACGTGAAATGTGCTGCCAGCCTTGCCTGCGAGGGGAGGGGCTGTGCTCTCAGGGCTCCTTCCTCATCTCACCTCGTTTGTTAGAACAGAGGTAACGCTCCCAGCAGCCTCCTGCTACAATTCGGGCAGGAAAACCATCCCAGCACCTCATCTCTGTTTCCCAGTTTCAGGTTTTGTGTCCTTTTTTCCTCGAGCAGTGTAAACGTTATTGAAATCTCGTCTAGCAGGGGCTGCAGTGGAATGCCTGCAGTGCCTGGGGTGGACAAACACGATGCTCCGAAGTTAAATTATCTTCAGGACATCAGATAAACAAAGTTGGAACCTTGCAGATGCAGGGGAAAAATTAAATTACCAAGTGCAGATGGTCCTCAATTAAGAGCAGCATTATCACACACCGAGGCCCCGCTGGCTGCAGCCCTGGCACAATCCCACGGCCGCGGCTGCCCGGGAGCAGCGGGAGGGAGGGAGGAGAAGGTGATGGAGTGAAACCGTGCCGCTCCTGAGACGTGCACAGACGATGCTCCCACGCAGATCCGGCCCTGCCGCCCCCCTCTGCTCTCCCAGCAGCTGCAGGAGGGGCAAATGCCCCACCCCGGGTCACAGGGTCCCCACAGTGAATCCCAGCAGGAGCAACTGGCACATCCCCCAAGTGCCTGAGCCCGCGCCACTGAAGCTGCAGCACAGCCCGGGATCAGCATCATCGACAAGCCGGCCTCTCCCAGCTCTTACACGCATGAACTCATTAATTAAAGCCTTTAAAGTTAAATTGGATACATGGATCAATTTGCTTCGCAATTAACTGGACAAATGGGAAGCTGCTCAGTGACACGATTCAGGCTCCAGCCAGGGGACCTCCACCCTGGCTCCCTGGAGCCTGTGCCTGGTGCTGGCTCCAGTGGTGCTGCGCCCGGGAGTGCCCACCCAAGCACCCCCCTGCACTTTTACCATAGAAAAGAAGCCCCTCAAATGTCATTATTGAGCCTTGGAGGCATCTCCTGCAGCTGAGGGGGGGGGGCAAATTCCTGTCAAAATGGGGATAAATGGCATTAGTGACTATAGATCAAAGCGAGCACAGGCGCTGGGGCAGCACAGAGTTAATTAGTGCCAGTAATGAGCTGTGGGACTGACAGTGCAGCCACCCAGAAATGTCATTAGGTTGTGGTGTCACCGGGCCAGGCCACCTGGGAGCCAGGGCTAGATTGGGTTATCCTTTATTTCAGGAAGCCAGGAGACACCCAGCAGTGAAGGACTGGCTGAGGGGATGCTGGAGCACCCCAGCCCTGTGCCAAGGCCAGCCAAGGAGCCAAATTCCCACCTGGCAAAGCCCAGGGAGCCTCTGCGAGACACAAACACTCCGGTGCCAGGAGGAAATGGGATGAGTTGTGATATAGCAGACGCACAAATAACCACCACCTCCAACTGTGGCTGCAAAAATAGATCAAGGATCGATATGGAAATCTGCCCAAAACAGCAGGACACTGCATTAAATTTGCTCGTTAAAACGCTGAGGTTTTCCCAGACATGTGCAGCCAGGGAGCTGCTCCTGGTGGCTCAGCACCTCTCCAGGCACAGCACCTGCCTCAGGGACATCCCAGCCCATTCCCAAGGCCAGGATCCAAGAGCAGCTCCACTTTGCCCCCTCAGTGCTCCAAAAACCAAAAACTCTAAATCCAAGCAGTGCCTGATCCAGCCCAGCCATCAGCACCTCCATGGAGGACACAGCCAGCCCACCACTGCAGCCTGGGAAAACCCTTCCAGGAGCACATTCCCTGCAGGAGAGGGGAGGGCACAGCCTGATGCTACGCTGGAACCTGTGGAAAGCCTCCGGGAATGCGGAGAGCGTGGCAGGGATGTGGGCTGGAGGCAGGGCTGTGCCATGGTGTGGCTGGACATGGTCCTGCTCCAGCCGTGCTGTGTGGGGCTGGAGGATGTCCCAGGCACTGGGAATCACATTCAGTGATCCTCTTCCTCCTCCTCAGCTGTGCCACCACCAGAAACACTCATGAGCATCCTGGGGGAGACCTGGGTGGCCAAAACACCTCAGAACAGTTCCCTCTGCCCCTCCTATAAATCTTCCTTTCAGAGAAAAATCCCAGCCATCCATCTCCCGGGGCAGGTGATGAATTCCTCAGCAGCTCTGTGCATTTGCACTGTGCAGCTAAAAATAGCAACTTCTGCCTTGGGATGTTTTCCTCCCCAGGCCTTGCACACTCCTGCCTGCAGCCGCTCCAGCGCCGGTGCCAAGATCCTTTCAGAGCCCACAACGCGCTCTGGCTGCTCAGCTCCTGCTCAGTTCCTGGGCAGATCCCAGGAAATGCAGATTAACACCACGGCCCCTCACAGCACACAGCACATCCAACCTGCCCTGGTGCCAGAGCCACCCCACAGCCCCTTGGAGGGGTCACCCCACCCTGTCCCCTCTGCCATGTCTGGCCTGGAGAAGGCACCAGCCCAGCTCTACATAAATGCCCCCCAGCCCTGGTCTCCAGATGGGCACAGCCCCTTTCCCACAGCACCCAGCAAGTGCCCCAGGGATATATCAGCAGCACTAGCCTTTGCCCAGAGCCGTGTTCCCGACATTAAACCCCAATTAACATCTCCCTGGCTGCCAGCCCTGCCGAGATAAGAGTCCAGGCTCTTGTTTGAGCAGCCACACCGAAGAATTAGTGACTTACCATCTTCTAGTCACATCAGTCTGCAAATAAAAGGGTTTTCTGGCAAGACGAGAATCCTGTCTTAGGGACTGCTTAGAGGTAAGAGGATCTGCTTAGGATCATACATTTTAAATTCAGCCTGGCTCTGCTTCTCAGCATCACCCACAGCATTCACAGTCCTGGGTGGGGGTCTTGTTCCCCCCCAGCCTGGCTGCTCCATGAAACCAGCAAAATCCTGGGATGATCCATGGGAAGGTTCCTTGAGGGAGGCACAGGTAGAGGAGACTTGATGCCCTCAAGCCCAACGAGGCTGCTGGGGCTCATCCCAACAGGAGGGGGACAGGGCCATGTGAGGCTTTGAGATGTCCCCACAGAGTGGGAGTGAGCCTGAGCCCCACAGACAGCCAGAGAAATCCACCGAAAAAATTCCTCAGGGTAGGATCTGCCCTGGAGACCAGAGCCACCAGAAAGCAGCAGGAAGGCTGCAGCCCATCCCTGCAGCTCCAACACATGGAATGGGATCCATCCCACCCAGGGATGGTCTGCACAGCTCCCCCACCACCCTGGGCTGCATTACTCACTCTTCCTATCTCTTTTCCCCTACTTTATAAAATAAAGGATATTTTTTTATAATATCCCTGCTTACTTCTAAACCAGGAAGCCTTGGAAACAAAGGGGGTAGAGATGGCTCACGCAGATCTGTGCCAATACTGGGAATAAGTAGCGTGGCGCTCGACATATTTATCTTAATTTTCCTCATCAAGGCCATGCCACGCTGCAAAGCTGAACAGGGATCTCCACGGAGCATTTATTGCTCTATCATTTCTCATCTGCAGCAAGCATGGCCCTGTCAGTGCCACAGAAATGAAAAATGGCTCATCAGGTCCTGTTAGACAGGGAATCGTTTATCTGGGGAGAAATAAAGCCTAGCAGCACTTTTCTGACCTTATAGATCTTTTCCAACCTAAACGATTCTAGGATTTGCCTCAGTGACTGCAGCCAGCCCTGGGCTGAAAACTTGCCTGAAGTTTCTGAGAAGACTTTACAATCCAATCTAAAAAAAAAAAAAAAAAAATCAGGGCTGAATATCCAGCAGCAAACATTCTGTCAGCACCCAGCAGTAACACAGCAGCGTCTGCAGACAGCACTGCAAACAGCATTATTAAAGAGCACTTCTCATCCCTAAAGAAAATGAAATCCCCAAAGACCTGACAAAGGAATCTGTAGCTTTTTATCCCAAACACTCCCATCCTTCACCCACAGCCAAGGCAGACAGCTCCCAAAAACTGCTGTGCAGCAAACCTGAGCCCAGATTCTTTGAAGGATTCAAGGAAAAGAGAGTGACTGAACAGCTCTAATGAGATTTTCTGGTGGCTCTATGAGTCCAGTCAGCCTCCAGGACTGGCACCCATCAGGTCCCAGTGCTCCCTGGTACCACAGAGCCCATCTCTGCATGGTGCAGTGGAAACAGGGACAGCCAGGGCTGAAACACAGCAGGTCCCGACCCTCCCTGCAGGGCAGGACCCTCCTCAGCCCTGTGGCTGCTGCCCAAAGTCCAGAACAGCTTTCTGAGGTTTCACCTTCTCCTCACCAACCACAGCAGTTCCACTTTGCCAAGGTTGGCAATGCCACCATGGTCCTGCCTGGCCATCTGCCCCTTCCTTGTACAAGAACAATCCTGAAATCCCCCTTGGACAGAGCTGGGGATGCAGGGGCTGAGCAGGCAGAGCCCCTGTCCCACCACTGCCCTGCCAGTGCCAGGGTGGCCACTCGGGTGCACCCACAGGTGGCACAAGGCAGAAGCCACAGCACAGGAGCGTCCCCAGCGCAGGCACCGTGCACTCAAAGCTTTGATCTTTGCAAAGCTTTTCCTCCTCCCTGGCAGCAGTCCCAGTTCTCTCATTTTCTGCTCTACTAGAGCAGGCTCTTCCCCAGGTTTGGGCACCACTGAAAGCCCCGGGAGATGGAGAGGTGCTGAGGAATTGCAGCACACTCAGCCGCACCGGCGCTTCCACGCCAAAACCACCCCAGTCAGTCAAACCAGTTTGGCCAACCCAGCTCCACCATTTGCTCTCCCCATGTGGGGCTCTGGAGCAGAGCTGCAAGCCAGGAATGTGCTGTGAGATCACCCCAGGGAGCTAAAACACCCCGAATCCTTCACTGTGGGTGCTGGAGGTCTGGGCAGCAGGGCAGACCACACTCCTGGAAAGCTGTTCCAAGACACTGCCAACCCTTTTACAAACAAAACTGAACCAAAACCCACATACAATCTCCTTGATTCTTTTTGTTGCACATTTGGGAAGCCCAGCCTCAGCCAAGATCTCCAGCTGGAGCAGCCAGGTCCTCAGGAGAGGATTTCCACCCCTCCCCTGGGCTGTGGGGCTGATCCCGGGAGAATCAGCCCTCCCAGAGCTGCTGTGCTCCTCCCCCAGCACAGCCGGCTGTCGGGAACAACCTGGCCTCACGTGTGTGTTATTCAGGAGGGAAAAACACATCACATCTGCCAGGCATTAACGCTTGCTTGGGAACAAAGTTATTTTCGGCATTGTTGAGCACTTCTCCCATTAATTCATGCACGCTGATAAGTGCAGCTCATGAATGGCTTGAAGGAAGTTCGGGCTGAGCCACAGAGACACTCGCTGAGCCTCAGCCTTGCCTGAGGCCACCTGGATGTGTCACCCCCATGCAGAGGGGTCTGGGGAGCAGCCCCACAGAGCAGGACCCCCTCTCCAAGCTCAGCTCCTCAGTGCTGAGTGAACAGTGCTCTGGGCAGGGACAGGGACACGCAGCACGGAGGGCTCACATCCCCACCAGCCTGGCACAGCTGCCAGCCCTTCACCACGCCTGGGGCTGTGGGGGCTGCCCAGCACTGTTGCCAAATCCGGGCTCAGCTCTAAAAACTGGCACCAGGAGTAGCAACAATTCCCAGCTCTTCCTCTGAGGAAAACGGGGCCATGCAGAGCCAAGGGGTCGCAGTTCAGCTGCTTCCCCACAGCTCCCAGGGCCAAGCATGCTCAACATCAGGGAAAAAAGATGAACCAGTGAAAAAAGACCCAACCATCTGGCTGCAGCAGCTGCAGGAAGGGCTCCCTGTGCTCCCCAGAAGGGGTCTGCACTGACCCTGCACTGCCTGGGGCACTGTGCATGGATGCTCATCCAGGGACCGTTCTCTTCCAAGGAAGATCCCTGGACAGGGTCTCTGACCCCCCAGCAGTGAGGCTGGGCTGAACTATCCATCCACACATGCAGCTGTGATTTTTCTCAGTCATCAGCTCCAAAGAAGCAGCAAGGCACGGAGGCACTGGTGGGACCGGCTGCTGCTGAGTGGCACGAGAAGCAAATCCAGCAATTTCTACCAAATTCAGCATCCAACACAGGGCAAGGGGTCTAAACTCCCCAGAAAGGCTGGGGCTGCCCAGGTGCCCTCAGCAGCCTCCTGCACTTGGCTTTGGGAGGAAAAGGATGATTAACAGGGAGTTGTTCCAAGGTGGGGAACACAGGACCCACAGCCAGCTGTCCCCGGGGGGATGTGCCAGGCACTGGGGCCAGCCCAGGCTCGGTCCTGGTGAGGAGGAGCAGCAGCCCTGGCGTGGGGCAGCACCTCCAGCTCCTCCTCAGCCCAGCACACATCCCAGCCGGGGCTCACGGCCATGGTGCAGCGGCTCTTCCCCAGTAACAGCGTTAATGCCACAGAGCCTTCCCGGGATCGTTGCCGTGGTGATGCTGCGCAGGCAAAGCTGGAAAAGCCAAAGCCTCCATTTCCCCAGTGTGTCACTGAGCCTGAGAACATCGAGGCTTGGCAGGCAGGAGGAAAACGTCCCGAGACACAGGCAGATGGCACAAGGGCTGGCGAGGTGGATGTGATGGCTTCGTGGCATCTGACCCAAGCAGCTGAGCACAGCTCCCACCGCTCCCCTCCTTTCCATACATTAAATAGAAAAACCCCATGCAAAATGGAACAAAACCTGTCCAGGTGTTCACACCAGGATCAGTCACATCCTCAGAGATGTATTAATGGTTTTATGGCCCCTAGAAGATGACCCTTCCTGCCTGCTGACCTCCTGTGGGTAGAATTGACTCAGCCCTGCCACACCAACATCTTCCTCAGGCTCATCAGAAGCATCACTGAGACCCCCATAGCACCCATTAAACTCCTCCTCACCCTGGGACAACCACAGCCCATGGCAATGGATATCACCCTTGAAAGCTGAAGCACCACAAGCTCCCAATTCACTTTAGTTATGATCGGGGAGAAACACATTTTCCCAGTGGAGGCATAAAGATGAATTATTTGCTGTTGTTTCCGAGAGATTCACCAATGCCTCAGGGCAATGACTCGGTGCTGAGCCAGGATTAAATATGCTGTATGTCCCTGGTAGACAAACAAAGCTGTGTGAGCTCCAGGGTTCTGCTGGGATCCCGAGCCAGGGCAGCTCCAGCACCCTGGGATGGAGCCAGGAGCCACACTGGCAGTGCCCAGCTCTGCCCGTGCTGCCAACAACACAGTATTTTGTTTCCAAAGACTCTGCAGGTAAAGCCCTCAATCCCCCATTGCCTTAGGAACAGTGTGTGCCCCATCATCATCCAAGGACAGGGACACACCACACTGCAGCTCCCTCCACCCCAAACACAGCTCTGACCTGCCTGGATGGGGATGGTTTTTCCCAGTTTTTCCCAAGGAGGATGACCTGCTGGTGCTCACTGTTCCAGGCTTTGGCACGTTCCATTGCTGCCCTGCCTTTGGCCACGGTGATGCTCAGTGCCACCATCACAGGGACCAGCAGAGCCCCACAGATGGGACTGACCCCATGGCTCAGGTCTCAGGGAAGTGGCTCTTTAGGGAAAGGGGAAAAGGGAAAGGTGTTTTTCAGGGAAGAACAACACACAGCGAGCAGCTGGTGAGCTCAGCCAGAGTCAGCTCCTGCCACTGCAGCACTGCCAAACTCGGGACTGGCACCTCACCCTTCCTCACAGAGATCATCAACATCCACCCCGGGAATAACTCAAAGCCCGCTGGGAGCAATAATTAATTAACAAAACGAGCCAGTGGCTCAGCAGAGAGGCAGCAAGAGCTCAGGGGACCACAGAAGCTGAGCAAGGCAGAGCCACGGGGCAGGGTCACCTCAAATACCCATCCTGGGGGCAGTGAGGGGTTTAGAGACACCCCAAAACCCACCTGTCCCCCCTTTCCTGGGCGCCTTCCCTCTGCTTTCAAAGAACAATCCAGTTCTGCACAGCTGAGTTCAATATTTTTTCACAAATAAAAGATGAAAGTGAAATTAAGCCAAATGTATTCCATTAAATATTGAAACCATTTAGACTTACTCTGGCCCCATTTAAATGTTTTACTGACTATAAAACGCTCCCTCACAGGTCCTGGCACCGGGAGCGGATCCAGCCCGGCTCAGATCCATGGCAGGGGATGCTCCAGTGCCCAAATTGGCCTCTCCAGAGCCAATTTCCCACCTGGCAGCAGCCAGAGAGGAGCCAACACAGCACAACCATGTGCCCACAGCCTTCCCCAGCCCCTGCTCCTGCTCACCCTGCTCCTTCACAGTGATCCTGCCGAGCTGGAGCAGAGCAGGAGGGGATCTGACCCACACCCTGGACACACTGTGAGTGGGTGGGAATTGCATTTCCCAGCTGAGTTTCCCATGGTTCCCATCCTCTGTAGGGGTTCTGGGCTCCCACACAGCTCTGACCAGGAGGATACAGAGGCAGGTTATGCTGAGCACCTTTACAACCTCTCTCCTTCCACCAGCAGTTCCCAAGTTTGGGTTCTCCTTGCCTGTATCTGGGCACTGCAGCTCCTGAGCAGCCCAGGGCTTCTGCTCTCTCCTGAGCTAATTAAATCCATTATTCCAACCACCCCAGGTCAGGACAGACCCACAGGGACACCAGCTATCAACAGGCACCATGAAGACACCAAGCACCAGCAGGGCTGCAGGAGACACTGCTGCCCTTCCAGCAGCATCTCACAAACCCCACATCCCCAGCGCTGTCATGTCAGCTGAAATGGATACAAAATTCCACATCCAAACTATTCTGGGTGGTATTTCTGACACCAAGGAGGTGGAGAAGGCACCTTCCCACCATCCTGCAAAGAGGATTAAGCTGCTTAAGAGTTTTTTTACCAGGTTCTGGGGCTGGCTGCCACTGCAGCTGCTCAAGCGCTTCTTTGCTTTGAAGACATTCATCTTCTTTCTGTGCCTTCCCCAAGGCAGGAATGGAGCCCCTTTGTCCACTGGGATCACCGCCTGCACACGGGGGTTTGCATCTTCCTGCTCTGCTGCAGAACTGGGGGTTATTATTTTCCAAAAGCAAGAGGCAAAAGGAGGATGGACAAAAGCCTGGGAGCCGCGAGGAGCGGGCGCAGCCGCCACAGGCACCGCTCGCAGCATCTCTTGGCAACTGAGCCCCTGCATGCAAATGACAGGCACCGACTGCAAAGCTGAGAGTGTCCCTCTGCAAGGGAGGGAGCAGCCGCGGCAAGAGAAGCAGGCCTTGGTTTGCCATGGGAAATGGGTATTAACTGCCCCAAGAGCCCGTCCTGGGAGCAGGGAACAGGCACCAGCAGCAGCTCTGGAGGAGCAGAGTGCTCGGAGTCACACATGGGCACAAAGGGGACAATCCCAGCATGTCCCAGCTGACCAGTGCTGCCCTTCCTGGGCAAGACTGGCAGGATCTGCCTCCCCGTGCTGGGTTTGGGCACAGCTGGTCCCTACAGCATCATGTCCATGCCCTGGAACCAGGCAGAAGGGGGTGGGAGCATTGCAGGAACCACCTGAGACTCCTGGAACGGTTTGGGTTGGAAGAGATCTCAAAGACCATCCAGGTCCAGCTCCCTGCCGAGGACAGGGACACCTTCCACTANATGTCCATGCCCTGGAACCAGGCAGAAGGGGTGGGAGCATTGCAGGAACCACCTGAGACTCCTGGAACGGTTTGGGTTGGAAGAGATCTCAAAGACCATCCAGGTCCAGCTCCCTGCCGAGGACAGGGACACCTTCCACTAGACCAGGTTGCTCCAATTTTCATCCAGCCTGTCCTTGAACACTTGCAGGGATGGAAATCTGCTCTGGGCAAATTGAGCCCAGCTCTCCATTTCTCCAGTGAGAAATGCAAAAATATGAAATCAGCTACTGGCTGCTATTAAAATTCATCCAGCAATGGGAGCTGCAGAACAAACTGATTTTCAGACAAAAAGCTGCTGGAAACACACAGAAACATGGAATGATTTCGGTTGGAAGGGACCTTAAAGGTCATCCAGTTCCAAGCATTTGCCATGGACATACTCAGGGTGGGAACACAGGCATCCCCTGCCCGGTCCTGCCCCACCTTCCACATCCTGGTTGCACCTCTGTTGCCACTGGCATGGCCCTATGAAGGGGAATTTGGTCCAAGCAACTTGGCAGCTCCAAGATGTTTCTCCCAGGAAAAGGCCACTTCCCTCCAGAGCTCCAGCCCTGGAGACCAACTAAACCCAGCCCCCTGCAGCAAACCCCCATCCTGACCCCACACAGCAGAGGAGAGACCAAGCACTCTGCCCAGTGCCTGAGTTCCTTCCCTCCAACATCCAGGGATAATTTTGCACAGAAAGACACTGAAATTAATTTATTTCCGTTTCTTTCTTCTGGCCTAAGCAGCTCCCCTCCCACTTTTTCCAGATTGATCCATCAGAAAATGAGGCCTGCTAATGCTCTGTGCCAACCGCTGAGATAAAAGCCAGCCCTTGGCTTTCAGGAGGCTCTGGGTTGCTCCAGCCCTTCAAAGGAGAGTTGGGTGCTCCACCAGGCAAAGGCTGTGAGGGCAGGGATGTGGGCTGGGACATGGGCACCTGCTGGGGACCAGAACATTGCCCCAAGGGCAGGGATGTGGGTGCCCACTGGGGACCAGCAGATGCTCAGGGCATCCACTCCCCTCCCAGCACACCCAGGACCAGTCTGGGTGAATCCAACCCGTGGTCACTGTTCCTCTGCTCACCCTGCAGGGCTGGAGCAAAGATTCCTACCCTCCTGCAAAGCTCAGGAGCCAGGGGAAGCCCATGGAAGGTGCATGCACCAACACAACAAAAAACAAGGAGAGATGCAACGAATCTCCCACGTTAAAAAAAAAAAAAATCAGCGCTGATTCCAGCCCTGAGCAGCACAGGGCTGAGTGTAATCAGGAGTCCTTAGAGCTCAGGGTCACCGGGGACAGGTTTTATTTACAGCATGGGGGCCGTCCCAGATTAACCACGGCACAGCCAAGGCTGGAGCAGAGCACGGAGCCTCCCCAGGGGGCTGTGCTGGGGAGCAGCTGAGCCCCCTCACAGCGCTGTCAACCTGTGGACATCAAAGCTGAGCCTTCAAAGGAAATATCCCCTGTGCCCACTGCCTGCCCTGGAAGCCTGGAGCTGTGCCCAGGCACCGGGGCTGGTTCCCTCCCTCCTGCTCCTCCTCTCGCAGCAGCACCTGAGCTCGATGCCAGGGCGATGCTGCTTTGCTCCCTGTCCTCGGGGCAGCCACAGAGGAGTGACACCACTGCAGAACACCGAGAGAGGCCACCCTGCTCTGAACTCCACCAGAAAGTTCCATCCCGCTGATTAACACAGGAACCATCACCCCTGCTAATGCAAAGCAGCTCATTAGCACCTCTTCCCAGGGAGAAGAGGCTCGTCCCTAATTTTTTTCTTTTATGTTCTTCTCCTTTCAGGTCCAATTAGTACAAAAGTCTTCACTTGCCTAACCCTGCTATGAGGATGGGGCTGGGCAGCCCCATGGAGCCCAGCTGACACTGGGGACAGGGACACAGTGGGTTCACGTGGCCCTTTGGCTTCTCTGCTTTGGCCAGACCTCCCCCCTGTAACTCAGCTGTCACGACAGGACTCAAGTCCCGCTGGCTGCTGCAGCTTGAATTTCTGTCGAGGTTTCTGCAGCGTTGCCAAAATGACAAGAACAGGCAGCTCCTTCCGTGGCACTGAGAAAATCGGGATTCACATCCCTGAACACTAAACCTGCTCTTTTCCAGGAACCCCTTCTCAGAACCCAAATGTACGGAGTCAGGGAAGCACACACGGCCTGCCCAGAGAGCTGCCTTGCCCTCACCGCTGGGGATATGTGGGGAGAGACCCCCCCAAGCAGAGGCACCTGCCAGGATTCCCCAGACAAGACCTGGTGCCATGGCTCGGGACAGCTCATGAAGGGCAATAATTAAGCCCCTCATTATCTAGCAATGAAACCTTGAAGGTGACACCTGTGGTCCAGACACTGAAGGCAGAGAGGAGTTTGTCCCCCAGCCTGAGGGGAAGCAGCTCAGGAACTCAGACAGAGGTTTCTGCTCAGCCAAAGCTCTGCCAGGAGCAGGACCCAGGAACAGGAGCAGGACTCTGCCTCGATGGCACCCACAGTGGGGGCTCACCCAGCACTGCACCCCCAGCTCAGGGACACCCTGGCCCTGTCCCAGCTGAACTGGGAAGGCTGGAATCATCCCCAGGAGCTAAAGATGCTCCCCTAGCAAACCAAATCTTCCCAGGACAGAACACTGAGGACTCAGCACCTCCAAAGCTCAAAGCCAACAGGTGCCATTTTGATGCCTTCTTTCAATATTACAATCATCTTTATTTCCCCAGCATCAGTGGTTTGTTTTCCAAACACATTCAGATCAACATCCCTCTTTGTTTAAGAGATGATAATAAACAAACACGTCACGGGAGGTTCTCCCTCACATAAAACAGTGGGAGGGAACAAACCTCAGGGGCCATTAGGAATAGTAATGCCAGATTAATTTTAAATGGATTTCTATTCATTTACATTCGCCCTGGCCTATGTAATCCATTAGCCACAGCTTTGGGTGCATCTAATGGTTTGACATCCTTGAAAATGAGCAATGGATGCTGGAGCCCACTGGGACCAGTGGATGGGGAGAGGAGGGAGCTGGGCTGGCGTGGGGGCTGCCCCCAGCGTGGCTCCATCCCATTCCAGAGCACTTGCAGGGGCCAGATGGCATCAGGAAGAGCAGAGATGGTCCCCAGCACAGTGTCAGGAGCTGGGCAGCTCCATCCCCATGGTTTCCTGGGGGAAATGGGCCCCAGGGACCCGGCAGGTCCCAAACAAGGTCGTGCGTGCACAGGAGCACAGCTGCCACACGCGCTGGCCTTGGGGAGCTCCCTGCAAGCATCTGGTGCCAGCGAGGCTCAGAGTCTGGCACAAACCCTGCCAAAACCCCACAGAACCCCAAAATAACCCTGCTGTGCTCACTGAGCGCCTCTCACAGCGGGCCAAGAGAACATAGCAAACCCCAGTGACACCTTCCCACCGCTGCCACCTCGCAAACAGCCTCGCCTGCTCCAGCCAGCAACCCCCTGCCAAACTCCGAGGCTGCAGAGAGAAGGACCTGTGGTACGACAGTTCTGTGATTAAAAAGACACAAATTAAAACCAGCAGAAGCCTCCAGTGTTGCCACTCCAGTGCATCATGTGCATGGCAGTGCCCACGGCGAGAGAGACAATTACCAAACAGGATTATCCTGGTGGGAACAGAGGCACATCAAAAAACTATTCCCATGTCCCCCCAAAATTATGAATGCCTTACAAGGATGATAATAATGAGTTTTAGGGCATACACGTGATCTCCCCCACTGTATAATCTGCCCATTTCAGAGACATGTAGCTCTAGCAGCTCTATTAGAGAAGTAAATTAACCCTAATTTGATTGCTTCTCAGTAACAGTCATTTCAGCGCTCTAATCAATAAGTCACAGGGTTTTATGGCTGCCCTCTGTATCAATCACTGCAATCAGTAATAAAACGCTTTTATTTGAAGAACACCTGAAACACTGTGTAATTACCTTTGTATAAAATTACAGACCCAAATTTACCCATCTCACCTGCAGCAGCCCCCAGCCT
>VXBB01012994.1:75673-153215 GCA_013399915.1 Illadopsis cleaveri
TTTTTTTTTTTTTTTTCTTTTTTTTTCTTTTTTTTTCTTTTTTTTTTTTTAGTGTATTTTTGTAGCGCAAAAATGCTGCTTGAGGCAGCACTACAGAAGTGCCTATTTTTGTATCTCACAGCTGGCTGGGTGTGTGTTAGGGCTTGAATGCAGCCTTTCCACGTGTGGCTTGGAAAATCCAGCTGTTGCATTCCTGCCTCTGCTGCCGCTGCTCCCAAATGCCACATTTCCAGGAGCAGGATGCCCATCCTGGCACAGGGGCTATGGGTTGTGCGTGGAGACCCTGTGCAGCGTTTGTGGCTGTCAGGTGTTTGAGTGGGGCTGTCAGGAGAGGTGCCAAACAAACCTTCCCTTGTGGGGGATGCTCATGGCCCCGGTGTGCAGCGTCCTGCTGGCAGCGGGAGCAGCGCTGTCACTCTGGGAATGTTCACGGGTTTTCCCTCCTGGGTTGCTCCTGTGCTGGCCCTCCCATGTGCAGGGGCTGTGTGGCTGTTTGGGAGCAGAGGGAACCATCCAGCCACGCTCTGCAGCCAGTGCCAGGTCCTCTCTGGGGTGATGAGAACAAGAACCACGGGCCCTGTCCCATGCCACATGCTCCCAGCACAGTGCATGTGCCACATTTCCTCTCCTGGGGCTTGGAGAGCTGAGGGAGCAGCTGGAAACCACAATGGGATGCAGAGTGGAGCCTCTAAGAAAAGTGTTGTAGCCACATTCCCTCCTCTTTGCTGGGCTTTGTACTCCCTCAGACACCTCTGCTTAAGCTGTGTTGTTTCACCAAAAGAGGAGCAGGACAGGGTTTTAGGGTGGTGACTGGCTTGTCACCCCCAGACAGGTCCCAGGGGCATGGGGGACCTGGTGAAAAGCTCTGGCAGAGCCTGTGCAGGCACTGTGGTGCTGCAGGGAGTGCAGAGCTGGCCCTCAGCAGAGTTGGGTTTCACCCCTCCCCAGATGAAAAAAATGGGTTGGAAAGTTTTGTGGAAAGAGTGAGTTTGCAAAGGAGGGGTTTGGATATGGAAAGAGCAATCAACTGGCACCTTCCATGTTTCCTATTGCTGTACCAGCTCTGGGATCTCATAGATTGGTGCAGACACAGCAGGAGGGCAGCTCTTACCTGAGACCTGGACGTGATCCAGGCAATCCTGCAAAAGCATCAGCATGGAATATGGGCACTTGCCTTTGAGGTTGGCAGAGCTGCTGCCGTTCCAGTCTTATAAATGATTCCAGCAGGATGAGTGTGACTCCTCAGGGATTTGTGTCCCAGAACTGCCCTCGCACCTCAGCACGGCACAGTTAAAAAGAAATCTTCTCCTATTCCCTAAAGCCAAACACAGCACTGAAACAGGATGCAGAGTGATTCCCTGGGAGAAGAGTTTCCATTGGAAAATATCTTGGCTCCTGCCCAAGGCTGTGTGAAGCAGTAGAGGACAGCTCGTTACTGCTACCTGCGTGATTTTCTGGAAGAGGACTTTTAACATAAGCCATAGTTAGTGAAGCCATTAGTCAGGATCCCATCTCAGCTCCTTCACTGCACAGCAAAAAGAAGATTCCCTGTCCTCCCAGACTCCAGGGACGACTGCAAGTAGAGAGCCACTGCCATGAGCAGAGTGGCGTTGGCCAGAGATTCATAAGTAATGAATTAAATCTGTGCAGAGCAAAGGTTTCTGTCAGAGTGTGGGAACATTATTTTACTCCTACGGAGGGAAAACATGAAGTCAGTGGCTTTATAGACTGAGCTCTGCGACCTCTGATTGCATGGATCGGTGCAAAGTTTGAATCAGAAGTCTCAAAAAAATTAATGTAGACAAAACTGAGATGGGAAAACAAAAGCTCGAAGAGGCCAAGGGTTAGGCTTTGTTAGTCTCTGAGTTGTGTTAAGAAAATTCACTGTAGCTGGTATCTGTGGTGGATTGTGTTCCTACAGCAGTAAGGAAGGGCTTTATTTAAGGAAAATTGAAAGGTGCTTCTCCTGTGTGCAGGAAAGCTGTGTAGGGCACAGCACAGATCAGACAGCACCGTGGAGACAAAGCTCGAGCTCTCTGGGTGGCACTCAAAGTTCTGCTAGGCTGACACAAGACAATTCCCAAGGTTTAATTGAGAGGGAAGACCCACCCTGTTTTCTGCAGGGAGTGCCAGGAGCATCACTGGTTCCTGAATCTGTTTCATACAACACAATAACTTCAGTAGCCCAACAGCCAGACCCTGAACTCTGCGCTCCAAAGCCCTCACTGTCCTTAATTACTACATCCAGTAATTAACCATGACTTGGAAAGCTCTGTGTCTTTCCAATGCTTGCAGGACAGTGAACTGTCAGGGCAGCAATGCCATGGGCCTTGGGTAGTTGAATTTCTGATTACATGCACAGATTGCATCTGATACAGCCACAAATTTAAGTGGCATTAACTTGGGTTTGCCTTGCATATAGTGCCCCACGCTGTGCAGCCAGTCAGGTGGGAATATTTCCCTCTGGCCTAAGTTAGTCTTTGCAGCAATTAAAGGGTTAATTACAGCTGGCCATCAGACCTCTCAAACAAGCCAGCATGTGCTCTGTCTTCCTGTGGATGAGCCAGACACATCCAAGCCTGTAGCTTGATCCCACAACTTCAGAGAGAACTGGGAGAGTTTGGAAATTCATCTCCCAACACCCCCGCTCCCACAGGACCCACAGCTTCCCCTGGAGCAGGTCCACTCTGGCTGCTTGGGAAAGGCATTCCATAAGACATCAGAGGATCTTTTCACGGAATCCCGGGATCATTTAGGTTGGAAAACACCTCCAAGCTCACTGAGTCCAACCTGTGGCCAATCCCCCTTCTGAGGATGGGCAGTCCAGCTCTGGATCCTCCTGTCACAGGTGGATGCTCTGATCAGCACCCTGAGCTCCCTGTGCAGACTGACCACAATTCCTCTGTTCCCACTGAGCAGGGAGCTGCTGTCCCCTTTCCTAGCTTGCTCTGCAGCTCCTGGAAGCTGCTGGATCCTGCAGCAGCCATGGAGGTTTGTGTGCAAGGCCAGGAGGAGCTTCCCTCTGTCCTCCCCTCGGCAGGCAGGGAAGTGCAGTGCATACCTTGGTTTGGGAAGGAAGCCGAGCTACTGGGGGCAGTGTTGTCTAAGAGCTGGAACACGGAGGGGGAAGCAGGACTCCTGCTTTTGTTTTCAGTTTGACCTTGGTGGTGTGGGCTGGGCTGTCAGGGATTCCTCTGCATCCCTCTCCCTGACTGAGCCGTGGGGCTGAGGCTTCATTGCTTGGTGAGAGTATTGTCCTGGTTCTTTATGGGAATTAGGTGCTTGTGGAGTGTTTCAGTGCCTGGCTGCTCGATAAATGACCTGGGTTTGTAATTCCTGCTTGCCTGGTGCTCTGCTTCTCTGGTGAGGAAGCAGTAAAACATCCCACAGCAGCTCTTGGGAAGGTGAATCTTCAGGCTGAGCAAGGTGAGCACTGAGGCAGCAAAATAGAGATATGGACTCACTTTGACAGGTTCATTGGTACCCTTGGTCCTGCCTTCACACCTCTTCTTCCTCATCCTCCAAACCAAACACAACCTTGTGCTTGGGGGACCATCCTGAGTAGCAGGTACTGGAGCCAGCAGGGTCCCACTGTGCTCCCATAGCTGCAGAACCATTAGTTCTGCTTTTAAAGCATCTGGAAAAGAAGCAAAGTTTTGTTTTCTGCTCAACTTGTATTTTTTGTTCAGGGCAGAACCACCAGCTTCCCAAACAGAGGGATCCCAGCTCCAGCTGGGAAGTCAGTGTTGTGTCCAGTGCAAAGGAGCAGCTCCTGAGAGGAGTGTGATTGCATTTCAGGGTTCCCACTGGAGTTTGAGATGGCAGGGATGCCTCCAGTCCTCCTCCTGGCTGCAGCTTCACTTGTGCACTTGTTTCTTTTAACTTCTTGGAGTCCTAATTCTGGCTGGCTCACAGGTTGTGTGATAGTAGAATCATTGAATAACAGAATTGTTAAGGCTGGAAAAACCCTCCAAGATCATTGGGTCCAACCATTCCCCCAGCACTGCCAAGACCAGCACAAAGCATGTCCTCAGCCATTTCTTGAACACCTCCAGGGATGGTGACTCCACCACATCCCTGGGCAGCCCCTTGCAATGCCTGACCACCCTTTTCATGAAGAAATTCTTGCTGATGTCCAACCTGAGCCTCCCCTTCCTGTTTTTCAGCTGGGTAAGGCTGTAGGAGCTCCATGCACAGAGTGAGGGTAGTGCCTGAGGTCGCACAGGGAGTTAGTGTCCAAATGCAGCTGAGTGTGACAAACACGTGGGTTTGCACATGGGGCTGGTGTGATGTGGAGGTCCTGTGGTGTGAGATGATGGGCTGGGGCTGCTCAGGGATCCAGCTGCCCCTGGAGCATCTTCAGGGTGGTGGAGCTGCGTCCCCTGTCCTGGTCCCAAGGGCAGCACAGCACGGCTGAGATGTGGGTTGGTTTGGAGTGGGAATAGCAGCAGCTGGTCACTGCATCCCTGTGCCTGCCTGTGAAGAGCTGGCCCTGCTCCTGGTGTCCCTGGAGGTCCCTCCGTGGTGACCTCCAGGCAACAGGATTCATTTGGTGTGGCAAGGGGAGCAACATTTCATCCTGGACCTGTGCCAGGGTTCTGGATTAATCATTAGTGCACTTAATGGGTTGTAACTCAAAGGCAGAACCATCCACATCACCTGAGGACTCTGCACAGCAGGCAGTGGGGATCAGGTGCTGGCACAGCTCTGCTGCCCAGAACTGGGGCTCCCAGGAGGCGTGAGGGAATGGAGGCAGTGGTTAATAGGTAGGATGGAGTTAATCATTCACTGAATTCCTCAGCTACAAACTCTCTCCTCAGTATTTTTTCTGGTGCTGTTGCTGGAAAGGAAATGGGGGTATGTGAAGCAAAACCACACTTAACAACTCACAGTAGCCCTGGTGTGTGCAGGGTTTCTTGCCTTGTGCTGAGGGTGGAGCTCCCCTCTGAGAGGAGATGCTTGGATGGTCTGGTAGAGCTGAGCAGTGCTGGGATATTTGATATATCTGCACCTTTCCCTTTGGCTGCCCTGGGCCAGGCCCTGGAGAAGGGAGTGTCTGGACTTTCACCTGCCTGAGACCCAGGAGAGATCTATATTTTTCTCACATTAGTCAATCACCAACAACTCAGACAAAAGTGAGAGAACTTATCTTAATTAATAAAATAGCAAGGATGCAATTACTTAAAGAGTCCAGCTCTGCCAGCCCAAACATGAGTCAGCTATCTCTCATAAATCTTGAAATTAAAAAGAAACAAAAGAAGGCTAAATGCTGGTGCCTTTTTTGTTTTGAGCCTGAACTCCCGGGTAGGAGACATCTGGGAGCATCCGTGTCTCACTGAGGAGATACAGAGGAATAATAGATTTCAACAAAATAGAAGGAAAATGTAGAGATTATAATTTAATGTCATGATTCCAGGAGACAAGAGAACCCACCACTTCTTTTAGGGCAAAGACTGAGTGTATTTTCTGATTCTTTTGGGGGTAAAGATGTGTGTTGTAGGGCCATGTACCATCGGACCAGGTACAGGAATTTTTCACATATGAGTGAAAAATAACCCAGTTGGTGTTAGTCATGCAGAATGTGTTAGCAGTTCGACAATGGCCTTAAACACTGAGTGGGATCCAATTTAAACTCATAAAAGTGAGGAAGTCTGGACTTGGAGTCTGTTCTTCTACCTGTGTACGCAGCCGTGGATGGAGTAGCTGTGGCATAAACAGCCTAGGAAGGCGTTGGGATTTCTTTTTACCCCATTAAACAGTTGTCATTTGTTTCCAAGGGTTTGATTTTTATTGCTCCTCCTGTTTCACACAGCAGGAAATTAAAAAAAAAGCAGCCCAACACACAAGAAACAGATGCAAATTTTTACTTGCTCGATTCGGCTGAATGTAGGAGCTGGGGCTCCAGGTTGCTTCACAAAAATGTCTTAATGTCTGATGATTCTGAATGTAATAAAAATATGTGAAATCCATCCTCAGGCCTCTGAGGTGGTGATCTTAGAGATCTTTTCTAACCATGGTGATTCCACGATTTGCCTTTTTGTGTTATATGGGAACACCAGTCATGAGTACAAAACGCTTTCTGCAGTTACAGCCCGGGCTGGACAAAAGCATGGTTATCGTGCTTCTAGTGCCTTCCCTTTCCTCTTCCCATCCCTGGAAGTGTCCAAGGCCAGGTGGAATCAAGCTCTGAGTGACCTAGTACAGTGGAAGGTGTCCCTGCTCATGGCAGGGGGTGGGACTGGGTGATTTTTAAGGCCCTTTCCAACCCAAACTGTTCTGTGATTCTACAATTCCCCTCCTCTGCTGTCAGCCTCAGCATCATCCCTCTACCCTGCAGGAGCTGGGGAGCTGCCCTCCCTGTGGAGCCCCCAAAATGCCAGATGTGCTCCAGAGCCAGCCCTTGCCCTCCTGGGTCCCTGCCAGGCTGTCAGAAGGGTGTCAGGATCACAGTCACTCTGTGTGTGCAGGCTGTGCTCTCCAGGGCTGCTCTACTTGGGAAGCACTCACCAGACAGGGCAGGAGGCAGCTCTTGGAGTTTTCTTGGCAGGAGGGTGTGGAAAATGTTGGAAAGGAAAAATGGAGCTCAGGCAGTCAGTCTGCAGCCGTGTCTGCCTCGGGATGGGCAGCGAGCACGGGGCTGGGAGCTCCACATGCTGCTCCATCCCTGCCCTGCTCCCCATGCCTGCCTGCTCCCACTTTTATTTTATTGTGAGGAAAATGGGAGTCTTTGATAACCTTTCAAGGCACAAGATGAGACAGACAGACTGCTCATTGGGAAAAGCCTTGAGGTCTTTGTGTTCCTGACCCCCGAGTGACACAGTGCAGTGGCAGAGCCGTGCCCAGCGTGGGCTGGTGCTGTTGGAACAGGCACGGCTGGGCTGCCATCCCAGCATGACTGAGCTGAAAAAGGGACCTGTTTTGTCTTCTGGTGCATGACCCAGGAGCTTTTCTGACCACAGATACCCAGGCCATGGTTTTCCCATCTGTTTTCCCACTCAGTGCTCTGGGCTGGGTGACAAGGTGGGGACAGGTCACAGGTTGGACCTGTGGGTGTTGGAGGGCTTTTCCAACCAGAGCAGACCACAGATCGGCAGCATTATGGAGGATTCAGTTCTTGCCCTGTGCCATGCCTTTTCCTCATGCACTGGTGATCCTTCTCTCCATGCTGAGCTGAGCTGTGATGCTGGATTACAGCCCTCAGAGCAGTGGCTCCCTGTGCACAGAGCCTGCTGCAGTGAGGCAAGTCAGTAATGTCCTCTTGGAGCCGAGAGGAAGAGGGATGCTATGGAAACCTGACTTGTTATTATTATATGGGAACAAAATTTATTATTTTGCTCTTCTGCCTCACTTTGTGATTACGCCATGGAGCAATTTTTAGCCTTGGCAAGAAGGTGGTTTAGCATAAGACCAAAGATGCAGCTTAACTTGGTGTCTGTTGCAAATCCTGAGAGCGATGCTGTGTCTGAGAGAACTGGGCAAATTCTCCTTCTGCCAGCAGGGCTGATTTATGAGTGTCATCCTTCTTGACGTTGCTGTGGTGTCCAAAGTGTCCAAACCGAGGATGTTTACCCAAACTTTGCAGTGTGTGTGGAGCCTAAGGAGGGATCAGGCTGCACTGACGTGTCCCGCTGATCCGAGACTGCTTTGGGAGCCTTCCAGTCCCCCAGGGCTTGGAGCAGAGCATGGCTGGTGCTGGGCACAGAGCATGCTGCATGCCCCAGCTCCTTGGAGCACTCTATCTGTACCATTTTATTTGTCTTGGCCTTGCTTTGGTGTTTCCTTGGTCTTCTTTCCCTTTTAAACAAAGCAAATTTGCTGGCGGTTTGTGTGCGCTGTGAACACCCTCTTACACAATCACCCTCGTGGGTTTCTGGAGAAGAGGGAAGAGTAATTTTGGGTTTAATCATTACACTGAGGCACAGTCCAAGACAGTTGTTTGAACCTGAAGTGAAGCATCAGCCTCCCCAGAGACTCCTCAGCCAGCACTGTCCGTGTTTGAGTTGCCCTGTGCTCAGCCTTGGGCTTCTGTTTATGCAGCATGAATTGAAACAACAACAACACAATCAATCTGTTTTACTGTAGAAGAAAAAAATCCATTAACTCTAAGGGGTGTGACTTTCTCTTTTTTAAGATGTCTGTGTCACCTCCAGGGACATCTGCCCTGGTGGGTCTCTCATGGTTCATTTGCCCTTTCTTGGTGAGTTTTTCACTGTGTGATGTGTGGGGACTTTGGGTGTTGGACTTACCTGTCATAGCAGTAATCACCTGGAGTTCAGGTGAATCAACAAAGGACCTGTGCTGGGGAACTTTGGGAAAACCCTGAGCTGAGGAAGATTTAAACTGACTAATTAAGAAAAGATTTTTCTGAGAGGAAGAATCAGTACCAGTGTCAGTCCCAGCATGTGCTTGTGTGGGGAGTAGGCAACAATTAATATATTTTAAATATTTAATATAGAATATATTTACAAATATATTGATGTGGGAAGGAAATGTTTCTTGGCTGTGCATATGCAAAGAAAAAGAGAAGAACCAGCACAAACAAGGCCCATGAAGCCACCTCAGCCTTACTCTGAGTTCTCCAAAGGAATGGAGTGTTCCAACCTTGTTCTGATCCCATACACGAGGAAATGGCCAGCCCTGGCTGCCTGAACCCCAGCCTGGGATGTTTTACCAGCCCATGGCAGATGGACAAATCAAACAGAGGACTTGGGGATGTGCCCTGCCCTTGTCAATGTGATGAAGAAATCAGGGAGAAAAGTGTCACAAAAACTGCAGGGAAGAGCAGCTTGCCAGAGAGATGGAATAATTAAAGAAGAAGGGTGGCTGTAGTAGAAGGCAAAATGCTGATTGTGAATCATCAACTGTCCATGACTTTCCTGCTGTAAAAGGTTGAATGGTCCAGGCTGTGTATTTGTGCTGGCAGTGAGAGATCTCTGCAATAACAGCTGTACCCTGTTTAGCTTTGCTACTATTTGGAGGATCTGTGCCAGGACTTATTGGAATCCCCCAGCCAGGCGTTTAGAAGATCTTTTAAAATTGGTGGGGCTGTGGGATCAGAAACCCTCACTTGGTCTCCAGAGAAATTGGCTTTGTTTAAAAACAAAATCCACAGTAGGATGCTGAAGTGTGTGAGATGTTTTGTACGGCAGCATTTAATGGGATCAGGAAAGGGATAGCTCCCAGTAGTATTTGCAGGTATTAAATCATTAAGAAGATTAGCGGAGTTGCAAGACTTTTTTTTTTTTTTCCTCTAGACAGTTTATTCCACATAATGGTGTTCTTATAAAAGGATTAGAGGCATTGGTCCTGTGAGAGAAGGGAACAGGCACTGTTGTGATCCTCCTTTTAACAGATCCCTGACAGGACCTGTAGTCTGAAGTGAATGGAATTATCCTTCCTCTCCTCACAGAAAAATCATAGAATAATGGAAGGGTTTGTGCTGGAGGAGACCTTAAAGACCCTCTCATTCCAACCCCCTGCCATGAGCAGGGACACCTTATGCTAAGACCAGGTTGCTCCAGGCCCTGTCCAGCCTGGCCTGGGACACTCTGGTTGTGTCTGCATGGTGTGTTTTATTTGAGGGAGAGACCTCTCCTTCCCCAAGCTGACCAGGGAAGGCAGCCTGCAGGAGCAGCAGCACCTTGTGGGACAGGGATGTGGGTCCAGCTCTGTGCCTGCTGTGGTTCCACCAGGGAGCAGACTGGGACTCCCTCCCTTAGGCTGTGCCATGGCTGCTGTGGTCTCCTCCTGTTTTTCCTGGGTCTGGGTTGAAAAAGATGCTCTGGAGATGACCTGTCCTTGTCCTGGAACACGTGTGACTTACACACAGCTGTGGATAACTCCTGTGCCAGGACAGGGGATGAGGCCTGGCTCTGGGCTGCGGAGGGTGAAGGATCAGAGCTTTCCCTGTTCTTCCCAAGGCAGAGTGGAGGTTCCTGTTCTCCCTAAGGAGCACACCCGTGTTTTCAGCCTGTGGTGGCTCTTTCTAGAGCCCCACGTTTCCCCTGAGCTGCAGCATGAGCCCTTTGGGGCACAGGAGGCTCTGCAGTTGCTGAAGGGCTGCAGAGGTGCTGCACAGAAGCTCTTTTACAGCCAGCACAGACAAGCCCAGGAGGGTCTGACCGAGCCAGAGGTCAGAGCTAAATTGTTCTTGTCACTCTGGACAGGTGGAGATCAATCCAGGCCAAGGGAAGAGTTGAGCTGAGGGGAGCAGGGCGAGCAGGTTATCTCAAGGTCAGCTGCATCTTTCCAGGATGAACTGCTGACTTGGTTGAAGCGTTCTTCCAGAGCTCTTTCCAGGGAATCTGTCCTTTGGTCTCCACCCCATACCTCCAGATATGTTGCAGAGTGGATTTCTCAGCCCCTGATACTTGGCAGAAGTGTGGACAGTAACTGGTCTCAGGCAGATTGTGTTGTAGTTTTGGCTCCCTCCTATCTGGAGTTTAGGTTTTCAAAGGAATAGATAGAATTGGATGTGCAAGTCCTGCTGAACCCAGAAGACCCAGACCCCTCCTGGCTGCAGGGTTGGGCTGGTGTCATTCCAGCTGTGTCACTGCTGAGGAGTCACTTGTGTCACTTGAATCCTTGGAATTTTAAGGGGTTGTTGGATCTCTTAATGTACAACACGTGGGAGTGGGTGGATCCCTGGATGGGTCTGTTGGTCAGGGTGGGTCCAGAGGAGGACACTGAGCAGTCTCCTGTGCACAGTGGTCCAGAAAGAACCAGAAATGTGCTTCACCTGCACATGATCTGACTTGAGAGCACTCTGAGGAGTAGATTTAGATGGGATATTGAGAAGAAATTCCTTCCTGTGAAGGTGGGGAGGCCCTGGAAGTGTCCAAGGCCAGGCTGGACGGGGCTTGGAGCAACCTGGGATAGTGGAAGTGTCCCTGCCCCTGGCAGGGGGTGGAATTGGGTGGTCTTTAAGTTCCTTTCCCACCCAAGCCCTTCTGTGATCTTGTGCAGGAATCAAATGGTTTTCTGTCTCCCAAACCTGTTCAGAAAATCTAGAGGGGCAGCTGAGGCCCAAGCAAGCTGCTCCTTTTCCTCTGTACCTACTCTGGGGCCTCTGAAGATCAGTGTTTTTGAAGCAGAAATAATTCTGACTGCATCACAGAAGACTTTCTAATGCTAAAAGGAAGCAGCGCAACCACACACATTATTAATGCCAGAAACATGCAAATGGCTTTTGTACGGGAACCAGCAGCTCTATATTGGGTTCTAATTGGGTTTTGTTTTCAGAAGGAAGATATTTAAGGTTCTATACTGAACATGCTGCAAAAACATTGAGAGCAGAGCCCTCCAACCCAAACAACCACATTTGAAAAAAGCTGGGGGAGCTCGAGTTGGTGTCGGCCCCAGCGTGAGGGGATTAGGGAAAGCCTGGCCCTTGGCCTCTCCAGGCCACATCCCTGTGCTCTGTCTGTCCCTGGCTCTGGGGTCTGCCCTGCCCTCAGATTTACAGCACTGAACATCAACCAGAGCTGCTGCTTGAGGAATTCCTTGAGTGTTTTTTGTTCCAGTAGGGATTTGTGGGCCTGACTTTGAATTATGGAGCCTTTGTGCTGGAGAGATGTTTACAACTAAACGGTGACTTGGAAGCCCTTTCTCCCACGGAATCCTGGAAACACTGTTATCTCAAGCTTCAGGAGGAACTTCTGCACAGAGACCACCCACCACCTGTCACCAGAGCACCTCTACTCCCGTGTTCCTGCCGGGAGACTGAAATTTGGCTCTCAGCACCTGGAAGGGCTGGATCCCCCACACAGCTGTGGGATAGCAGAGATGGAGATGTCCTCATCAGCAAAGTCTCTGCCTACATGCATGGTATCTTCAGCCTGGTGGACAGCAGAGTTTTGCCCTTGTTTCTGCAAAGGGAACATTCCTCCTGAGGGCCTGCAGGATTCCCCCTGGTACCTCTGGACTTGTTTCACTCCTCTTCCTGCTGCTGGTTCAGCTTTCTCTCCTTCCTCCTCTGGAGCTATGTCTGCATCCACTGCTGTTGGTGCTCCTGCTTTCCTTCAGAGGTTTTTTACAATTTTGTTTTGAGCATCAGTTGCATTTTTATCATATTTGCATCCTGCCAGTTAGTGATCACTGCATGAGGAGAGGACAATGTCCCTGTTCTGTCACCTGCCCCATGGCCAGACCAGATGGGCCACCAGCAAATCAGTTTAACCAGCAAACCAGTTTAACCAGCAGACCTCTAGCTTCCTCTCTTCTTCAGAGCACAGTGGGAAGCAGCTCCTTTTGCTGCTGTGACGGATGCTGCTTTCCAGAGGTGATGGAGAAACACTCCTTGTCCTTGTCTCTCCTGGGATTTCCTTTAGCACAAGGAAAAATTGGAAAACCTGGAAGAAATGTGATTCCCAAGCCTGCCTGAAAGAGACCTCAGAGAAGGAGACGTCAGTCCCCATGGCAGCAGTGGGAGCCTGGCTCTGTCCTGGCTCTGTGGGAGGGCAGGGGAGCTGGGCAGTGGGATGAGGCTGGAGCAGAGGTGGACAGTGGGATGAGGCTGGATCAAAGGTGGGCAGTGGGATGAGGCTGGAGCAGAGGTGGACAGTGGGATGTGACTGGAGCAGAGGTGGACAGTGGGATGAGGCTGGAGCAGAGGTGGACAGTGGGATGAGGCTGGAGCAGCGGTGGACAGGGGGAGGTGGGTGGGGCGGAGGNCTGGAGCAGAGGTGGACAGTGGGATGTGGCCAGAGGAGAGCCATGCTCCGGGTGGGAGCTGGCCCAGCGTTACATAACGCACCAGAGACACGTTCAAGTGATTAATTTGAGGCTCTGGCAGCCGCTTCCCTGTAATAATATTTTAAACATTACTTTTCCACTGGCCCTTGCCAGCGATCGTTATTTTGCGCTGTGGAGGCTGTAAAATTTCACTTCAAGGATGGGTTTCACTCCCGTTACAGAATGTGTCTGGAATGTGCAGATGTTTCCTTCGGGGAATAAGGAGCCAATGGGCTCTAACACATCAGCCCTGCAGGGAGGACTCAACGTGCTAAGCAGCCCTATTCACAAAATCCCAAACAAACACACACACAGAGCCCATGGAACTGCACCCGCACTGGGCATGTGGCTCCCTGGGCATGGAAACCCAGGGTCTGCTGGAGCTCTGAAGGTTCTGGGCTGGGATGGGCACAGAGAGGTCCCTCAATGGGCTCTTACACAGTCCCACATATTCCTGTTTTCTGGAGGAATTGTGCAAACTTTGGCTGAGTGGGTGCAGATAAGGTGGCTCGGAATGACGTGATCCCTGAGGTGCCTTCCAACCCAAACCATTCCGGGATTCTGTTGGTTTTGAACTGGAAGAGTGCAGGGTTAGGTGGGGTATTGGGAAGAAATTCTTGACTCAAAGGATGCTGAGGCCCTGGCACAGGGTGCCCAGAAAATATCTGGCTGCCTCTGGGTCCCTAGAAGTGTCCAAGGCCAGGCTGGACAGGGCTTGGAGCAACCAGGGACAGTGGAAGGTGTTGGGATTGGAACTGGATGAGCTTTAAGGTCCCTTCCAACCCAAACCATTCATTCCATTATTAACCTCCCACAGGTATCCAAGGGTTGTGCATATCAAGGACAAAGCAGCTGCTGTGGATGTGCCAGAATTAGAGAAAATGGGAAGATGGGATTTAATTGCACAAAAAAATAGTTTTCATGGAGAGCGGAGAAGACTGAAAATTGCTTTTTATGGAAGAGCTTCAAATTAAGGAGCTTCAAATTAAGGCTGTAATCATCCCTGAGGGATTTGTGGTGGGGCTGGTCATCTTTAAATAGGATGATACAGCAGAGCATTAATTTTTTTGCTTCTCTCATTTTCTCTTTCCTTATCATCTTCACTGCAGGGAAGGGGAGCACAAAGCATTGGGGCAACAGGTCCTTAAAGAGGAGCCCTTAAAGAGTCAGTCATGGACACAGGGAAAGCTGCAGAGGGACTTTGGAGGGACAGGACAAGGGGGAATGGCTTCACACCAGCACAGGGAGGGTAAGATGGGATACTAGGGAGAAATTCTTCCTGTGAGGGTGGTGGANAAGGGGGAATGGCTTCACACCAGCACAGGGAGAGTAAGATGGGATACTGGGGAGAGATTCTTCCTGTGAGGGTGGTGGAACACTTCCAGGACACATATTCCCCAGAGAAGCTGTGGATGCTCATAACTCTGCCTCTGGCATTGTGAGAGCCTGAATGAGAAGTAGAAGCTCCTACAGGAAATAGATATACAAGATAGGAAAGAGGAATGTTGGTTGTGAGGAGTGTGGGCTGAGCTCAGGCCCATTGAACACTGATAAGCAAAAGAATCTTAAGGAAAAGTCTGTGTCTAGCAAGGTTGAGAAGAGTAAAGAATTTTTCAAGTATATTGGGAATTAAAGGAATTAGATGATAGTGGTCTGTCAATAGATGAACATGGTCAAATTATCAATGAGAATACAGAAAAGGCAGCACTGCTCAGTAAATATTTCTGTTTTCTATTTGGAAAAAGGCCAGGTGATGTATTTGTATCATATGAGGATGATGAAACACTTTCCACTCCAACAGTAACCGAGGAGGATGTTAAACAGCTGCTATTAATGTTAGACCTTCTTAAACCAGCAAGTTCAGATATTTTGCATCCAAGAATTTTAAAAGATCTGGCTGAAGAGTCCTCTGGGCTATTAATGTTCTCTTTTAATGGATTTTTGGGTCTTAGGGAGGTTCCCAGGGACTGGATCAAAACAAACACGGTGCCAGTGTTAACAGAAGGTAAATGGGGTGGTACAAACATTCATCAGCCCAATGTCCTCATTTTCTGTCCCAGGGAGAAACAATGCTGTGCCTAGCGTGGCATCAGCTAAAAATTAAAGGGGATGGTGTAATTAGTGGCAGTCAACATGGAAAATCCACTGATGGAAAATAGATCTCCCAAACCTCTGCCTTTTAAGTAACTTTGCAGATGGAGGAGCAGAAGATGCTGACGTTGATGTAATACACATCTGATTTCTGCAAGAGGTCAGAATTTGAATTCCGAGTCAAATTTTTGAGTTTGACTCGATGTCACATGTATTCGTCAGGAATTGGAATGAAAAAATCAACACTACAGATATAAAAGGGATTAAACATTGGCTTCAGAATGTTTCATAGAATGATAGACTTGACCCAAATGATTGTTTGGGTTGGAAAATACCTTAAAGCCCATCAAGTTCCAACCCCCTGCCATGGGAAAGGACACTTGCCACTAGATCAGTTTGCTCCAAGCCCCGTCCTGCCTTTAAGATCCCTTACAACCCAAACCTTTCAATGATTCTCAGAGTCTTTATGTGAGATGGGAACGTTCTCTAGGAGGCTGGGAGCTGCCTGCTCTGGTTTGATGCAGGGATTGGTGTGTGGAATCTGATGATTTGCTGTGTTTGAGTTGTTGGGATGAAGCATAGAATGCAGCCCTAACATCAGGACTGCAGGGAAAACACAACTGGATTGTGCTGCAGCCGTGGATTGAACGTGCTGCACTTTGCTTTTTGCTCCCAGCTCTCCTGCTCTGGGGATTTTCTGTTGCAGGCAGTGGCTGTGAACTTGGGGCTGTGCTCAGCATCACAGAGCTGCACCGTTTACTTTGGGCTATTTTTAGACCTATCAAGTACTAATCTGATGGCCCCAAATCCACCAGTTTTCCCTCTCGGAGGGAGAAAGTAAGTCAAGAAGCTCATCAGCTTTCCAGCACAGGCTGTGCTGCAAAATCCTGCTCAAAGTTGGTCTCCATTGCTGACAATGCTCTGCCAGGCTGGACCTGGCTCTTCTTTTCTTCTTGTCTTTTTTCCCATCAGTGTTTTCAGGGAACATCTTCATGCTGGAGCTGAAGGATGTTGGTGAGAGCCTGAAATGGGGAGCCTCTTAAATGCAGCGTTGTTGGTAAAACATATTGGAGATGAAAGTCAAGTGACAGACAGGGCTAAAATAGACACAAAACTGTTTTTCTTCAGCTACCACCCAGGAACCTGGAAAACTTGGAGGTGTTGGAGGGGGCTCTTAGCTAAAGGTTGAACAGATTGGGACTGTCAGCTGTGAAGGGGAAAGGTTTGAGGAGCGTTACCTGCCCTAGGAAGGGACAGTCCAGGTCTGGGGACAGGGAGAATGGGAGGTTGTGTCTGTGTCAGCACCGAGGTAGGTCCTGGCAGATCTGTGTGGAGCCAGGCTGGTGCCATCCCCATCCATGTGCTCCATGTGCTTGCAGCAGTATGGTCTGGGGAATTTGGGAACAGGACCTGGAGCTCAGACTTTTCAAAGTGCTCAGGAGAAAATGGTCAAAACTCCTTTCAGTTCGGTCTGCTCAGCTTTGTGCAGCGGGAGGTCCAGAGCAGGAGGGAGTCAGGGATGTGGTGACACTGTCCTTCAGCCACCTCGTAGCTTTGGCCATGAGACTTTCCTGTGCCCTCTGGATCCAGTGTGCCCTCTGTGTGTCTGCTTTACCTGCCACGAGAGGCTTTGCCTGGCTGCTGTTTCTCCTCAAAATCCTTTATGAACTCCAGGGCTTGGAGCAACCTGCACTAGTGGAAGGTGTCCCTGCCTGTGGCAGGATGGAACTGAATGATCTTGAAGGTCCCTTCCCACCTGAACCATTCCAGGATTCCCTGGTCCCCAGTGAGGGCTGTGTTTTGCTGTTTGTGGCTTTGTTTTCCCTTTGTTTGTGCTGCCAGTGCGTGACAACCCGCTGACTGTTCTTGTGTGAGAAATGGGAGAATTATTTCTCAGCTCTTTGAAGAAATTACTTTTGATCTGATACTGCCTTATCAGGCTCACATTCTCTCAGCTGGGTTGTGCTCTGCATTCAGCTCAGAAGTGGCTTTTACAGAAGGTTTTATGAAGGTTTTTACAGATCTCCCTGTGTTTTGGAGGATCAGGCAGTCCCTGGTTTGTGGCTCTCATTCTGTATCAGTGATGCCCAAATTGTTCCCCTGTTCCTTTTGGGATACAAAACACAGATACCCCAGAAGGGTTCCAGGGAACAGCCCATTCAGACTTTACCAGAGTTTGCAGATGGGATGTGTGCTTTGGAGAAGACTTCCTGGAGTTCTCCATGTCCCTTGGCTCCAGCTCCCCTGTCAGCTCAGTGACACATCCCTGTGATCAGTCCAGCATTATCCCGAGCCTCCTGCATCCTGTGAGCCCTGCCTGTGGCTCCTTTCTTGTGTGCTGCAGAATTTACAGTGCTAGGACTAAATAGCATTGGGGTTTTATTGTTTCTCACGTCCCTAGAGGACAGCTGTCCAAGGAAAAGTCTCACTTAGAAAATAAATACAAATTGAATAATAAAAAACCAGCACACAAAGATTATCTACGCCATTCCCTGTCCCAGTGGTGGATTAATATCAGAAATACCTAAACATTTTTTGAAAACTCTTCACTTTGTGTAAGGAAGATTAAGCACTGAGTAGCTCAGCTGTGTAATCCCTAAATTACAGCTTCCAGAGGGCTCCCTTTTTATGGTAAAATCAAATGTTCCTGGCCTCCCAGTATTGGAAACGTGCTGGGTTTTCAGGAGACCAGAGCTGGGCACTGGAACTGCTGTGTGTTGGCACACAGTGGCACAGGACATGAGGACAGAGGTGTTTTGGGGGGAGAAGTGGGGATCTGCGTGAAAAGCACTTGGCTTTGGGCTGCAGGCATCTTAACAGGATCTGCTTGAGCTCTGCCACGTGTGCTGGGAAGATACTTGGATTTATCACATCTTTGGTCGCTCTGCAGACTTTCCATGAAACAAATGAGTGTTTGCAGGGCTGACATTTCCCTGGCTGGAGCCGCAGACAGCTCGTTTACGTGCGGCGCTAATTATGGACATCAGCTTGATTTCAGTGTTTGGGTTGCTGCTTTCCCAGGCTGGAGGTCTCAGCTGTTCCCATCCTTTGCTGTGGTGTCACAGGGCTGGGGATGCCTGAGGTTTGTTCTTTGTTCTGTGCCACACAAAGTCACCTTTAGGCAGTGAGGGAAGGACCACAGTTGGTCCCAGTCCTGGTCAGTGCTGGCTCCTGGTCACTCCTGCTCAGAAAGTGGGAGAGACCTCTCAGAATGGTGGCCATCCCTGTATCCACCTCCCTGTCCCCCTAGAGCACCTTCCTGGCCTTCCCAAGTGCCCCCCTCACCTTTGGCTCCATGGTTTGGGTGTTGGGAATGTGCAGATGAAATCAGCTCAGTGCAAGAATAACTTGTAAGACGAGCTGAGCTGTGAGCCCCAGATTTTGGGAGCCCCCTGGCCAGGGAGGGGAGAGGATGGAGCACACGGTGCCATGGCTGCAGGACAGCCCTGCCAGAGCATGACGTCGCTGCATGAGGTAACTCGTCCCCTTTGTTCCAGTGCCTCCATCCCTTCTCCGGCTCCACAGCCATATTTGGGAATGTCTGTGGGAAGCTGCTGGCTGCAGGGATGTGAGGAGCTGCTCCTGGAGCCACAGCTGCTCTGCAGACAGCTCCCACCTGCAGGGATAGCTTATCCTGACCTTGCTGGGGGTGCCCTGGCCGTGGTTGGAATGCCTCGACCATGTTTGGGATGCCCTGGCTGTGACAGGGGTGGCCTGACTATTGTGAGGATGTTCTGGCTGTGGTTGGAATGCCCTGGCTGTGGGTGGGACACCGTGGTCGTGGTTGGGACACCCTGGCTGTGGCAGGGGTGCCCTGGCTATCGTGAGGATGTTCTGGGTATGGTTGGAATGCCCTGGCTGTGGCTGGGACACCCCGGCCATGGTTGGGATGTGCTGGCCGTGGTTGGGACACCCTGGCTGTGGCAGAGGTACCATAACTCTGATTGCAATGCTCTGATCATGATGAGGATGGCCTGGGCATGGTTGGGACACCTTGGCTGTGATGGGGGTCCCCTGGCTGTGGTTGGGGTGCCCTGAGTGTGCATTCTGCCAGTGTTTGCAGCCTCACCTCCTCTGTTTGCTCCAGGGGTGAGGCACGGGCAGAGGAGCAGAGTGAGTGTAGGAGGGGCTGTGTCACCTGGGGTGCCCTAAGCTCTCAGCTCAGTCTTTTCCTTGCTTCTCTGAGCACAGGCTCTCACAGCCCCCTTTCCTGAGCTGTGAAGAGCCTGTGGCCCCAACCTTGGATTTACTCCTGCAGATCCAAGGATTTTGTTGTGCTGGTGCTCAGGGAGAGGCGTGAGCAGGGTGAGACAAGGCTGTGAGGTGAGGGAGGAGTGTTGCTTCATCCCTCTGCTCAGGGAGCCCACAGGGATGGAGTGACCTGCTTGTGGTCCTGCAGGAGCTGGGAGAGACATCTGGATCTGCTCCTGGCACTGCTGCCCTGTGAGGGCATTTTGGGAGTGCTCTGCTCTCCTCAGGAGAGCACAGAGTGTACAGAACATTGCAAAGATGCTCATCTTGCCTTGCATTTCATATCAACAATCAGGATTTTGCTATAGGAAGAAAACCACTCCATTTTTAGATGAATTCTTGTGAAAAAGTCTTCTGGGGCAAATTCCTCAGAGAGAGCCAAGGGCTTGGGCCAGCATTTGAAACTCATGAATTCAGAATGAACACATAAATTGTCATCGTGCTGTGACAGCCTCGGGGAGATGAGGGTGCTCACAGCTGCCTGTCACCAGTGAAAGGCCCCTCTTGGTGCTGGGCTGCAGCTCTTGGGGGTGATGTGTGGTGGAGCTGGAATCCTTTTGCCTTGGAAAATCTCTACTTCAGGATAACTGAAACCAGTAACTGGGGATGAAGATGTCCGTGTGCCGTTTCCCTCCTGTCTGTGTTGAAAGGCAGAGAACTCCTGGTGCAGGAGAGTTGTGAGGCTGTTCCTGCCAGGCAGGGACACCCTGCCCCTACTGCAGGACCACAGCATTGCTCCCTGTGCCCAGCACACAGGAAAATCCGTGGTTTTTCAGATTTCTATAACCATTTGTGGAAATAGTCTCTATCCTCACCTCTGCACACAAGTGCTGCTGCTTTCCTGCTGTGCTTCCTTGGAGAGGTGCAAGCCAAAAGACGAAGGAAAAAAGGCATCTGATCAGCAAAAACCTGTAATTTTTCCTGGCTCAGGCAGGCAAGAGCACACAGAGTTTTTCCTGCTCTTTTCTGGAAAGTCTGTTCTGTGTGTCAGGCAGGATCAGCTCCACGCTGCCTTTTGTTCCTGCAGACGGGGAAGTGTTTGCCATGGCAACGTGGGAGGCAGCCTTTGGGCATCTCTGGGGCAGTTTGTGGGTCTGGCAGGTGATGGAAGGCTCTGGAAGCTCTGGGCTTTGCTGTGTCTCACCAGCCATCTCACATGTCCCTGTGTCTCTTGTTCTCAGTGGTGACAGGGTGTGGAACAGTGCAGCCTGGCTTTTCACAGAATCCTGGAATGGTTTGGGTTCAAAGGGACCTTAAAGCCCATCCAGCCCCACCTTTTGCCATGGGCAGGGACACTTTCTACTGTCTCAGGTTGCTCCAAGTCCCAGTGTCCAACCTTGGACACTTCCAGGGATGGGGCAGCCACAACCTGTGTGATGGGGTAAGAAATGAGAGCACTGCTGCGAGGCTTTGCTGGGAGCTGTCTTTCCCTGGCCCCTCTGGAGCTTCACTGCCCCACAGAAACCTCAGCTTTGATGGTAGCTTACAGACCTGGAGTTTCTTTCCTGAGCTGTGCTCTACCCCAGCCACACGGGCTCCTCTTGCTCAGACACTGCTCTGACTCTGGATGCTTTTCCCATTACTGTTCTGGCAGGGCTCCCTGCACCAAAAGGGCTGGGGAAGTGCTGCCCTCCCTCTCCCTCCCTCCCTTTTTGTGAAATGGAGGCAGAGCGGGCCCACAAATGACATAATGAGAGCATGACATCAGGCTTGGCAGCGGGGCCGCCCATACCCTGCCGAACATTATATGTTCTGTGGGATGAGGGAGCAAACAGCACTGCCCAAAACCAGCCTGGCCACAGCAGTGTGCAGGAATAACCCCCGGGCTGGCACTCAGGGGGCTTCTGAGCATCAGTGAGGGATGGGTTGGGTGGCACTGAGCCCTCCTGCTTCCCTCAATGGGCACCAAGCCCTCCCGTTCCCTCCCTCTTCCATCAGTGCTGCTGTGGGGCGGCAGCTGAGAAAGGAGCCAGTTCCTGATGCCTTTTCCCCCAGAATTCCCCAAGTCCATGGGCAGCAGGTCGGGCTGGTGGTGTCTGTGGTGGATCCATCCTCAGCCTGTCTGTGAGGTGGGCTGTGGCTATCCACAGCACTGGAGAGGCTCAGGGATGCACCCAGCATCACACAGGAGTCACAGCAGGGCTGGGATGGAGCTGAAGGCTCCCAAGGCTCAGACTGATGCCCTCACTGAATATTCCTTTATTTCCCAAAGCTTCACCTTCCTCATTAAACCACCTCCCTTTTCCAGAAGTATTTGAATCTCTCCCTTTGCTGGGCTGGGAAGTGGAACGTGGTAGTGTGGGGAGCTGTCAGTAACACAGTTCCTGTCCAGTGTCATAACTGTTGGTGAGTTTTGGTGCCCCATGTCCCACAGAATGACATTACATGGCCCCATTTTACAGCTGTGGAAACTGAGGCTGGACTGCAAAGTTGTGACTCGTGGCTGCCCTTTTCCAGGAGGCACAGCATGTTCCTAAAGTCCCCCGAGCCACAGGAAATGACATTTTTCTTTCTCCTTGTGAGGAGGGCGTCAGGCTGTGTGTGCAGAGAATGTCAATGGAGAGCCTTGTTTGCTGCTGGCTTCAGCTCTGCTTTGAACCTGCTCCGAATTTCCTCCGGCCTGGCAGTGGGCTGGGAAAACACAGTCGTGGCAGTTTGTGGTACCGCCAGGCTGAGCTCTGTCCCACAGCCTTTGCCTTGGCTTTTATTGCTCAGTGTTTCCACGGTTTTTTTTGGTTTTTTTCTGCAGCCCAGTTTGGTTCACAGCCACCTCTCCCATGCCAGGAAGGCATAAGATGATTTTCCAGCAGTGGGAGAAGGCAGCTCTCTGGTTCCTAGAGCTGGAGGTGGCAGGCCTTGGATCCACCACCATTCCTCACCTCTCCCAGCTGTCCTGTCAACAGGAGCTCTGCTTCCCTTACAGGATCCTCAGCCAGGAAGTCAGAGAGGGTGAAAACTGACAGATTTTATACCAGTTCCTCATGGGATCATGAAGGCAAGGAAGTAGCAAAGGAAGTGCCCTGGTTTGTAGGTACCAGTGGGTGCCAGTCAGTGCCTGGCCTGGATGGAGCTCAGCAGTGTCTGTGGATGTGGGATACAGGGAACGAGGGCGTGGCATTATCTGAGTTGTAGTGAAGTGACAAAGTGTCAGGGCTTGGGTTAATTGCAGCCTCCAGGGGTTCAGCCTCTGGAGCTGAGCCCCAGCTCTCCCCTGGGAATGCCAGAGGTGGAACATCTCTGCCTGCTGGGCTGTGGGTCGGGGTGGTCAGGTGGGGGAGCTCAGCTGGTCACACCTGATACCAGCTGGGCTGTGGAGTGTGCAGGATGCCAGTCAAAGTCCTTTATCAGCAGATAAAGGAGAGCAAGGCACAGGAGACCTCTCCAGCCATGAGACATGACAGTGCTGGTAGCCCAGAGACAGGATCTGAGTGTCCTGACACCTTCCCAAGCTCCTCTTGCCCCACACTCCCCCTGCAGCCAAGGAGCACTTTGGAAGAGGCTCTTGGAAATGGCAGAGCCCTGTTTTTGTAGCAGCTGAATGGTTTGTTTTGGAGGTTTTGCTTGTCTGGGCGAGGAGCAGGAAGGCATCTGAGCTGAAACTCCCATTTCCTTTCCTTGGACTTGAGGTGCTGCCTAAAAACTAAATGGGCGACTTCCAGGTATTTCAGAGGAGAAGGGAAATATTTGTCCTGGTCTCCCTGGAAGGTGGCTGCTTGGGGGTCTGGTCCTTCTGCTCTTTCCCCACAGGGGTGCAGATGGGACAGAAGGGTTCAGTGTACAGAAAATGCTCGAGGAGAGATGGAGCTGGGGCGTCCCTGAGGAAAGGTCTGTCCTGGCTGGCAGCACCTGGATTCCAGTCCGAGCTGTCTCTGTGCTTGTCTTCCAAGTGGGGGCTGGAAGCAGGTTTGGGGGTGACTGTGCTGTCCCCTGTGCAGGGTGTGGCTCAGCCAGGGGTGCTCTGTGCTCCTCCACTGCTGTCCCAGCTGCTCTGAGACAGAGATCGCTGCTGTCATCCGATATTTTTGTTAACGTCCTTTTTCTACTGTATTTATTGAGCTTTTATTTTGCACATTTCTTGGACTTCTGTAGTGGTGTTGTTGGTGAATGCTTCTGAATCCACTCTCAGCTTGGCAAAGAACTCCCAGACAGCAAAATCAGGGAAAATAAACCTTCTAAAGAGACATCCATCCCTGTTACTTATCCCCAGTTTCCTGGAATCATACGTAATTTTCCTGCCAGTTTGGCAGAATTATTTTCATTTGGATAAGTGAAGTTTAAATGTCGGATCAAACCAAGAAATAATTGATGAAGGGGTAGAAATAACAGGTGAGACAGCCAGGAGAAGTGAGAGGAGGTGTTTGGAGGGACGAAGGTGAGAAAGGAGATGGCAGGAGAATGGCTCTGGTGGCAGAGTGTGTCCAGCCCTGTCCTCTCCTGGGAGCTTGGCCAGAAATCCATGAGGGATAAGAACCATCACATGGGCTTGCAGAAAGTGTTTTGATGCTGCTAAAAGAAAGTTTAGGCCAAAGGAGATTTTTCTGAAAATGAATAGTGAAGTTTATTGGGAAGAAATGGAGGCTGATGAGTGAAACTTTTGCTTCTTCTCTGACTGACATTTCAATTTAGGGAGGAAGATGGTGGATGAGGAGAGAGCTGGGCTGGGCAAGGAAAGTTTGGTTTGGGTGAGCTGAAGGCTGTTGGTGTTACTGGGAGCAACTGGAGAGTTTTTTTTTTAAATAGTGTTCTTTTAGAATGGCAGTCTGTCCTGATTTCAAATGGAAAATATTCTTTGTTGCTTCTTCTTCCATTTTAAGCTTTTCCAAAGAGAGACAAAAAGATGTTTAAAACGTAGAGTTGACGCATCAATTGTGTAATTACTGATCAGGGCTTTGGCACGAGATACACACTTGGAAGTTCATCATAAATTTTTCTCTCAGTTAATTACTACTTGAGTCTAAAGTACTTCTTAATGACTTCTTTGAACATACATTAGACTTGAACATCTTTTAAGAGGATGCATCACATTTAGTACCACGTGTGGCATGGTGTAATTGCTCCAGGTGTGCTGCAGAGTGGGGACACATCCTGAGACTCCTGATCTCTTTTTACAGGTTATGTGAGCAGCAAATGCTTTATGGTTTTAGGAAAGGTGTTTTCTTTGGCTGGGAAAAATGCTCTGCCTTCAACACACCACATTTCCAGTCAGGATTCTGGCTGGAGTTTGGAGAGAGGCTCTTCTGAGGTCTGGTAATGGAGGTGTGACAAAATGGGGTTGAACAAAGGCTGAAAATGGGGTTTTTTTTCTTTCCTTAGGGATCTTTCCCATAACAGGATCAGTGGTTTAGATGTTGAGCTGTTCAGAAGCCTGACTTCACTGGCAAAGCTGTAAGTACTTGCTGTGTCCCCCAGTCCTCCCAGTGCCCCCCAGCATGGCTGAGCTGGGCCTGACTCATGTCGCACTGGTTTGTTTTGTTCTTGCTCCACCTCATCTCCTGGGCCCCATGTGATCCTGTCCAGGGGCTCCTTCCCTGAGGCCTTTAGCTGCTCAGCCTGGTGATTTGGGAATTACTGGCATCTGGAGGTGGGCAGGGTTTGACCCTCTGTTCTGCTGGATGGAGAGGAGCTCAAGGCCAGAGAAGGAGAATTATCACAAGATGTCTGTTGGTACTGGAAGGGACCTTAAAGCCCTTAAAGTACAACTTCCGCTGTCCCAGGTTGCTCCAAGCCCTGTCCAGCCTGGCCTTGGACACTCCCAGGGATCCAGGGGCAGCCACAGCTTCTCTGGGCACCCTGTGCCAGGGCCTCCCCACCCTTACAGGGAAAAGCTGCAGTGATGAGGAAGTTGCTTCTAACATGGACATTTTCTCTCTTTTACAGAGATATAAGCCACAACCAGATTTCTACATTAGAAGATGGAATATTTGATAATTTATTTAATTTAAGTGAAATGTAAGTTCATCTTCTTTGTTTCCCAGTTTTTTATTTAGACCTTTCCTTGAAACAACCCTTCCTTTCCTGCTGGCGTGGGAGGCTGTGCTGACTTGGAGAGATATTGGGCAGGTGCCCACCCAAGCAGCTGCTTTTTGAGGTGTCTCCAGTTCCTTCCTCAGGCTGTGTCCTGCTCCTACGTCCTATTGTCCTTCAGTCCTGACCTCTTCCTAGTCTTTGCATTGTCTCCTGCGTATCTCCAACCTCTGCTGCTGCCTTCTTGTCTTCCTGGCTTCTCTCCCACACCAGCTCTGCTGAGGTTCTTGTCTCTGACCATGCTCTGGGTCACACTGTCCTGTTTGCATGGTCACATCTTGGGGCTGGAGCATCCAGTGATTCCTGTGTCATGGTAGGTCCTGACTGAGGTGTCCAAATCACTTGAAAATGTTGTCCTTAAGTGATTCGAGTTTTTAAGTTTTGCTTTTTATTTGAAGTCTTTTGATGTTATGTGTAGAGGGGTGAGGGGAAGCCACACATTTCTAGGAGAGATCCCTGCAGTCACAGCACAAATGGCAGTTCTGCCTCTGGGTGAGCCAGAGGATGAACCCATGCAAGCCCCCTTGGCAAGTGAGAGAAAAGCTGAGCCCCACATTGTCCCTGAGGACAGGACACAAAGAGCATTCTCAGCCTGGCAGTTTGGCTCACAAGTGGCTCTGGAAAGACACAAAGGCCCAGGGTTGGGTCCCAGGGAGCCTGTCCCTGCTCAGCCTGGTGGCAAAATGGTGCTTTCAGCCCCAGAGTGGGGGTTGAGCCCTGCAAATGCCCAGCCCCACTGGCATCAGCTCCACACACAGCTCCAGCTCTGTCCTGCTCACAGCTGAGTGCCAAAGGCTGTAATTTGGATCAAGATTAGCTGCAATTAAAGTTTCCCTCTTTTCATTGAACTGCCACATGGAAAGATTATCATTGACTTTGCATTTCTTTTTTTGACAGATCAATTTTATTCCCTTAGCTATTTTTTAATGGGGCTGTAAATTCTCTCCCGAGCAGGAGAGGCTGCCCCCATACCCTGGGGCTCTTGCCTGGCAGATTATTTTAGATATATGATTGTGTCTGTCATTTGCTCCTAATTGCAACAATTACTTGTAGAGTTAAAAAAGTACTTGGAGTACTTGCCTAATTCTATCCTCTGGAAAAATCACATTAATTATTGCTTGATTCCCTATTCATTAACTCCTCTCCCAGTTATTCCGAAGCCTTTCAGTGGAGTGGCACAGATGGGAACAGGGAGGGCTCAGCACACTGCTGTAATTAAGGCTTAGCACATGTCACATTAATCCCTAACTTGTTCTGATCTCCCTCTGACAGAAACTTAAGTTGGAATCCATTTGTTTGTGACTGCAAACTGTCCTGGTTGCCCCGTTGGGTGGAAGACAGGAACGTGAGAGTCCTTGAGGCAGCGGACACGAGATGTGCCCACCCCCCCGAGGTGGCCAACCTGTCCCTCTTCGATGTCCTGTTCCTCAATGCCACCTGTGGTAAGGAAAGGCTGTGGGTGGAGGTGGCTGAATGGGAGTGGTGGGCTCAGGGGCAGCTGGGGCCTCTTCAGACCTTGAGTGACCAGTTCTAACCTAATGAAACAAGTTCTGGTCACACAGTCTGTACCCTGGTGCCTTAAGGACCAAGGCAGTCCCAGCTGGGCTGAGATTAGCCCTGATCACAGAGCAGACACCACAGCACTCTGGCTCTGTGACCTGCAGCCTCAGGCTTTCATTCTCCCAGGGTTTGAACAGGTTGACCTCAAGCACTGAAACCTCGTGGGAGGTGATGGCACCAAGGACGCACTGAGCTGGGACTTTGCAGGTGGCAGGGCTGGACTTTGGGAGTGCTGAATGAGCACTGCCCTGATGCACAGCCACCTACTCCAGGGGCATTTTACTGACTGGTTGGCCAGGAGAAATGTCAGGCAGTGATTCACTGGAGAAGGGAGAGCCCTAAGAAAACTAATCCTGCCTGGATGCTCAATTATTCTGGAATAAGAGAGAGGGAGGGAGAGCAAGGGCTGCCTATGGCAGGCAGCAGGCATCTCCTTTAATCTGGGTCCTGTGTGACAGGAGGATGCAGGGATGAGGACCCATCATGAGAGCTGGTGGGAGCCAGCTGAGCTGCCTGGTGAGGCACAGTGTTCTCCAGGACCAAAATCCAGGTCGTGGTTGTTCCTCTTCTCCCAGCAAAGCTACCCCAGCTTGCAGCATCTTGCAGGAATTATCAAAGGGAAAAACACTTGGCGCTGTTACTGCTCTTGATAATTAGTTGTTCCCTCTTGAACTACTTTAAGCCAGTGTGGAAACAATAATGTGAGGCTGCCTTCTGGGTAATTCAGTGTAATGGGAGTAGGCTGGGAGAGCCTGCCAGCTCCTGACAGTTCTCAGTGACCGGCAGGGGATGAAGAATGACCAGGCTGGTGGTGGAAAGCAGAGCAGTTCCCGTGCTGTGCTCCTCTCCAGGGACTGTTCTTAGGAGAAGTGGCTCAGCGTTTGCAGGAAGGCGGTGGAGGAAGCTGGACAGTTGGATGGGTTTGATCTGGGAAGATCACACGAGGCTGGAGCTGTTGAGATGTTTGGGAGAGATGTTGTAGCAACCAGCAGCAACAGCGGCGCAAACGTGGCGGGGCCGCGTGGGCAGAGGCCGAGGCAGAGGCCCTGCCTGGGTGTTTGTGGCAGGGAAACGTCCCAGCCCGTGCAAGCCAGAGAGGAGGGATGACACTCAAGGGAATGAGCTGTTCCTCTGGGCCTGGGGCTCTTGTGGCTCTGTGTCCATGCCCGTGTGTGTCCCTGTTCCCTGTCCCAGCTCGTGTTGTTCCTGTGCATCCTTTCCGTGGGTATCCCTGCACCCCCCTGGGGCCTGGCATTGCCCTCCTGTCCAGCACCACATGTTCCTGCAAGGAGGGAAGCTCTTGGCTCTCCTGATGGAGAAATTTGTCTCAGGGAATGGGCCTGGTGGAGGGTCCGTCAATGTCCCCAGTGTGCCACTGCCCAAGGGTGTTTGGTTTTGGGTTTGCTGCTGGAGGTCCCAGGCAGCACATGGTGAAATATTCTGCACTGACCAAGCCAGGGTGCCACCAAAGGACACCCTTTTGTCATGGTCTCACTTGGTAGCAAGTCCTGTGGGCTCCTCTGAGTGTCAGACTCAGAAGCTCCATGTCCCATGGGAGTGTCAGGCTCTCCAAAGCCCTGTTTTATTTACTCAGTGGTGCTGCTCCATAAATCTGTGTGACTGGGTTGTTATTTCTGTCATCACTAATTAGCATAAAGAGTTTGGAAACTGTTGCTGGGGGATTAAAGACTTCCCAGGCAAGTCTCAAAAAAGAAAATGCTCAGAGTGGGAGCTGAGCAGGAGAATTCCATTCCCAGGAGTGTGGGGTTGTTCTTTCTTTTGGAGGGTCTCACCAATCCATGGCATCCCAGAGTCTGTTTTGCAAGAGGATCTTCTGTTCTGTCCTGCAGGAGCTCAATACATCACGTGTCTGACAGGCAACCACACCGAAGAAGCTGAGTATGTCATCCTCTTCACGTCTGTCCACCCTGGGAACCTCACTGAAGAGACCTGCAGTGCCCTCTGTTACTCCCAAGACCAGGAATATGGGGCTTTCAGCTCCCAGGGGCAGTGTTTGTGTGGAACTGCCCACGAAGCAAACTCTTCCTCTGGCTGTTTGCCATTTTGCACTGAGCATTTGTCTGGGCAGGGCTGTGGTGCCCCTTCACTCATCCCCTTGCCCTTCCAGGCACAGCTGCATGTGTCTTTCACAGGACTGCAGCCCCGGTACAGCCTGCACCAGCCTGTGCTCTTCAATGTCAGTATTCCCATTGCTGTCAGCACTTTACTGTGGGAATTTGGGGACCAGAGCGAGGTTCTCAACACCACTGGACACACAGCTGTGCACAGCTACGCCTTACCCGGGCAGTACAACGTCACTGTCACCATCCTCGTGGGCTCCAGGGTCCTGAACCAGCAGGCAGAAATCGAGGTGGTGGCTTCACCCCAACAGCTGGAACTGCAATGTCCTTCCTTGGTCGTGGCAAACGAGAGCCTGGACATCCGGATCCGCAACAGGGGCGGCACCGGGCTGGCGGTGCTCTACAGGATCACTGCAGAGCCTGGAGAGCTGGGCAGGGGTGAGCAGGGCTCCTGGGGTGCTGGGGTGGGTGGCACTGGCTCCTGGGCATCCCCTTTGCCAATGAGGGGTGAGGGATGGCTCCGCTGGGCACTCCTGGCTGAGCAGTGTTTCGCACTTTAACACCAATGGGGTTTGTTGGCTTTGGGGCTGGGACATTCCTGGAGCCTCTCTGCCCAGATTGGGCTGGGGTGTGTGGCCCGTAGAGGGGACATCACCCTTGTGTTCTTTCTGCAGCAGTTCACCCCATGTGCCCCCCTGAGGGCTTGGTTTTCCCGGGCAATAACCACTGCTACCAGCTGGTGGTGGAGAAGGCGGAGTGGCTGGAGGCACAGCGGCACTGCCAGGAGCTTGGGAATGGGGACCTGGCTTTTGTCAGCAGCCCCGACATCCAGAGCTTCCTGGTTGCTCATGTCATCAGGTGAGTGAGGAGGGGAAGGGTTGGCATCACCTAGGGACAGGTTTTGGGTTCCTGAGGGCACATTTGCAGAGGGATCTGCCCGGGCTGAGCATGAGGAGATGGTGGGGGTGAGGCTACTGAACAAAGAGGAAGAATGAGCAGAGCTCCAGCCCTTGCTGGACTTGGCTTCTTTCCTTTAAGGCTGTGGAGAGAAGAAGAGGAATGGGGCAGAACAGCTGGAAGTCACAACTGGGAATTGAGACATTATGGGGCTTTTTGTACCCTGTGTGTCTGCCTGTGGATGCCTCTGAAATGTGAAAAGGGGTCCTGTGCCCTTAGACACGGCTGCAGCCCAAAGCCCAGACCCTTTCCCCTCCTGTCTCTCATCCTGGGAAGCAGCAGTGCTCCTCTCCAGCAGCATCTGTTCCACCTCAGGACTGGGCTTTATAAACAGAGAGTGCTGCAAGTGTCAGCCTTTGATTAAATCCGCCCCTCTGAGTGCCCTTTCTCCAGCCAGTCATTCCAGGGGAGGGAGGACAACCAGGAGAGCTCTCAGGGCCTGACAGCCCTTGTCAGCGCTCCCAGCTGCAGCTGTGGGAGATGGACTCCTCACAAACACATCCCAGAAAGCACATGGAAGGGAACAGCTGCGTGTGACGTGGGCTTTGAACGCTCCCGCTCAAGGGCTGACAGCCCCTTCTTCCCAAACTTGTATGTGTGCCCTGTTCCCTTCACACATTTTATTATCCTGAGATTGCAAACACGTGTTCCCTGCCCTGGGGAAGGGAGGCTGTCCCTGTGCACAGTTGGGAGCTGCTCATGGGTGCTGGGATGGGGCAGGGATTGCGTGTGGAGCTGCCGGGCTGCGGCGCACGGAACTCACGAGAGCTCGGAGGGAACGAGGCTGTTCCCCAGCTGCTGCCCCACAGCCCTCTGCTGCCCAGCCCCCTCCAGGCCATGTATTTATTTTATTAATCCATGCAGATAAACATGGAGCAGGCAGCTCCAGGATGCGATTTCCCTGGTGATAAAAGGCGAACGGGCCAAGCTGCAGGATTTTGGAGCATGCAGCTCCCGTAGTTTCTTAGGGGAAGATGGCAGAAGCAGGAAGCTGTTTCCCATTAGGGCACTGAGCAGGTCTCTTCTCCTTTTCTTCTGGTGTGGGATGGCCTCCCCAGGAGCAGCATGTGCTGAACTGGTCCCTCCCTGCCTGCAGAAGCAGAGGATGGGACCATCCAGGGGACGCCACTTTCTGGGTAGCACAGAGAGCCCCTCTGCCCTTCCAAGCCTCCCCAGGCTTGTTCTGCTCCTCCTGCCCCAGCAAGGCAGCTCAGACCTTCCTCAGAGGCAGAGGAGAGCTCACATCTTGCTTCAAAAAAGGGTGTTCAGAGTCCTCCTGTTCCCCTTGCAGTGGAATGGACTGGGCAGTGGGGCAGGGTGGGAGCCAGTCAGCAGCTTGTCTTTTAGTTATTCCTTTCTTACTTCTTGATTTTTTTTTTTTTTCTAATGACTTACAGTTAGATCATAGCTGGAATTAGAAAAGGAAAATCTCCACTGAGTTTTCCTGATGGCAGCAGGCAGACGGTTTCCTACCCTGCTCTCCCTAATTCCCTGCCAGTGGTTCAGGAGCAGAACACAGCCCTTATTTATTTTTTAATCTCATTTGCAGTGAAAACTACTGATTCACGGAACAAGTTATTTTTGTCATCGTTTTTCAGCATGACCTCATGAATCATTTCAGCCTGGGGGTGGAGAGGCACCAGTTACCACCAGTTATCTCCCCAGTCTGCCTTGCAGAGCCGTGGTACCACCCTGGGAGCACGCTGGGGCAGGCAAGGGCAAGGCAGGATCGATTTCCACCTGCAGGAGAAGGAGCTGAGAGCTTGGAAGGGTGCAGGATGTTAATGTGGAGAAGTTAATGGAAGTTAATATGGAACAAATGCCTCCCTTTCTGCTGGGTGCGATTGGAAACAGCTCTTCAGGCTTTTTGTGGCTATGAGAGACCTCTCAGCACTTTCCACCAGGATCTCTGCTGGGATTCAGCCAGTTTCCAAATGGGACAGGGACATTTCATCTCCTAAAAGGAGCCTGGCAGTGTCCTGTGTGTGGGGTTCAGCTGCCTGCAGTGCTCCAGCCTCTGCCTTTCCATGGTGGCTGAGGGGCTCATCATCTCCAGGAACTGCATCCAGGGGAACTCCCAGACCTGGCACTGCTGAGCTTTAATCCTGCACTGGATTTAATTCCACCTGCAGTGGAGAATTGACTGGTGGTACATCCCACAGGTCTGCACAGGAAAAGCACAAGTTTTCTAAGGGATTCAGCTTTGCCAGACAGTTCTGTGTGACCAGATCATTCCTCTTGGGTCGTGACTCAAAACAGGCTTGGCAGAGTCTGGGAGGGTCATTTGGTGACAGTGCTCTGCTCAGAGTGGGGTGAGGCTCAAGTCAACCTGCTGGTCACAGAATCATGGAGTGCTTTGGGTTGGGAAGGATCTTAAAACTCATCCAGTTCCACCCCTTTCCATGGTATCCCAGGGTGCTCCAAGCCCTGTCCAGTCTGGCTTTGGACACTCCCAGGGATGGGGCAACCACAGCTTTTCTGGGCACCCTGTGCCAGGGTCCCCCCACCCTCACCAGGCTCTGGGGACAGAGGTGGGACAGCTGGAGGAGAGCAGTGCTGTGCTGTGGAAGGGCTGTTCTTGAGGTTCTGGTGGTAGAGTGGATACTGAAACCCTTTAGTGATTAAAAGTCTCCACGAAATGCAGCCCATGACACCCCAATGGAGCTGCTGTTATTATTTTCAGAGAGAACCATAGCTGTCCCACCTCTATCCCCAGGCTCTTTCTAATACCCATGATTTCCTGAAATCCCCCCTCCCCCTTCTTCTTCTTCTTATTTTTTTTTTATTTTTTGCAGGAGCCTCGATGTCTGGATCGGATTCAACGATTTTGCAAGCTCTGGAGCGAAGCAGAGAGGGGAAGGATTTAATCTGGAGAGCTGTCAGAACTGGCTGCCAGGAGAGCCCCATCCCTCCAACGCCGACCACTGCGTGCGGATGGGCCCGACGGGCCAGTGCAACACGGACCTGTGCATGGCCAAGCACAGCTACGTCTGCGAGTACAAGCCACAAGGTGGGCTCTGCTTGCCCTGCAGGGCACCCAGGCTGGCCAGCTGTCCCCTCAGTGGCGCTGGTGTGCATGCAGGGAGAGGCTCCTGCAGAGCATCACCACAAAATGAGTGTGACTTGCGACAATATTCCCAAAGGCGACTTCCAGAAACCCAACTTCAGCCCAAAAGGAAGAGTTTGGGTTACTCCAATATTTGCCGTGAGCAGAAGGAGAGAGATGAGCAATATTCTGAGGCAAAGCCCTGGAAATAGCTTTTCCCTCTTATCTGAGCAATCTCTGCTGCTGCCGGGATCTGAGGCCATGGTGCTGCCTTGGTGTCCTTGATTGTGTGTTTTGGGAGGTGTTGGGGTGGCTCAAAAGTTGATTAGGTGAGGTGTGATGTGCTGTGCAGGTTTGTGGTTATTCAACTTTCCAAATCTTCTACACCAGTGTAGGAAGTAAGAAAGAGAAGTAGAATGGATGTGAAACAGGGGAGAAGATTTATATAATAGGACAAAGCCATGGCCAGAGAGGGCACTGACCTGGTCAGAGGGGCAGAGAGAGCCACCAGTGTTTGCCATTGGTGGAAACCAGCTGGTTGTGGCCACATTTCCCAAGAAGTCCAGGGGCACAGGGAGGATGAGAAGGTGCACCTGGTGCTCAGAATTTCCAAGCAAATCATTAGTTGTTGGAAGGGAGAATTACTTGCACACTTCCTAGAAGTCAAAATTGCTGAACAGTGCAAATGAAAATGTTATTTGTGCTGGATGAGAATAAAATCAAGACACCTGTAACGAGAAGGAAGGTGCAGGATTATGGAGCTGCTGCTCTCCTGAGTGGTCCAAGCCCTGCTGCAGCTTCACAGAGTAGAGGGAATGGCCTCAGGCCCTGCTGAGTCTCACGGGCTTTGTTCCAATATTTCCTTTGTAAACAGGAGTTCTCCTAAACGCCGAAAACTTCTTTGAGGGTGACGCTGAGTTCGCCACACACGAGGCTGTGAGGAACGTGAGTGAGGCTGTGCTGGCAGATCCATGGCAGGCTGAGGAGGTGAGGGGGCTTTGCTCATCCTGCTGCTGCTCCCAGGGATCCTTGGAGACACAGCTGAGGGCCATGCATGTTCTGCAGGTGCTGGAGTTCCCGGAGCTGGCGTTCAGGCACGAGGGATTTCTCACTGCCCTGGAGTTTGTGACACAGGAGCTGCACCAGCCCGTCCAAGTGAGGTTCCAGGTGTACAGACTGGTGGATGGAGAAGGTGAGGCTTCTCCTCAGCGCCTGTGGGGTTGTTGGAGGTGACACCGTCAAACTAGGGCTGACATTGTGGCCCCTCTGGTCCTTTGACCCTTAAAAGCTCAGAGATTTGGTTCTGTTTTTTGAGGAGACCAAAGTGCAGGATCCACAGTCTTGAAAAAGTGGTTATCCTGGAGAAAGTAATAGGGGGAGAAACCTCTCTCAATGCGTGAGGAGAATGTGAGTGAAGGGACCATGTGGAAAAGCTCATTAATCTTCTGAGCTGTACTTTTTACTTCATGAAGACACATGTCAAATGAGAATGTGTTCTGGTCCATCTGGCCCCACGGGTTAACAAGGAAGAACATTTTTCTGAGCCCATTTCTTCCTGATGGATGAGATAATCTAAAAAGCCTTTTATTCCTTGTACAACAGCTCAACAGTCACAGTTTTGGCAACAATTAATTCTGCAGCAGAATGTTTGTTGTAGCGGTGGGGTTGGCTGGTTACAAAAGGATCTTTTTTGACACTGACAAGCTGATACTTTGACATGGAAACATTAACTTCAGAAAAGTTGCTTAATGTGTTTTCAATGTCAAGGCCAGCTCTTGCTTTCACTTGGATTCGCTTTTGCTATAGCGCAGATCCTTTCAGAGTGCAAATTGGTACATTCTCACTGGAAAAGAGACAACTTTGGGTTTAATGATCTTGGTGGATTTTTCCAGTAAAACAGGACGTTTATGTAGAGGCAGGATGTGCTGCAGTTGCAGCTTTTACTAAGAGTAGAGCCATCATCAAAATGGAGAAAAGGGTAAATTTAGAGCAAAGAAGTGCATTAGTAGTGTTACTTGTCAGAGTGACGATCCCTGATTTCTCCTTCGCTTCTTCCAGACTACCAGGAGGAAAACAGTGCTACAGAACCATTCCCCAGCGCTCAGGATGACGGGAACTGGACGCTGCTGGAATGCCCTCCTGGTTTCCAGTGGTGTCCTTTGACGAGTTTGTGCTCATCCCACAACAACTGCTGCAATGGGACCGAGTGTGCCAACAGTTCCTTTGGCAGCAGCCCTGCCCCTGGGTCCCTGCAGCCCAACGACAGCCAGCCCAGCTATGAACTCCTCAAGGAGTTCCTCTTTATGGTACCAGCTGGCCCCTCTTCCCAGTATCAGGTCAGTGTTTACTGCTCAGACCAGTGACTGGGTGGGGCAGTTTTCTCCTGGGGGTTTTGGGTAAGTTTGCATTGTTCCATGTGGCAGACAGAGCCACTGAAGTCCATTGAGATGAAGGGACGTGCCCAGTGTCACATGGACCATGGGCTCCCTGCTGTCCCCTGTGCCTGGGATGCTGGAAGGTATCCCTGCCCATGGCAGGCGTGGAACAGGATGGGCTTTAAGGTCCCTTCCCACCCGAACCATTCTGTGTTTCCATGAAAAGGCTGTGCAGATTCCACGGACTATTCCCACGGCATTAACACAATGGAGATGAAGCAGAAAGCTGATTTCTCTGTTGGCACATTTGGTTCAGAGAGGCCAAGAAGGGTGGAGTGGTGAAAGGTCTCCCTGTGCTGTGTTGGGATAAGCACCTTTTTTTTGGTTCCCACCTGGCAGGAAATTTGCCTGAGCAGGAGTTGGGTGCTTACTGCTATTAATGTGAGGCATTAATCCAAAACCATTTCCTATCTCTACAGGTCACATTCAGTAAAGAAAACATCTTTATCAGGGCTGGTGATGTTTTCAGCATCCAGCACAATGCAGAGCCGGGCTCGTTCCTGCAGTGCCGCCCCAGTGCCACCTCCCAGGACAGAAGGAACTCCTCTGAGTGGGCCCTGTCCCCCAGCTCTGTGGATCAGGGGGGATCAAACAGCACCATGTGCTCTGTGCGGGTTCGGTACGCCGAGGAGCAGCTGGTGCCAGTGCTGAGCCCCCACAACGCGGGGCTGGAGCACCCTGGGCACTACACTGTCCGAGCCAGTGTGGACAACGGGCTCTTCAGTGCCAACCTGTCCTGCAGCTTCCGTGTGGCATCCCGGGTGTCCGGCCTGCGTGTCATCCACCCTGCCCCGCAGGGCTCCAGGGTCTACCTGCCCACCAACCACACCACGCTGCTGGTCAAGCTGTCCTCAGGGGTCAACGCCACGGCCAGCTGGTTGGGGGACAACCACAGCGTGCCCTTTGTGGCCACCTGCCCGGCAGCCCTGGCCCAGCTGTGTGCCAGGGAGAACAACGACACCTGGTTTGCCGTGGTGCAGCTGGGAGGCCTCGGGGAGGGTGTCAGCACCCACGTGCTGGTGGCAGAGAACTCGGTGAGCTCCCAGAACATCACGGTCACCGTGAAGGTGGAGGAGCCCATCCGTGGGCTGAGAGCCACGCCCGACCCCGAGAGCAGAGTGCTGGTGAACACGCGGGTGGTGAGTGTTTGCTGCTGCTCTGAACCCATCCCCAGTGGGTTTAGCCCTCCCCTGTAGCTGGCAGGGTGTGTTTGGCTCGGGGGGAGTGGGGCAGGGGGGCACTGCTTGCTGCTAAGCTGCCAGGCCGTGCTGCCCGCGCTGCTGCAGGCACAGCATGTGGCACCAGCACCGGCGCTCTCCAGCAGGAAGGCAGCTCTGCTGCACATCTCCCTGCAGCCCCTGAGACACCAGAGGCATTAGGGAAGACNGGGCAGCTCTGCTGCACATCCCCCTGCAGCCCCTGAGGAAAGGCAGTGCCTCCTGCGAGGGAACACTGCCTGTCCAGTTCCCCAGGACACCAGAGGCATTAGGGAAGACCAATATTTACCTTGTTTTGCCTTGTCTGGGTAGGCATTCCTTGAGGTGTTTAGATTTGCTCTGCTAAATCCTTATATCAGCTGGCTGAAGCTGTAGAGGTGTTTCACTCCTCCAAGTCTTGGGAGTTCCTCTGGTGTTTGCAGTCTTGTTTTCTCCAGCCCCTCATCCCCAGGGCTAAGCCCTGGGAAGCTGCTCAGTAACTGCCCCAAATGCTCTGTACAAGCTCTGGCTACTTCTGGCAGATCCTGTGCCTGCACCTCTCAGTCTCACCCTTCCTGCTGCCACAGGCTGCTCAGGAGGCACTGCTGGAGTGAGGAGGGACCTGCCCTGTCCAACCCCTTCAGTCTTTGGGTCAGGCACCATCCCTGGACAAGGGTCAGAAGCTCAGCTTACAGCTGTAGCTAAAGCCAGGCTCTTTCTGCAGATATTTCAGAAGGTTTTTTAGTCAGCAAGAGGGACCCGATGACAAGAGCAGAGTGCTGGGCTGTGGGAGCAGGGAGTGTGGGATCTCCTCCCAGCTCTGCTGAGAATTTATGGAGATGGGGTCTGCATTTCTCCATCAGCAGCAGAGCCACAGATGATCTGTCACCTCTGTGCCATGCTCTGAGAGCACTGCAGGTGTGGGAGCCTCCCAGTCTGGCTCTGCTCCCTCTCCAGTTCAGCTGGAGATGTCCTGGGAAGTGCTGGGCATGCTTTTCTCTTGCACAGTGTGAAATGTTCTCGTGCCTTTCAGAGCTACATCCCTGTGATGGAGGCTGGGTCAGATGTGACTTTCCGATGGACAGTAGATGATAAGCCATCTTTCACTTTTTACAATGTTGTCTTCAACGTTATCTACCAAAGCCCAGCTGTGTACAAGCTTTCGGTAAGCCAAGGCCTTTCCCATGACACCATCTCACCTCTGGGTTTCCATCTCATCCCACAAACTCCTCAGGAAAAGCAGCAGGGAGAGAAGGCAGAGCTGAATTGAGGTTTTCTCTGTGCTCTCTGCTATTTCTCACTGAGCTGCTCTTGCAAATGCAAATAGTTTCTTCTACACTTACATTACTGTGCTGTGTTCCTCCTCTTTGCTTTCCCCTCTTTTCTCCAAGTTCGCCTTTCTCTTCCCCTCCTCCCCAGCAGGAATAAGCAGGGAGCCCCTGCTCTGGCAGGCAGGAAATCTGGATTCAGAACCTGGCAGAGGCAGGATGCATCATGAGACTTCCATAGGCAGGACAAAGCTTCTCCCACGAGCTTCTGTGTTCCCTGTCCTGTTCTCTTTCTCCTGGTGCAGACTGGAACACTGGGTTTTGCCATGGCCCCTGAAGGATGGAGCAGAGTCTGGGCCAAGGGAGCTGTCTGTTGAGGAACAGGAGTTGATCTCTGGCCAGAACATCTTTGTGTGTCATGCCCTGCAGAGTCTGCTCTGGTCCAAGGTGCTGGATCTGCTCTCAGGGTGACTTTTGGCCTCCTGAGCAGACACCAGCCCAGCCCCGAGGCCACGCTCGCACTAATTTGCTTGGTGCAGCACTAATTTGCTGGGTGAAGCACTGTGCTGAGGGCCTGGGCTGCTTTCACTGGCAGAGCTGCCAAGGTGCTGTTAGCCTGGGGGGCTCTGGGTTCAGTGCAGCACATCCACAGAAGCCCAGACACGAGCTGCTCTTACCTGCTGGGGTAGGAGGTCTGTTCCAGTGGGTTTGAAGGACCCCTCTGCCAGCAGCTCAGCTCTCCTGCAGGTGAGAAGGTGAAGATGCTCTGTCAGTGTTACAGGCCTAGAAAATCCTGAGGATTCTGCTCTACTTTTGTCATGTCTCTTCAGTCTCTTGCGTCCCTCTCCCTCCTCTGCCCAGCCTTGCTCTCCCTCCCTGTGCCCACCACACCAGGATCCTGGAGCTGCACTTGGTGTGCTTGGTTTTATGACTCTCTCCCATCCCTGCTCTGTGCTTGAAGCCACTTTTTTGCCACTCTCCTGAGAAAATTGGATGGCTCTTGTCCCCTTGGTGGCAGCAGGTGCCTGTGCTCAGCAGCTGGAGCTGCAGGGCACATGGGAGCAGGCAAAGGGGCAGCACTGCCAGAAGAGCCTCAGGATGAGAAGCTGCTCTCCTTGTCCTCTTGCTGTAGCACCAGCCCTTCCTTGGACTGGCTGTAGAGATGAACATGTGCCCACTCTCTCTGCCCTGACTGCTCACCTGCCTGGTGGTGCTTCCTCAGTCCAGCAAGGCCCCACTCCAAGGCCACCCCAAACCCATTCTTTGTCCCACTGTCCTTCCCAGCTCACCGCCTCCAACCACGTCAGCAACTTCACGGTCAACTACAACGTGACAGTGGAGATGATGAACAGGATGAGGAACCTGAGCGTGGTGGGTGCCCTGCCAGTGCTGCCCCAGAACAGCAGCGTGGAGTTCAGCGCCAGGGTTCACGTGGACTCGGCTGTGGAGGCTCTGTTCCTGTGAGTCCTTTGCTGCTTGCCCAAACCTGGGATCTTTCTGTGCACATCCTACCTTGCCTACACAGTTTCTCTTCCCAGAGCCAGCTGGTCCATCTCAGCTGCTGTTTAGTTCATGTGAAATCCCTGTGAGTGGGGGTCAGTCACACACCTGTAATTCAGGCTGTAATCCTTTTCATTTAAAGTGTTACAACACTGTTTTAATTTGGGTTCTTCCTCTTCTTACCGGTGCTGTGCTCCTCTCAGCACAGCTGCTGTTTTGATACTTGGCATTCTGCTTCCTGTGTTTTTTTTGGAGAACCCAGCCCTGACCTGAAAGACAAGCCAGGATGCCTCTGAGATTTCTGTGATACTCCTGTTGTGCAGTGTAACATGGTTTGCCTGTTTCTCCAGGTGGGATTTTGGAGATGGTGTCCAGGAGACATACCTGTTCAAACCTCCCTACAACAAGTCTTTCCTTGTTCCTGATCCCAGTGTCCATGAGGTTGTCATTGAGCACAACGTTTCACACATCTACCAAGACCCAGGTATGGTCAACAAGGTTCTTTGGGGAAGAAGGGGCTCATGCATTTTTGTTATGAGGGATGTACAAGGCACCTTCCAAAAAAACCAGGGCTTGGAAGTCATTGCCTGATTCCTGAGCAAACAGCCGGAGTGGCTGGAAGTCTCCAGCAGTTGCCATCCTCTCTAACTCTGTTTCCCAGGGAAGTTTGGCCACGCTGTAAGAAGCAGGTCCACCACACTCAGCACCTTTTGGGCAGTCTCAGCAGAAGGACGAGGGGCAGGCCAGCACTGGACTGGTGGGAGTGGTGGGCAGCAGGAAGGGTCTGTTTTGTGGGTGAGCAGGAAGAAAATCTTTTCTCTCTTCCTGTTGGACTGGCTCCTTTCTTGGTGTTTGTTCTCCACACACATGACCTGGTGTAATTCCTGCTGGTCCTGGTCTGGAGCAGGGCAGCCCAGAGTGTGCACAGCACAGGAGCGGAGTGTCCCCTGCAGCCCCTGTCACACCCCCATCCCACCAGAGCACTGAGAAGCTGTTGACAGGCATGTCCTCACCCTGCCCTTGTTCTGCTCTCACCCAATGCAGGAGAATATGCCCTGATGGTTGTTGTGTCCAACGAGTATGAGAACCTCACCCACCTGAGCCCAGTTCACGTTCACAGCTGCCTGATTGACGTGAAGGTGGAGGCAGAGGAGGATGTTTTGGTCGTGGGCCGGCCGGTCACCTTCAGAGCCACTCCCCTGCCGTCCCCATACGGCGTGGTGTACACCTGGGACTTTGGGGATGGCTCCTCCCTGCTCACAGAGCTCCAGCCTACAGTGACCTACAGCTATTACCACAGAGGGGTGTACAACGTCACCGTGACAGCCAACAACACCGTCAGTAGTGTGGGGACCGTGGAGTGCTACCAGGTGTTCGAGGAGATAACGGGGCTCCGCGTCTCTGCGGACGAGGCCGCAGAGCTGGGGGCAGCTGTCACCATCAATGCCTCTGTACAGACTGGGGACAGCATCACCTGGACATTCGACATGGGGGATGGGACAGTGCTGAGGAGTCAGGTGCCGGTGGTGGAACACGTGTACATAAAGGACATCAACTGCACTGTGAATGTCACAGCTGTCAATCCTGTGAACTCTGTCTCCCAGGCGGTTTCTGTCCAGATATTTGTCCTGGAAGTGCTCAAAATAGAGCCTGATTCTTGCATCCTGGAACACCCGGACGTGCAGCTCACTGCCTACGTGACGGGGAATCCTGAGGATTACATCTTTGACTGGACTTTTGGAGACGGCTCATCCAATGTCACAGTCAGCGGGAACCCTGTGGTGATGCACAACTTCACCCGGAGCGGGACATTCCCTCTCTCCCTGACCCTCTCCAGCAGCTTTAACAAGGCCCACTATTTCACCAGTGTCTGTGTGGAGCCAGAGATCCTCAATGTCACCCTCCTCCCTTCCAAGCACTTTGTGAGGCTTGGGGAAGAGACCTCCTTCCAGGTCAGTGCCGTGCCTCCCTACCAGTACCGCTACCGCTGGGATTTCGGCAACAACGAGTCCACCAGGTCGAGTGGCACTGAAGTGACCTACACCTACAAGAACACAGGGGTCTTCCTGGTCACGGTAACCGTCTCCAACAATGTCTCTTTCAACAATGACACGGCCTTTGTGGAGGTCCAGGAGCCAGTTGGGGTAGCAAAGATTGAGTATAACGGGACGGATGTTCTGGAGCTGAACCAGATCTACCTGTTCTCTGCCAGCATGAATGGAACCAAAGTGAGTTACTGCTGGGACTTTGGGGATGGCACTGTCCAGCCTGGCCAAGTGGCCACTCACTCCTACAACAGCACAGGCCACTACAGCATTACAGTGATGGGGCAGAACGATGTGAGCTCCAACGAGACCACCATCGATGTCACCGTGAAGCGGCGGCTCTTTGGCCTGACCGTCAATGCCAGCAGGACAGTGGTGCCATTGAATGGGTCGGTGAGCTTTGTGGCCACTCTGGTGGCTGGCACTGCCATCCGCTACTCGTGGATCCTCTGTGATCGCTGCACTCCCATCCAGGGCTCCTCCACCATTTCCTACACCTTCCGCTCTGTGGGCACCTTCAACGTCATCGTCACGGCCGAGAACAAGATCAGCTCGCTGCAGGACAGCATCTACGTCTACGTCCTGGAGCAGATCGAGGGCTTGCAGGTGGCCAGCACTGACCTCGTGGAGGACATGTATTTCCCAACTAACAAAACACTCCATCTGCAGGCCGTGGTGAGAGAGGGCACAAACATCTCCTACAGCTGGGTAGTCCAACGGGACAGCAATACTGTGCAGACCTTTGCTGGGAAAACCTTCCCCTTGAGCATCCTGGAAGCCGGGAACTACACTGTCTACCTGAAGGCTACCAACATGCTGGGCTGTGCCACTGCTAACAGGACACTGGAGTTCATTGAAAGCCTTGGTGTCCTAAAGCCCTATGCCTTCCCCAACCCAGCTGCTGTCAATGCCTCTGTGAACATAAGTGCCACCATAACCAGTGGCACTGGTGTCACATATGTGTGGTACCTGGAGGACGGCTCCTCTCCTGTCACCTCTGAACCCTTTATTGTACACTCCTTCCAAAGCCCTGGGATGATTGAGGTCATCGTTGGAGCAGAAAACAAGCTGAATTCAACCAATGCCACTATTTCTGTCTGTGTGGAGGAGGTCATTGAGGGGCTGAGTATAGGGCCAGCAGAGCTGGACTGTAGGTACGTCTCCTCGGGCTCCACAGTGGTCTTCGAGGGGGATCTGCAGAGAGGGACTGAAGTGACCTGGCTGTGGGAGGTGCCAAATGGCACACTGAGTGGCCAGTCTGTGGCAGTGATGTTCCCCACGGCGGGGTTGTACACAGTCCATCTGAACGCGTCCAATGACATCAGCTGGGCTCTGGCAAGCAGGAACATCTCCGTGCTGGACAGGATTCAAGGTCTGGAAGTCGTCGCCAGCAAGAAGGTGGTGGAGCCAGGGGAACAGGTCACCTTTGAGATCAGGATGCTGTCAGGTACCTCTGTGAGTTACCTGGTGAGCATTAGTGGGGATTACTCTGTGGTGCTCAACGGCTCCAGGTACACCCACGAGTTCACCAAGAGCGGCGATTATCTGGTGACCGTGACTGTGCAGAACCAGATCAGCATTGCCCACGCCCAGGTGCTCATCTCTGTCCTGGAGCCCATCCAGGATGTCAAGCTGCTGAACTGCTGTGAGGAGGGCATTCCCACAGGCACGGAGAAGAGCTTCAGTGCCCGCGTGGGCAGCGGCTCCCGCGTGTCCTTCTCCTGGCAGTTCTGCCTGTGGAAAGAGCGAGGCCGGGCTGTGGTTGCTGCGTCAGGAGAGAGAGTTTCCTATGCTCCAGAAGCTGCAGGGCTGCTGGAGATCCACCTCACTGCCTTCAATGACTTGGGAAGTGTCAACATCACCAGAACCATCCAGGTGCAGGACCCCATAGTCCAGGTGTCCCTCAGTGCCACCAATGCCTTTGTCAACAGGACGGCACTGTTTGAGGCCACGGTGCTGCCCAGCAGCAGGAGCGTTGAGTTCTTGTGGAGCTTTGGGGATGGTTCTTCCACTCAAACCACCAGGGTTGCAATGGCCAACTATTCTTATCTGAACCCTGGGGATTACCTGGTGGAGGTGAATGCCACCAATCTCATCAGCTTCTTCATAGCCCAGCTCACTGTCACCGTCAAAGTCCTGGAGTGCGAGGAGCCCGAGGTGGAGTTGGCCCTGCCACCCCAGGTGGTTATGAAGAGATCCCAGAGGAACTACCTGGAGGCACAGATTGACCTCCGAGGGTGCATCAAGTACCAGACAGAGCACCTGTGGGAGATCTATCGAGCAGCCAGCTGCATGAACTTGGATGACTCCAGCAGGATCCGGCTGCCGAACGTCGATGTGAACAGGCCCCAGCTGGTTATCCCCAAGCTCGGTCTGGAAGTTGGGAACTATTGTTTCATGTTTATTGTCTCCTTTGGAGACACCCCACTGTCCAAAAGCATCTTTGCCAATGTGACTGTGATCCCGAGCAAGCTGGTCCCAATCATTGATGGGGGGTCATACCGTGTATGGTCCAAAACTCAGGACTTGATCTTGGATGGGGAGAAATCCTATGACCCGAACTTGGATGACGGGGAACAGACCCCGTTGTTGTATGAGTGGTCCTGCACATCCTCCTCCAAGGTAAGAGCAGCCTTGCCCAGCCACAGTGACCATTTGGGAGCTCCAGCTCCACCACAAACCTGTCTGGGGTGAAATGGTGTCAAGGGAAGCTTTTGTGAGCATCTTTAACAGAGCTGCTCTGGAAGGAAAGGTTGTAAAGGTTCAGTTCCCAGCTCAGGATGATGATACAGAAATTGGTGTGAGGTATGGTGCAGTGCAGTGTCCCTGGGCAGGGCAGAAGGGCTGGCTCTGGAAGGGAGGCATTGGCGTTGCTGCTTCCCTGGCACTTGGCCTCTGGTTCCCAGTGTCAGTGCTGCTGCTTCCATGCACTGAGGGTGTTCTGGAGCTGCTGATGCAGGCTGGGAGCTCAGGGCTCTGGTTCCTCTCCTGTTAACAGTTAAATGTCTCTAATGCCATCAGGGGACAGAGTTAGACTTCGCAGAGGTCGTGTGATCACAGCTTGTGGTCACTAGCAGATCAGTGTCCTCACATGCTGAAGTGATCTGACCCTGCACTGATGGAAGGGCAAGGGAGATGCCTGGCAAATCCTGATGGAAATCCACCTCAGCAGCATTTTTGATTGAATGTGGAACTCTTTTGCTTGTAAAATGTCATGTTTTCTAACTTTGTCTCAAAATAGCAAATGTGAAGTGTGTGGGGATTGGACCTTTTGGTTTAATGTGAGCTTTTTGTGTTGCTTGGCAGTATTTATAAGGTATTTAATGAAGAATTAATTGCTGTAAACTACAGATTTGAAACTCAGATAAAATACAGGAGTATTCCAACTACTGTTTACTAACCTGAAGAGTAGGATAATGTGTTTTATTGTCCACACATGCCCTGTTTCTCCCACCCCAGTGGTGGCACTGCACAGCAAGGTCTGTGACAGTGACTCTGTGTGGACCTGAATGTTTTGGCTGTGGACTAACCTGATGTGCACCCGTACCAAGGAGGGTTTGAAAGTTCTTTTCTCCTTGCAAGCAGAGCTCGGCTGCAGGGTGCTCTCTGAATTTCAGTGCCAAGGAAGGAATTGTCACAATTTCCAAAGCTCTATTAGAGGCAGATGTGGAGTACACGTTCGACCTCACTGTCAGGAAGGAAGGGATGAGTCCCGAGGCCACCAACCAAACTGTAAGTACCACGCACAGCTGTCACCTTCTCTGCTTGGCATAGTCACCACTAAGGCACAGAGTCATGGGATGATTGGGTTGGAAGGACCTTAAAGATCATCCAGTCCCACCCCCTGCCATGGGCAGGGATACCTTCCACTGTCCCAGATTGCTCCAAGCCCCGTCCAGCCTGGCCTTGGACACTCCCAAGGGTCCAGGGGCAGCCACAGTTTCTCTGGGCACCCTGTGCCAGGGCCTGCCCACCCTCAAAGGGAAGAATTAGTCCCTTTTCCCAAGGAAGTTTCTATAGGAGAAAGGAAACTTCCTTTCCCGCTCTTTAGCAGTCCCAGCTCTTCACATGCCACAGGTTCTTCCCTCGTTTTACCCAGAGAGCTTCCTAAGAGCCAGGGCTCAATTTTACTGTCAACAATTCCTCTCTTCTCACCTTCCAAGTTCTTTCAGGGGAGGATTTTTTCAGTGCATGTTGTTTACGTCCCACCAATCCCAATGCCGAGCGCACCCGCAGGGTTCACGTCAGGAACATCCATCGTGGTGCAGTTGGCAATTGGAGATGGACTCAGTCTGGAAGTGGAAACTCTTACAAGCCTGAGTTTGAAACCAGAGCTGCAGGATGAAAAGAAAAAAAAAATGAAATTGATAGTCTTTCAAGGACATTCCGTACTATCTGGTTTCCATGCAGGAGTGCAAAACAATGCTTGCAGTGTCGCAGGAAATCTGCAAATGCTGGCGGGATGGACGGGGCTCCGGCGCAGTGCTGGGGAATATTTATCCCCTTTTCAGAGTCTGCCATGTTAAACAATGTCTTCATTACTGTCTTTGAATTCATAGCACTCATTATGCCAGGGCAGAGGGCTCAGTCCAGTGCTGGACAAGCCCATTTCCTCAGGGATTAAAGGAATTTAGACAGAGCACAGGAGTCAGAGTTCAACTGCTGTTGTGTCTGGGCCACCGGTGCCTCTAGAGCTCTGTGAGTGCTCTGCCAGGAAGGTGTGGTGGATGTCTGGAGATGTGCACTTAGATTCCAGCTGAAAGCCTGGAACAATGTGCTGCTCCCTGGAAAAGGTAGTTCTTCTATCCCCACCTGGCAGCACAAGCAGGGTTTGCTGGGAATTCAGCACCAGGGACCAGAGGAACATTTCAGAAGTCATTCATGTTGTTAAAAAGTGTAAATAAATCAATCCAGAATGACCTAGATTGACCCAGCTTGGTGATGGATGACTCTTGCAAACGAGTGACAAAACTGGGCAGTGTAAGAGCAGAGATGTAGCTTAAATCTGACCCCAAATCCTTTGGGAATCCCTTCCTGCTGTTTCTTAGCACAGACTGGGCTGGTTCCTCCCTGCAGCACGAGGTGCTGGGGTGTGTCCTTACCTGTTAGGTGTCTGTGTTTTGGTGTCAGACCTTCTGATGGAGCCTCTTGCCTTCCCAGGTGTTCATCAAGAGGGGAGGAGTCCCCATCGTGTCCCTGGAGTGTGTTTCCTGCAAGGCTCAGTCTGTCTACGAGGTCAGCAAGAGCTCCTATGTGTACCTGGAGGGCACCTGCCAGAACTGTCACAATGACTCCAAGCTTGGGGTAAAGTCACAAAGCTTTGCTTCACTTCTGGGGGGCTCTGGGAGAAGGAGGCAGGCAGAGGAATCAGGGTGGAAAGGGAAAGAGAAGTGAAGTCCTGGACCTAAATTGCTGTAGAGACAAGGAGGGGAAGCAATCCCTGGCCGCAGGCAGTGGCAGGTGCGTCTGTCTGAGTCCTTGAAAGTTCTTTTCAAGGTAATCTCTAAGGGGTAATTTCTAAACCAAAGCCATGAGTGACCAGATCTTTCCACACAAAAGCCACTTTTTTTTTTTCCTGTAAGAGATCTGTAAAGTGGTTTTTCTCCCTGCTGGTTGGCATTTTGCCCATTACTCTGGTGATTCAAGCAGAGGTGGTTCAGTCTCTCCTCTTGTGCCCTCCTCTAATTCCAGCTTCCACTGCAGCCTGTGGAGTGAAGCAGGTCTCAGAACTGGAAGTCCTGTTGCTCCCAGCAAGCCCAGCATGTCCTTGCCTGGCATTTTCTGTGGTTAACTCACTAGTTATCTCACTGCTTCTCCTGTTATCACAATTGTAGGCTTGTGCTATTAACAGTAACCACCCAGGCCACGTTCAGCTTGAAGCACATAAAACACGGTATCCCGTGGAGACTCCACCAGTCCTTCATTTATTTCCTGTGTTTTGTGCTCTGTATTATGAAATATTCTGTTGGAGGGTGATGTAATCCCAGAAACTAAAGTAGATCTCACAGTGGAAATATTCCCACCAGACATTTTGGAAAGGTTCCAGTTCTTGTTGCTGTAGCACACAAGACTAAAGCTGAATTATCAACTGCAAATTTGGCAGACGCTCCCACTAGAAATCTGTTACTTTTTATAAAAGACTCAATCTGAAAACATTTTAAGGACATAACTTCAGCTTCAAACCAAACCTCTCGTTGTCTTTCCCCCTGTCCATCCCTGCAGAGGTGGGCAGCTCACAGCTTTAAGAACAAGTCCCTCATCCTGGACAAAACAACCACGTCCACCGGCGACACGGGGATGAACCTGGTGCTGAGGCAAGGAGCCCTGAGGGATGGCGAGGGCTACACCTTCACCCTGCACATCACAGACCTCACCACGGGGGAGGAAGGCTTTGCCTCCATCGACCTGCTGCCCAACCAGCCCCCTGTGGGGGGCTCCTGCCGCCTGTCACCCAAGGGACCCCTCAGGGCGCTGATGACCAAGGTGCACTTCGAGTGTACAGGTGAGAGCACCTGCCAGGCCCCCCTGCTCCTCATTACCAGCTGCTCTTCCCACAGCTGTTCCCTTCACCCTAAACTCCTACCCCAGGGCTGGGCTTAGCAGTGGTTTGAACCATGGGCAGCTTTGTGTGCCCGAATTGTGGAGCTCTCAAACTCCCGGTAGCGGGCAGGCAGTTTAAAAATTTTTAACTCACGTAGGTGAGTGGTGATATCCAGGCCAGGCCAGTTCTTGTGGAAGGGACTGGGTATTTCAGTGCAGGAAAAAGAAGATGGTGCCCAAAACTGAGTCAGTATGTGGGAAGAATCAAAAGACAAAGCAGTGGGGCCGTCTCTGCCGTGTGGGCTGAATGTTCCCTCCAGAGCCACCTTCCCAACCAGCTGCAGAGACAGCAACAGTGAGCCCAGCTTTGGAAAAGTGGCCTGGCCCGTGTCCCGTAGCCTTGGGCCAAGGACTAAGTGCCTCTGGAAACCAGATTTCCCCAAATGATCCGTGTTAGAGATTAGAGCTGTTTGTGCACAGTGCCGGGAAGCCACGCTGGGAGGGGATGGACCCTGCTGCTTCCAGGGGCCTGGGCACCAAACTGGGGGAGCAGCAGAAACGTGGTCAGGGTGGTGTGGTTGTGGCTTTGGTGTGTTTTGAGCTATCCAGAATAATGCTGGAATCAATTCCTCTTTGGAATTGTGGGAATTTCAGTTCTTAGTGATTGTTTTTAAGCTGAAGTGACAGACACAGGACACAGTGGCAGTGTCAGCGCTTTCACTGGGGCTCACTGGCAAGCATACAGTGAATTTCCCAACTGCCCAGCTCCCATGAGACTCCCCATAATTCCTGGGAGTTCCAGGGAAACCTTTGTGCAGGTTTTATCCTGAACCCAGTTGTTTCTGAGATGCTGAACTGCCAGAGGGTGGAGCCTCTGTCTATAGCCAGGCATTGCAGGGCTTGGACAGGAGCTGTGGCTTTTGTCAGTGCTGTTCCCAGTCCCAGCAGAGTTATCCCCCCTTCTTATTTTGATCATGAACTTTTCATAATCCCTTTAAATGCTGCAGAACCCAAACATCCAAGGAGAAACCCCTAAACATCACAAAAATTCAGAGAGAACAAAGGCACCCATCCAGCCTGATGGAATCCTTGAGCTGTCCTCATTCTGGGGACAATCTGCCAGAGCAGGGGGACCCTTGCTGGGACAGCAGCAAGGGCAGGTCCGTAGAACCATCAGAGAATCCTGGAATGGTTCGTGTTGGAAGGATCTTTGAAGACCATCTTATCCCTTGCCAGAGACACCTCCCTGGAGCCCAGGTCGCTCCGAACCCCATCCCTGCTGAAGGGCTGGGCAGGATGGGACGCGCCAGGGGGAGGGCAGGAGCAGTGCCAGCCCCTTTGGGGCGGTGTCTGCAGCTGCCCCTGGCCCTGGCAGAGCCCGGTGTGGTTTCCTTGCAGGCTGGCGGGACACGGAGGACGCGGAGGGGCCGCTGGTGTACATCCTGCTGGCCTCTCGCCGCCGCCCCGGCCACTTCCACGAGTTCTGCGTCTACAAGGGCAGCCGGGCCGAGCACGGCGCCTTCCTGCCCCCCGGCTTCCACGACAGCGGCTTCCAAGTGTCCGTGGCCGTGCTGGTGCAGGACCAGCTGGGGGCCACCGTGGTGGCTGTGAACCGGTAAGACACTGCTGGCAGGCTGGGCTGTCCCTCAGCACCGTGTCCAGCCTCAGCTCCCGGATCCCAAGTGGTTTGGCCAGAGGGAACCTGTCCTGATGCTGGGTGAAGGGATTGCCTCCCTGGAAGAGGCTGTTGTAGGGAAAGGGAGGGGAGGCTCAGCAGAAATGCACACGGGGCATTCCAGGCTTTGTGGATCGTTGCTTGAGGGGGAGGTTTTCCCAGGGGTTAACTGCTTTCGTGGAATCACGGAATTGTGGAAAAGACTCCAGGGATCATGGAGTCCCAGGGCTGGGCCAGGCTGCAGATCCGTGGTGCTTCTCATGCAGATGGGGCACCATGGCAGCAGTAGCAATGCTGCCTTTGTGGGTCACCCACCTGCCTCCCCTCCTCTCCCTTCCCAGCCCAGTCTGAACTGCACCCAAATCCCTCTTTCCTTCCAGCTCCATGGAAATTGGCCTCCCTGAGGGCTTCCCCAGCCTCTCCCACTGGCTCTACAATCAAACTGACACCGTGCTCCAGGGCTTGGTGAAACAAGGGGACCCTCAGCAGGTCATTGAGTACTCCCTGGCCCTCATCACCATATTAAATGAGGTAACACAGCTTGTTCTGCCCAAGAGGGGCCTCCAGAAGTCCTTGCAATCGCCAGGAGAATTGTTGGGCCAGATTTTGTACAAGGATCTCTATAGGCAGGGCAGGAATTTGGGGCTATATTCCTGTTTCCCTGCCCAGGAAGAGGCTGCTGCACACCTGGAAGCCAGGCAGGGACAATCCCCCTGGGAACAGGCACCCTGCTTAGCTGGATAAGGACTGCACTCCAGGTAGTAGTTAGCTGCTGAGTGCCAGACTGTTAAGATAATTGCTTGGAGAGCAAAAGTGAAAATGGGGAAGTTCTGCTGGAAAACCAGCTCATTAGATCCCTCTGGGGAAAAGCAGAGCCGGGAGATGTGGAGTGCAGGGAACAGGTGATTCCAGCTCAGCTTAGCAGCCTCTGAAACTGCTCTTCACTGTTATTTTCACTCCAACTTCCTCAGCTCTTCCTGTTTTATTTTCCTCCCCCAGTACGAGCGATCCATGCTGCTGGAGCCTGAGGCTGGGCAGGAATTCGAGCTCCGCACCTGGACCCGCAACAACATCACAGAGACCCTGAACTCTCTGAAGGTGAACACGGTGGATGACATCCAGCAGATCTCAGCTGCCCTGGCACAGTGCACGGTACGGCCCCTGGCCCCACCTCTGGGGCTCCGGGTGCAGCTCGGGTGCTCCTCAGTCCCTGTAACGTGAGGGGGTCGTGGACTGGGAGACAGAAATCATGATTTGAGACCTCTGGGTCATAAGACAAACAGCCTGTTATATTGTTTGGAACTCCCTTATATAGCAAGTTTAAAACTCCTGGATCTAGACACTTGTTGGTCTGATCTTAGCCCTGCCCAGCTCTTTGACCAGTGATGTGTCTGCTTTCTGGACTGGCTGTAATTTGTTGAGGTGTCTGCATGAGCTCTCCCATTCACCTAGGGACTTCTAGAACAAGCCAGGTCAGCTGAGTTGGGTCTGTTATGACCAGATTTATCTTGTCTAGCTAATAGATTAACTATGACAAGTCCTTGCTGTGCTTGCCTGGCTCTCTGCACACACAGTGGGGACAGGTGACACTTGCTGGCATCATCAGGGTTTCTGTGGTGATGTCCTGGGTGCTGCCAGTGCTCAGGTCTGATACTCCTCCTAGCCCTGTTTCTGCCCTACAAGGAGAGAAACCCCTCTCTGCTTTGCTCTGCTGCTCACTGGAAGCACTGTGATCCTGGCAGTTTGCAGCCCCCATTCCCAGTGCTGGAGCTGGTGCCTGGTGGATTTAGGAGGGAAGAGAGCCCAGTTATGTAATGCACTTGTGCTTTGGTGCTCGGCCAGGCTGCTCTGGCTCCTCCTCCCAGCCTCCCTAATCTTTGCTTTGGGGACTGGTCAGGTACCTTGGCTCCAGCTGTGCTTCCCCTGCAGCCAGGTCAGTGATGGGCAGGCACTGCATCCCACCCACAGAGTCCTGATCTGCTCCCTGCCCTGCTTCTGAGCCTGCAAACCTCAAAAATCCCTTCTTTCTGTTTCCCTCTGCCTGGGGGTTTGGGATTCAGCACATCCCATTCCATGCTGGACCAGTTTGTTTCTGTCTCTCCCACCTCCTCCTGCCTCGTGACTTGATTTTGCTGTGGGAGATTAGGTCTAGAAATAGAATTTTTATTCCACGGGAGGAGCTGACATTCCAGGATTACTTTGTGCTCTGGGCTGGAATGAAAAGCTTAGGAAAACAGTACTCCAGAATTTCCCAAGTGGCTAAGACAAGTGGAGTTCACACATTCCTGCACAAGTGTCCATCAGGGCTGATTCATTTTTGATTTTACCTACAAGAGAGAGGAAAAATCAGAATTAGTTTCTCCTGGTGGGATAAAAAAAGAATCTTGGACTTCTTGGTCAATTCTCCTCCCTAAGTAGGAGCTGCCCTTGGGTGGTTCCTCTCCATAACCCAGTGTCTTTCCCACCTCCCTGATTCCTGACTTCAATTCACACAGTCTGTCCTGGCTTCTCAGAGCTTGCAAATAAAGCAGAAAAGGGAGAATTCAAGACCTGCAGATGCTGTTTTGATCCTTCACCAAAACATATGGTGAATCACGGCTGAATCCTATGATGATTAAAAGAAAAAAGATGAATAAGAGCTAGGAATGGGGTTGTAACAGCTTCCATGTGTTGCCTCAGTCCCTCCCATCCAGCCCTGGAGAGTGCGGGAAGCTCCAGGCCATGGCTGGAACATTCTGTTTCTTGGACACATCTGGGAGCAGAGGGAGGGACATCCATCATGCCTGAGTGGCAGGTTTCCTCCCACAGCCTTCAGGAGGGTTTGGACACTGAAATGGATTCAGTTTGGGGCTTAATCCTGCTTCCATTGGAGGTTGTGGAGGGGATGGAGGAATCCCATCCAGCTCTTCCTGGTTGGTTTCTGTGTGTGGTCCCAGAGGGGAGATGTGCCTGGTCCTCACGAGTGCACACCAGAGAACATGAATTTAGAATCACAGAATCCTGGAATGGCTTGGATTGGAACGATCAGGTTGCTCTGAGCCCTGTCCAAGCTGGCCTTGAATAATTCCAGGGATGGAGCCACAGCTTCTCTGGGCAACAATTTCCTCCCTTTATTCCTCCTCCCAGCCCAAAAGCATCCTCTGCCAGACATCCTCTACCTGCCTGTACACTGGCACTTTGGAATGTGATGGCAGGGAGATGGAAGAGTCTTGGAGTCACCAACAAGTTGCTGGTCACTCTCAGTGTGAGCAGGGCAGCCTCTGCTGTCCCCAGGGGCTGGACAGAGCACGGGGCACTTTCAGAGTGAAGAGGTCTCCTCAGGACTGAGCCAGCTGGGCTTTCCCTGGGGTGTTCCTGCTGTGTCAGACCCTGGTCCCTTTGCAGGTGGTGAGCAAGGAGCTGGTGTGCAAGTCATGCCTGACAAGGACCCTGAACAAGCTGGAGACCATGATGACCATTCTGCAGGGGGAGACCACCCAGGGCACGGTGACACCGACCGGCATCGCCGACAACATCCTCAACATCACAGGTGAGCTTTGTCCTGTGGCTGGGGATGGGGGACCAGGCTCAGGGCCAGGAGCAGCCTGAGGGGAGCTTTCAGGCTCCCTCCTCTGCCATTTGGGCTGTGACTCAGCTTTTTAGGAAATTGCATCTGCCATTTGGAGTGTGGCATCCCAGCCCTCTCTTCTCCCTGCACTTTTCCCAGGGTTGTCCCAGCTTTGGCAGCTGCTCTGTGGACATTTTAATCTGACAGTTGTTAATTTAACTCACTAATACTCCTAATAAGCTCACTAATACTCCAGGGGATTCTCTTTTTAGTAAACAATGTGTAACAGCTATGGCTTCCAGATGCTTGACTTCGTGGTTGGCGTCCAAAGAGGCTGTCAAACCTCACTGGAGCATCTGGGAGCACTGTGTGGAAATTCCCACCTGGGTGACCTGGGGGGAAGCAGAGGCACCTTCTCTGCACCCCCTGTTACCTCTGCTCTCCTTTCTGAGTGTTGTGCACTTTATGGTGCAAAAGCTTAGGAACATATGTTTATTTTATCCATTCCCTCCCCATTTCCTGAGCTGTGGTTCTCTTCACTGCACAGGAGGGAAATCAAGTGTGTTGTGATTAAGTATTCCTCACCAAACCTGGGAGATTAGAGAAGCTGCAGGAACTGCTGACAGCTTTGCTTTTAGCTCTGGGCTATGAATGCTCCAGTGGGGAAGGTCATGTGCAGAGGAACAGTGAGAAGACAGCAAGGAAAGCCTTGTCTGATTGCTTTGGGAAAGTGTCAGATGTTCTCCTGACTGTAGCAGTTACCCAGGGCTGTTTACCACTTCCTCTTCATTTCTCTCCTGGCAGGTGACCTGATCCACCTTGTCAATACAGTTTCACAAGAATCCAAGCCCCAGGAGCTGCTTGCTGATTCCCACAATTTGCTGCTGGCTCCCAAAGCCTACAACCTGTCCTCCAGCCTGATGAGAATCCTCATGAAATCCCGGGTGCTGAACGAAGAGCCCCTCGAGCTGGTGGGAGGAGAAATTAAGGCCACAGGCAAGAGGTCTGACCCCTTTAACTTGCTTTGCTACGAAAACACACCCAACTGCCAGTTCTCCATCCCCCAGGCCTTCAACTCCACCCTTTCCAACCTGACGGATGTCATCCAAGTCATGTTCCAGGTGGACTCCAATCCCTTCCCTTTTGGGTACATCAGCAACTACACCGTGTCCACCAAGGTGGCCTCCATGGAGTTCCAGACACACAACGGGGTGCAGATCCCCATCGGGAGCCTGGACTCTGAAAAAGCCATCACTGTGATGGTCTCAAACAGCACAGAGCCCGAAAATCTCGTGGCTGGCACTGAAGTCATTGAGCCAAGAACGTCTGTGAACCTGATTGTGATCATGGAGAGCAACAACAGGGAAGCAGGATTGCACTTTCAGCTCACCTACAGAGTCCTCAGTGGTAGGGCAGACAAATCCATCTCTTTGTCAGTCCTTCCTGTGGGAGAGGAGGGCTGGGTGTGAGGGATAACCAGTGTGGGAGGGGATGCTGGGTAGTAGCAGCAGGTTCCACACTGCATGGTTGAGGTTCTGGCTGTCCTGAACAATCTCCATGCCCAGTGTCATCCTTGCTTGTGGATTCTGGCCCCGAGAAGCCTTTTGCCTTTCTCAGCCCTTCTGTTGAGCCACATTAGCCCTGGAAGGCATTGTCCAGTCCCTCTCCCAGGCAGGCCCAATGATATCCAGTGCTCAGAGATCCTCTGAGGTGCACACTGAGGGAGCACAGTGAGAAGCATCTGCCACAACTCCCTGCATTCCTTCTTCCCTGAGCCCCAGTGCTGGCAGCAGACCTGTGGTTGAGTCTCCCAGGGGTTTTTTGAAGCCCTTTCTGTTCCTTCCCCTCCCCACAGAGCATTACCTGGCCAGTGAGCCCGAGCCCTTCATCATGGCCTATCTCCATCATGAGCCTGAGCCCAACGAGTACAACTGCTCTGCCTCCAAGAGAATCAGCCTGGAGGCCCTGGCTGGAAGTGACCACAAGCTCTACACCTTCTTCACCTCTCCCAGGTAAGAGAAGCCTCCCTGGTAGTCCCTGTCAGCCTCAGCCTGTGCTGTGGATGCATGTGAGGGGTGCTCAGGTGGTCTGTGGAGCCCCTGAGTGTCTGCACAGCCGAAGGGTGTAAATTATACCACGTTCACTGGGCTTTTCCTCCCTTTTGAGTGTATCCCTGCCCCTGCAGCTGGAAGCTTTCCATGGACACACCTCCACCAGAATGGGGCTGGTGTCCCTTCAGGAGGCAGGGGAGTCATCTCCTTCCTCTTTCCCTTCTCCAGAACGGACGACCCCATCCAGAAATACTACCTGAACATCACCAACCACTTCAGCTGGTCGGCAGTGGAGGTCACCCTGGGGCTGTACACGTCCCTGTGCCAGTACTTCAGCGAGCAGGAGAAGCGCTGGAAGACGGAAGGAATTGTCCCCCTGGAGGAGACCAGGCCAGACCAGGCTGTGTGCTTGACCCAGCACCTCACAGCATTTGGGGCCAGCCTGTTTGTGCCCCCAAACTCTGTCCAGTTCATCTTCCCTGTGAGTACAGCAAAGCAGAGACTGTGCAGTGCTGTCACACATAGAATGGGTTGTTGTCACCTGGAACAAAGCCATAGCCTCCTGTTGGTTTCATGTCCAAGCTGGCACCAGCACAGTCATGTGGGAGCCTTTGGGAGGTGCAGATGGGCACAGCTCAGGGGGAGCTGTGTCCCCTGGTTGGGAATCCTGGCTGGAAACAGACCTTTGCAGATGGCTTTAGTCCCTGGCCTGGACACTTCGCACTGTGTCCCCCTCTTAAGGAGATGCCAAAGGTCCCTCCCAGCTGTCACCCAGCACTGTTTGATCCCAGGGAGTCACACCTGCCAGCTGCTCCCTGCTTCCCAGGGGCATGCAGCTCTTCCCTGGCTGTGTCCCTGTGACGTGAGCGGGAACAGGGAGCTCCTGGCAGCTGCTGCTGCCAGCTCTGCGGGGCCATGGCCAGGGAGGAGGCAGGGAATGGGATCCTCCTGGGGTTGCCTTTCAACACTTCACTTTTGTCCAGGCTCCAGGCCCAGGGCTGAACTACATCGTGCTGCTGACGTGTGCTGTGTGCTTTGTCACCTACTCGGTGGCCGCACTGATCGTGCACAAGCTGGACGTGATCGACATGAACCGCGTGGGGGTGATTCCCTTCTGCGGCAAGAACGGGATGTACAAATACGAGATCCTGGTGAAAACGGGCTGGGGCAGAGGATCAGGTGAGCCCACAGCCTGCTCCCCTGTCTGGTTCCCAAGGGGGCACCTGTAGTTCACCTGAAGTCTCACCTCAGCATGTCTGAATGCTCCCCGCAGGGCCCAGAGCTGAGCTGCAGCTTCAGTCCAGGGCTTCCCACAGCATTCCCAGATTTTATTGTGAGATAATGGGGCAGGTCAAGAGAATGGTTTGGGTTGGAAGGTTCCTCAGAAACCTTCTGGTTCCAAACTGCTGACATGGGCAGGGACACCTTCCACTAGCCCAGGCTGCTCCACCACTGGCTGTTGTGGTGGGACAGCCAATTGCTGCTGGAAGGAACCATCCAGGAGAGAAATTCCTCCATCCTGCCTTCCCTGACTGGGCTGTGGTTGCAGAGGCAGAGGTTATTCCTCCCTTCTGATGCTCTCCTGCCCAGTTGACCCTTTGGATGGATCCTTTTGCCGTCCTCCAGGATCCATCACTTTGTCCTGAATCTTTCCCAGCAGCGGGCAGGCACCAAGTTTGGCTTCTCTTCAGGGCTGGGTTTGTAGATAGAGCTGTCACAGGCAGGGCTGGGGAGCAGCTGCACCTCGGGTGGGCTTCCCTGAGGGAGCCCCTTCCTTCCCTGCAGGTACCACAGCCCATGTGGGCATTGCCCTGTACGGGGTGGACAATAAGAGTGGCCACAGACACCTGGATGGGGACAACGCCTTCCACCGCAACAGCCTGGACGTGTTCCAGATCGCCACGGAGCGCAGCCTGGGCAGCATCTGGCGCATCCGCATCTGGCACGACAACAAAGGTGGGACATGGACAGGGACAGGGGACCTGGCCCCTCCCTGGTGTGACCTGGAGGGGCCACATGCTGGGCCTGGACAGGGGACCTGGCCTGTGGTGAACCACTGGATTGGGGGACATTGTGGGGGGATGTTGTGGGGGAACATTTTGGGGGGACATGGAGTCTCCCTCACAGACTGGCCAGGTGCCACGCCAGACACAGAGGATGCAACGTGCTGTGCACTGTGACCATAAATGTCACCTCAGGGTGACCTGGCTGTGCCATGCTTCCCTTGTGGGTACTGTGCAGCGCCCATTGATGACAACCATGTCACTGTCCCACTGGCGGTGCTCGTGTGGCCCCCTCAGATTCGTGGGCTCACACAGGGAATGTGTGCCATGAAATAATTCCTTTGTCTCCCCCATATCAGGACTGAGCCCCTCGTGGTACCTGCAGCACGTCATTGTGAGGGACCTGCAGAGCAGCAAGAGCTATTTCTTCCTGGTGAATGACTGGCTGTCAGTGGAGAGTGAGGACAACGATGGCCTGGTGGAGAGGGAGGTGTTTGCTGCCAGTGAGTGCCCCACATCCTCTGGGTCTTTCTCACCCCAGGTGCCTGGGCCCTTCCTTTTCTGCAGGCTGAGCCCCTTTCCCAGCTCCCTCAGCCACTCCTGGTGCTCCAGCCCCCTCCCTAGCTCTGTTCCCTTCTCCAGACACGCTCCAGCTCTTCCATGTCTTTCTTCTTGTGAGGTTCCCAGAACTGACCCCAGGATTGGAGGTTCCTCAGCAGTGCCCTGCACAAGGCACGGGCACAGCCCTGGGGCTGTGGCCACACTGTTTTGGTACAAGCCGGGTGCCATTGGCCTCTTACCCACATGGACACAGCTGGGCTCATGTTCAGCCCCTGTCACCCCCAGATCCTTTTCTGCTGGGCAGCTTTTCCAGCCACTCATCCTCAAACCTGGAGCGCTGCATGAGGAGGGACCCTGTGGGTGCAGTGTGGATACTCTGGAGTTTCTGGGACAGATGTGGCCAGGTCCTCACAGCGGTGCAGTCACCCTGAGTCTGTCACTTTGTCCCCAGGTGAGAGCGAGCTGAGGAGCTTCTGGCGGATTTTCGTGGCGGAGCTGCAGCGTGGGTTCTTCGAGAAGCACGTGTGGCTGTCGCTGTGGGACCGCCCGCCCCGCTCCCGCTTCACCCGCGTCCAGAGGGCCACCTGCTGCTGCCTCCTCATCTTCCTCTTCCTCTGCGCCAATGCCGTGTGGTACGGCGTGGTGGGCAGTGTCCACCTCAGGTGTGTGTGGTGTGGTGGGGCATTATCCACTCAGGTGTGCAAATGTGTGGTGGGCAGTGTCCACTTCAGGTGTGTGCATGGTGTGGTGGGCAGTGTCCACCTCAGGTGGGTGTGGTGTGGTGGGCAGTGTCCACCTCAGGTGGGTGTGGTGTGGTGGGCAGTGTCCACCTCAGGTGGGTGTGGTGTGGTGGGCAGTATCCAATTCAGATGTGTCCCCATCCAGTCCCAGCCTGCTTGTGGCCCTCCTGCCTGTCCCACTGGGGCAAGACACATCTTTCATTCTGCTGGGAGGAACTTCCTTGCTTGTTCCTTGAGTCTGCCCTCCCCATTCTAAGGAATCTGGGACCAGGACATGGACAATAACCAAAGACTGTCAGATTTGAGTTTTCAGGCTGATTTCCTCTGCACATCTGGAATTCCTGGTTGTGCACTTGTGTCTCCTTGCTTACCTGGCCACCCCAAAAGCTCCAGCTGACTCCTGTCTCTGGTCCCTCTTGCTTCCCTGCAGCAACGTGGCCGTTTCCAGCCTGATCCCGGTCAGTGTGGACACGGTGGCTGTTGGCCTGGTGTCCAGTATGGTGGTTTACCCTCTCTACTTGGTCATTTTATTTCTCTTCCGGATGGCTCGTGGCAAGGTAAGGAAGGGGGATGGTTGCAGGCTGCTCAGATTGGGTGGGAGGCCACCAGGTTTGCTTTTGGGAGGCTGAATTCTGCCTTTCCTGGGACCGCACTCGTCCAGCTGGGCTCTGCTCCTCCTGCATTGTGCTGCACCAGGGCCAGACCCTTCCCCAGCTTCTGCCCCCCTCCCTGAGCTCAGATAACTGCTGGCCTCTGTCAGTGCCCAGGCACCAAAAAGGCAGATTTTCGAAGTTGTTTAGGCACTTCCTCCCTCAGGATTTGTGTGACAGGCACCCAAAAGCCCAAGGCAGGAGCCCAGGAGCTGCTCAGTGGAGCCTCTCTAATGTCTGCCCTGGGTACAAGCTCAGCTGAGCGGAGCTGTGCTGAGGCAGCTGGGCAGGGATTAGCTGGGGATTTACCGACTAGTTAAGCACAATTAGCAGCCCCATTAAGTATTGCAGCCAGCTGCTCGGGGACTGAAGAGCAGCAAATGTGGCTGATGCTGCTGAGAGCACACAGGAAAAGCTTTCAGATTCGGGGGGTCTTGTACCTGGGACAGCCTAGGTGGCCCTGGTTGTGGCACGGGTGCCTACAAGTGTCTGGGAGGCAGTGGAGGATGGGCATGTGCCTGGTCTCAGTGGCAGTGTCACCTCTGTCCCTCCTCGTGTGCCCTGCAGGTCTCCATCAGCCACACAGTGACTCACTCAGACCAGCAGTCCCTGGAGATCGACAACTACCTGGACTCCTCAATCCTTGACAGCTCCTTCCCCACCTTCCCCGGGCTCCAGGCAGAGGTAACTGCTTCCCTCCCACAGCTGGGCAGGCTCCTGGAGGTGTGGGCCCAGGGCTAAGAGCAGCTCAGTGACTCCTGGTGTTCCCAGCTCACTGTTTTGACCAGGCACAAACCCATGTCATGTTCCTGAAACTTTTCTGTTCCCCGCAGGCCTTCTCTGAGCAAACCAAAACAGATCTGTTCCTGGAGGACTCCAAGAGGTGAGTGACTTCCTGAGGATGGAGCCAGCAGGACTGGAGTCTGTGCTTTGCTGGGCTGGGCTTGGCTCCCACAGCTGTTTCCTTCTACAGTCCCACACAGTTCCTTTCCTCGTGCTCCCCTCATTCCTGACCGCCCCCGTTCCCGTTTTCCCGCAGCCTGGTGCCGTGGCCCTCCAGCGAGGCCCTGCTCAGCTGGCCAGACCTGCTCAGTGACCCCTCCATCATGGGCAACACCATCCAGAAGCTGAAGAGAGGCCGGGCCAGCCGCCACCTGGGGCTCGAGGCCCCGCTGGCCACTGAGGAGGACACTTTGTCCCTTGGCATTCACCAGGGACAGCCCCGGTACTTCTCAGCCTCAGGTGAGCCCCCCTGGCTCAGGGCAGAGGTGGAACAGCAGAGCTGCTGCCATCACCACTGGCTGCACTCTGGAGGGCAGGGGAGGAGGGTTGTGGCTGCTTAGTGGGGATTTTAGTCTGGGAAGGCAGAAATCCTGCTGGGCATCAGACTGAGGTGAGTGGTCCCACGATGCCAGCAGACTGGGAGCCAGGAGAGGTGTGTTCCCATGGGAATGATGCAAGCAAGCAGCACTTCCTCACTGGTTTCAAAGCCACTGTGTGTCCCTGAGCCTCTGGAAGTGGCTGGAGAAAGAGAGCTTGGCCTTCTGAAGCAGCAGTTCCCTGCCCAGCACTGTGGCTAAGCTGGGATAGACAGGAGCTGGAGGACAGGGAGCAGGGGAGGGCTGTCCCAGGGAAAAGGACATCACTGTGACCCTTCTCCTCCTCCTCCCCAGTTCCACCACGTGGCTGAACCGTGCCCTGGTGTGGTGCTGGGTGCTGAGCTCCTGCCAATGCTGTCTGTGCTCTCTCTTTCCCAGATGAGGATCTGATCCGGCAGATCCTGGCAGATGGAGCCAGCGGCATCTCCCAGGACCTGGGGCCGTACATGAGGGCAGAAACAGATCTGATCTCAGGCCTGTGAGTGTTTGGGGAGCAGAGTCCCCGTGGCGCCAGAGCCTCCCACCCCCTGCCCTCACACCCAGCTGAGCTGAGCTGGGTATGGGATGATTTCACGGGTCACTCTGTCTCTGCTGGCCATGACTCCTGCAGCCACAGCTCCAGGAGAACACTGCCACCCTTCCAGGAGCCACCTGGGACATCCCTTAAAGCCACAGCTGTGTCTCCAGCACTTTTGGACTGCGAGCACAGTGTGGGATGAAGGCTCACTTGGTGGCACTGATGGGAGGGAGGAGGGGATTCTGCCCAAATCTCTGTTGTGTTACCATGCCCAGGACACCCTGCTGGGCACCCTAACCACCACCCCCAGGGCTGGCAGCCCAGCAGCCACTGCAGAGTGCCAGGCCAAGGGAAGGGAGGGACTGTCAGGTCCTGTCCATGAGACACAGAGCAGTGTCTGTGCCGTGGGGACATGTGTGATGTCCCAGCACTGGTGCTGGCTCTGAAACTCAGTCCCCTTGGTGCCAGCCTGCTCAGCACAGAGCCAGTAGTGGCACAGCTCTCAGCAGGCTCCCCCTGTCCTGGCAGGTCCAGCGTGTTTGGGGAGAAGGTGGAGACTGTCATGATGCAGAGGCTGAACGACAAAGGGCAGAGCGTGGCACCTCCTCCCAGGGAAGTGAGCAGATCAGCCAAGTCTACCTGGACAGGTACCAGAGCTGTCCGCCTGGGGTGTGTGGGGACAGGGCCCATCCCACAGTACAGCACTTTGGAGGCACAGTGGGGTAAATTGGAAATAAAAGCCCTTAGGAAGGGCTGCTGGGATATTGCTGCTATTTCCTGCCAGCTTCTCTTGGAGCCTGGATCTCATTAAGCCCTGGGGGCAGCACTTGTGCTGTGACAGTCCCTGCAGTGTCCCCTGGGGGGGCTCTGCTCCCTGCACCCTCTGCAGCCACCAGTCGTAGAAATATTGGGGATGATCCCTCCAAACTCACCCAGAACTGGCGGTGGGCTCTCAGCTGGGATGAGTGATGAGCCCAGCCCTTGCTGTGCCCACGGGGACCCTTTGCAAGGATGTTCACACTGCTCTCCCTCCTCCTGCTGCTCCTCCCAGTTGCAGCCCAGACGTTCAGGAAGCGCCTGCTGCCTCCCTGGTGCTCCCTGCTGGCCCACGGCATCAGCCTCCTGCTCTTTGCTGCCTCTGCCGGCGTCTCCGTGTGGATCGGGGTGGGCTTCTCCTCCAGCGTGGCCCTCATGTGGCTCATCTCAGGGATATTCAGCTTTCTGGCATCCTTCCTGGTCTGGGAGCCCCTGAAGGTGAGCATGGCACGAGTGCAGTAGCACAGGCCTGTACGTGGAGTTAACAACTGGAATTAATTTGTCCAGCTGCTAATGACATACGTGGAATCGTTAAAGTTGGAAAAGCCCTTTAAAATTATCAAACACCGCCACCATGTTCACCACTAACCCATGACCCCAGCTGCCACATCCCTGGGTTTTGAACACTTCCAGGCATGATGAATCCACCACTGCCCTGGGCAGCCCCTTCCACAAAGAGATCAGAGCAGAGTGGATACTGTGTGCATTGAATGGTCTCTCCCATCCCCATATCCCTCAGGAAGGGTAGGATGTGGACACCAGCAGCAGTAGGAGAGGCAGGGCTGGTGGCACTTGGTTTTGAAGGTCCAGGTAGGAGCTGTGCTGTGCTGGCTGTGCCAAGGGGCCCACGGGAGCTGCTGCTGGAATGCTGAGGTGGCACAGCTCCCTGCAGGCTCAGCAGTCTCCCTGTGCCCCAGGTGCTGCTGGAAGCCCTCTACTTCTCCCTGGTTGCCAAGAGGCTGCACCCAGAGGAGGATGACACCTTGGTGGAGCAGCCCTGTGTGGAGCACGTGTCCGAGAGGATCAGCAAAGTCCGGCCCCCACAGGGGTTTGCCCTCTTCCAGGCCAAGGAGGAGGCCAGGAAGGTCAAACTGCTGCACAGGATGCTCAAGGTGGGACATCTCCTGCTGCCTGGTGCCCAGGGCTCAGACACATCTGAACGTGGGTCCTCCCAGTCCAGCTGGGATCCCCTGAGTGTTTGGCTCCAGCTTCTGCCTCCGTTTCTCAATCTCTGGGTCTGATCCTATTGCATGGCTGTGGAAAGCACTGCTCTGCTGCAGGATTGGGATCCAGCCCTTCCATGCAATCCCATTTTTACTCTTTGCTTCCCAGAATTTCCTCATCTACATGATGTTCTTGCTGGTGGTGCTGCTCACCAACTACGGTGACGCCTCCCGCACCAGCCGGGCCTTCCTCCTGCAGAGCTCCATCAAACAGCAGCTGGGCAGCAACGACTTCCTGCTCATCAAGAGGTACCTGCCAGCCCCTGGGGGGGCCAGGGGAGTCATCTCTTGGGCTTGTGCTCCACAGTCTGTCCCATAAGAGGTTCCTTGGTGCCCAGGTGGAGCTGGGTATTGCACAGCAGCGAGCAGGTGCTGTTTGTGGTTCTGCTGCTCCCCTGGAGAGCAGAGGGGCCTGTGGGGATTGAGAGGTTTAATTTCTCTGAGGTTTAATGATTTCCCCAGTGGGAAGGGGGTGTGGGAGCTGATGTTGATCTTTCTGGAGCTGCTTTAAAGGACAAGAGTTTCTCTGTCTCCAGAATTTACAGCCACAAGTTGTAGCCATGAACAGGGTCCTGAGAGCCAGAAATGACATCTTGTCCAGAGTCTGCCTTTCCTCACTCTGAACATGCATTTTACTGGATTGAATTTTCCCAGCTGATTTGCCACAGCCCTGGGAGCTCCCAGCAGCCCAGTGTGGCACTGGGGATCCCTGTGCTGAGGGTGTGTCACTGCAAATCTCTTGGCTCTCTGTGCACATCAGTGTGGCTTGTTCATGCTCCAAAGTCTCTGGAATTTTGACTCACCAATCTCACACCTTCCCCCCTGCAGGTCGGATCAGTTCTGGCTGTGGATGTCTCAGGTGTTCCTCCCTTACCTGTACAACAATGGCTCTGGCCAGGAGAGCCACAGCACCACGCTGGGCACGGCCCGGCTGCGCCAGCTCCGCCTGCGGGGAGGTAGGAGGGAGGGCAGGGACGGTGGCTCTGCTGTCACAGTGGAAGGTGACAGTCTGGAGGGGTGACATGGGCAGCTCTGGGAGCAGCTGTGGCTGAGGGGAGGCAGCACAGGTTGGGGGTGCAGTGGTTCTTCTCTGCAGAGATGAACTGAGGCAGTGGATTGTGGAATCCTGGAAGAGTTTGGGACCTTAAAGTCCATCCAGGGACACCTTCCACTACCCCAGGGTGTTCCAAGCCCCATCCAACCTGGCTCTGGACACACTTTTGGGGCTCCAGGGGCATCCACAGCTGTTCTGGACACCCTGTGCCAGGCCCTCTCCAGGGAAGATTCCTTCCCAATATCCCATCTAACCCTGCCCTCTGGCAGTTTGAAGCCAGTGAAATAGCCAGGGACCAGAGTGCTGGTCCACAGTTACCCAAGCTGGGATGTCTCTGTTCTCCTCCACTTGTACCCAGCTAATCCACTCTGACCTGGTGGCATGGATATATCATGACTCCTAAATTGGACAGCTCTCTATTTTTGTTATAAATATCCATCCTTTTCTGAATCCCTGACTTGTGCATGCCCATTCCCTCACCCTGGTGCACATGTGGGGATGAGTGTGGAGGGGTTGGGAGGGAATGTGAGCTCTGTGCTGGGCTCACAGGATGGTCTCATTCCAGCTGAGTGCCAGCAGAGTGCCCAGGACATCCTGCAGGGCCTGGGCAGTGCCCAGAGCAGCTGCACTGACCAGCACAGCTTTGCCACTGCTGACTATGGAGTGGGCTGGGAGAGCACAGCCGGGAATGGGACGGCGGCATGGGCACACTCAGCACCCGACTTGGCAGGGTAAGGGCTGCCCTGTCTGCTGCCACCCCTGTTCCTCCTCCAGGGACCTTTACAGACCTCTCTAAGGTCTTTACAGATGCTCTGGGTTGTTCCCAGCCCTCACCTCAGCCCCTGAGCCTGGCAAACGGCAGATGGACACGGAAATTCCAAATGGCCTGAGCAGCAGCATTGTGCTGTTCTGGGGGCCCAGGGGCACAGGGTTCAACCCTGCCCCTTCCAGGGCACAGACAGGGCAGGGGAACCCAGCACCCCAGATTTCTGCTCAAGGGGGTGACAGGAGGTTGTCCTGCACATAAATCACACTTGGTTTCCTCTCTGGTTTGTCCCCAGAGGCATCTCCTTGCAAGTCTGGGTCACCACAGGGCTTGGGGCTGTTCTGAGGTTGGGAACACTGAGGTGGATCAATGCACCCCTGTAATCTGTCCTGTGAAATAAATCCTGAGGGGCAGGATCTGCATCTGCACACTTGATCCTGGCCTGCCATGTAGGAGAGCAGCCAGTGTCCTTCAGCCTCACCCACAGCCCCTCTTCCTCTGCAGGATCTGGTACTGGGGCTACATCTCCTTCTATGACAGCAGCGGCTACGTGCAGGAGCTGGGCCCTTCCCTGGAGGAGAGCCGGGCTCAGCTGGAATTCCTGCAGCAGCACATGTGGATTGACAACATGTGAGTGTGGCAGGGGCAGAGGGAGTGTCCTGCTGTCACCTGGGCTCCTCAGGGGTGCTGCTGGAGTGTCACAGGGGGCACAGAATCCATGTCCCACCTGACAGTGGCCCCAGAGCTGGTGTTGTCCCAGCCCCTGAGCTGCTGCTGTCCCTCTGCAGGAGCCGGGCAGTGTTTGTGGAGCTGCTGCAGTACAACCCCAGTGTGGACCTGCACGTGGCTGTCACCCTGCGCCTGGAGTTCCCTGGGGCTGGCCAAGCCATCGCCGCTGTCACCATCAGCCCCTTCCCCCTGCTGCGCCTCAGTGCAGGGGTCACCCTGCAGCTCCTCATGATGGTCAGTGTGGGGCCTCCCCTGCACCCCTCTGCATGCATGGGGGGCTCTGGGGACCCTCACCCAGGCTGCTCTGCCTGAGGCCACCTTGTCCCCACATCTGGCGTCCAGCCTGGGTGTGCTGTCAGCAGAGCCCTCAGCCCCTGGGCGCTGCCACTCTGCCACAGGGGCATTGGGGAGCTTCAGGAGGGATTGGGGTGCTGGATGAGCCAGGAAGGCAGGGCAGGATGCAGGAGGTGCTCCAGGTATGCAGTGGTGGAACTTGGCCTGGTGTGGGGGGATTTTTTTGTCCTGGGGTCCCGCAGTGCAGCACAGCAGTCAGGGCTTGTCCTCTCATCTCCTGATAACTTCTCCATTCCTCCTCTCCTGGTAATCTCTCCATAACCTGCCCCTCTCTGTTCCTCCCCCAGGTTTTCCTCATGCTGTTTGTGGTTTACTTCGTGGTGTCAGAGTCTCTGGCCATCAAGAAGGAAGGCAGAGCCTATTTCACCCTGTGGGGCAACTACAGCCAGTGGGTTTTCATCCTGCTCACAACGTGCACGGTGCTGGTGCACCTCAGCCAGGCCACCCTGGCTGACCAGCAGTGGCTCAGGTACCTCAGCAACCGCAGAGGCTTCACCAACTTCTACCAGGTGGCCTTGCTGAGCTCCATCTTCAGCAGCCTGGCTGCATCCCTCCTCTTCCTCCTGACCGTGCAGGTACGGGCAGGCTGGGGGAGTAGCATGTGGGTGGTGGGTACTTTGGCCCTCCTGTGCTTGTCACCTCTGCACAGCCCTGACAGGGCAGAGGGGGTGACAGGGAGGCCATGTGTGTCTCTGCTGTGCACTTTGGGTCCCCGAGGCCTCTGGCCCCTCGATTCCCTTGGGGAGCCAAGTGTGGCTGATGGGATGATTCTGTCTGCAAGGAGCCTGCAGACTGGGGTGTTTGTGCTCTGCTGGGGTTTGGGTTTTTCAGGTGTTTGAGAGACCCTTCCTGGGCTGGGAGTGTGTCTGTAACTCCCTCCTCTCCCCTCCCAGGCTGCCCAGCAGCTGCGCTTCGTCCGGCAGTGGTCAGTGTTCGGGAAGACCTTCCAGAAGTCCATGAAGGAGCTGATGGCTGCAGGGGTGGCCTTTGCCCTCCTCCTTCTGGCCTACGCCCAGCTCGGCTTCCTGGTAATCACCCCTGTCCCCCTCCCTCACAGCAGGGCTGCTGGTGGTCCTGCTGCCCCTTTTCCTCACCCTGGCATGACATGAGCAAAGCACCTGGGCACTCTGTGCCCATCCTGCCACCTGCACCTTTGGCCAGGGGTTGTCCCTGTCCCAGCCCATTTGTGAGCCACCCCTCAAGGCCCCTGTGGGAGGGGATACTGAGGGTCAGGGGAACACTTTGTTGCTGCTCCCTTCTCATCACATCTCTGTCCCTCCGCAGCTCTTCTCCTCCTCCTCCGAGTCCTTCCGCAGCGTGGGCAGCAGCCTCCTGCTGCTGCTGGCCCTGCTGCGGGGCAGCGCCAGCCTGCGGCCCTGCCTGCCCGAGGCCTCGGGGCTCTACTGCCTCTTCTGCAGCAGCTACATCGTGCTGGAGGTGTGGATTGTGCTGCGGCTGCTGGCGGCGGTGCTGATCCACAGCTACCGCGAGATGCGCTTCGAGCTCTACCGGCCCGCCTTCGAGCCCCAGGACTACGAGATGGTCGAGCTGTTCGTGCGCAGGCTCAAGATGTGGATGGGCTTCAGCAAAGCCAAGGAGGTGAGGGCAGCCTGGGGGCTCTGTGGAGAAGGGGGCACAGAGCAGCATCCACCATCCTTAGCCTTGCCCTGCCTCTGGCTCCTTCCTGCAGCCGCGTTCCTCTGGCAGGCGAGGGCTGGAGCAGTGGCCACCCCTGGGGGCCCAGGGGAGATGGGGAACTGTACAGGCATCAGCTGCCCGTTCTCAGCCCCACAGTCCCACGTGGCTTTGTCTGGGATCCAGCCCACGCCTGTCACTCCAGGGAGCTGTTTGGAGTGTCCGCATTTCCCACGTCCTTCCCTAACCCTGCCCCTTTCTCCTCCTCCCTCCCAGTTCCGGCACAAGGTGAGGTTCGAGGGGATGGAGCCGCTGCCCTCCCGAGACTCCAGCGACTCCAAATCCTTCCGTGGCCCCACTCCCAGCGCCGCCTCCGACAGCTCCAGAGCCTCCACGTCCTCCAGCCAACTGGACGGGCTGAGCCTGGTGCTGAGCGCCCGCGACAGCCTGGAGGTGGACGCGGACATCCAGCGCCTCCTCTCGCTCTTCGAGATGCTGCTGGCGCAGTTCGACCGCGTCAATCGGGTGACTGAGGACGTGTCCCGCATCGAGCACCTGCTCGAGTTCTCCCGCAGCCGCCGCGCCCGCAGGAGCTGCCGCGGCGGCTGGGCCGGCCGGGCACAGGGGCTCTTCAGCCACGCCGCTGGCACGGCCACCGGCCCTCCAGAACCGGCCCCACGGGAGCATTCCAGTGTTAAAAGATGGAAGGGGAGAAGGCCGAGCCTTTCCCCGGGGGTGAGCAGGTGCAGGAGATCCCCGCTGGCTCACAGGGAGCAGCTGTGGGTGTTCAACAGCCCCGCAGGTGGGACTGGGGCGGGCACAGGGTCCGGGACAAAGCTCCCCTCCCTTCCCTGCTGGCTGTGCCGGATGGGAAAGGGAGAGAAGAACCCCCAGGCCTTGAAGGTTTGAACCAAGTCTTGGATTTTTTGTCGACCAGACGCACTGTGGAGGAAAGCGACAGCTTTCGAGAAGGTATTTAACCCACCTTGTTTTTTAAGCATAAATAGATATATAGAGAAATGCTATCTACACCCAGAGCAGTTAAATTCCAGTATTGGCTACTTTTATCCTCCAGAAATTGGTACTATTATTTGTATTTAAAGAAATCCAATATTTAAAACAAAGGACATTGCAGCGAGCTGGGGACTAGAGAGGCCCCCTGGGCTGCCTCAGCCCCCTCCGAGCGTGGGATTCCCAACTCCCAGTGTGGGGTTCCCAACGTGCTGGTGTCACTGCGGTCCCCACCCGCCCTGTCCCCCTGCCGTGGCCCCGGGGTGCAGGCGCCACTGGCTGCTTGGCTTCTCTAACCCAAGGAATGTATTGCCCTGAGTATATGTAGTTTATTTTGGTTTACTTGTTCTCCTATGTACTGCCCAGCACTTTAAACAAGGCTTTCCTCGGCTACCAGTGACACGTGCGAGCTAAGAATGGGATAATATATCACAAAAGCAGTATTTTGTTTGTTTAAATCATAAACTGAAATGGGCAGGGAGGAGGGGGAGCGCAGCCCCAGCTCGGGCAGCAGTGCCAGCACCTTCCCTGAGCACAAAGGAGGCAGGTGAAGCCCTGAGGGAGCTTTTTTTGGGATCCCTCCAGCCCTGCCAGCTGGGATTCACCGTGTGCTGGGCTACAGCTGCTGGGCTACAGCTGGCCTGTGCCATGGGGCCCCCCAGATCACAGCCTGGGAGTGCCTGAAGCTCTCCCAGAGGCTGCCTTCCCCTCCTTAGCCCCATTTCACCTTATGGCTATTGTAAGTAATTTATACGGGGTTTGTTTGGTTTTTAAATGTATATATTTTTGTATGTTTGCTATATTTTCATAGCATCGGTACCGTGTTTGAAACATGTAGATAGGAGACAGAACACTATTGTCAGAGTTATTTAAAGGATGTATTAAGTGCTTCTTCCTGGGAATGTCCCGTGTATATAAGGATTGGGTGTCTGTGTGTGTGGTGTGTGTGCTCTCCTGCGCTGGCTTGGGGCAGTAGCCACAGGCAGATGGGAAAAAGCCCCCAGTGGGCTCCTCCGTGTGTTCCAGAACCTGCTCCATGCTCTGGACAGGTGAGAGGGTGGAAGGCAAGGCTGACGGGGGCAGAGCTGCAGGGCAGGGGCCTGAGGTTCAGCTGCCTCTGGGGCTGGTGGGCCTGGAAGCACCTTCCCAGGGCAGGGGAGACTTTTCCAGGTGGAGAGAGGGAGCTCCTAAAACACTTCCACTGCTCCATCCCCTCCTGAGCCTCCCCTCCAGCCCCCAGCAGTGTTGGATACTTGTAAAGATTTCATTCCAGCACCCATGTGCTTCCTTGGCCATGTGGGTCAGGGTGGCTGCTCTGGGATGATTTTGGAAGAGGTCTAAGTTACCTTTGGAAAACTCAGGTGCTGTGCAGGACAGATGTTGTGGAAAGGTTGCAGAGGGATGAGGGCAGGAGAAGACAAGAGAGGTGGTGCTTGGTCAGCGTGGAGGTGTTGGAAGAGCAGAGGGCACAGAGAAGTGGAGTGAAGAGGGGAGAAAGGCAATCCTGGTAACCAGGACAGGGTGGGAGAGGGCAGAGAAGTGCCCACAAGGCAGGAGTGGGACAAGGAGGTGCCTGGAGCAGGCAGAACCAGCAGCTGGAGCTTGAGCCTGGGGCTGAGGCCAGGTACTGGTCAGCTTTGTGCTCTGTGCTCAGAAAAAAACCTGGTTTTTAAGTCAAAATAGAAAACTATTTGCCTTGGATTTTTTGTTTCTTTAACTTCCCAGGCAGCACAGCACCAGGCTCAGCTCTGGCCCATGTTCATGACTCCTTTATGGTGACGGGGACAGTGCCATGTCCCCAAACCAAGGCAGTAAGAGGAGCAGTGGTGAGGTGTCTCAGAGACCTGGGATGTCCCCAGGGCTGGAGTCCCTGCAGCTCCAAAGCTCCGCTCCTTACACACCTGCCCTGGCACAACCCCTCTCACCTGTGTGGAGCACCAGGGATGTAAATCCAGCCATCCCAAGGGCTCTGTGGGAATATTCAGTGATTGAAATGTCCCAAATGACCCAAGCAGGTCTTGGAAGTCTCCTGAAGAGCCAAAAAGTTCAGTTCCTGATGCAGAGGTCAGTTCTCAGCTCGATTATCCTCTTCAGAAGAGGTTTGGAGTAGGAGGGAAGGAGACAGAGGCAGGAGGGTCCAGCAGGCCCCCAAGTGTTTTTGAGCAGCCATTCCTAAGCTAAGGGGCAGCTGGAACAAAGCTGCTCCCCAAATCCAGCTGGATTGTTGTTCCCAAGTGCCTGTTCCTTGCCCTGCGTGTGTGTGTGAGTGTGACTCGGTGCGCGTGACTTTACCAAGTGCTCCCTCTGATCCGAGAGGAGCAGAAACAGGATCAGACAACTGCCCTACTTCCCTGAAGTATGGAGAGCAGCTCTGCCACCCACAGTTCCCTTGCAAAGCCCAGCCCTGCGTGCTGGGCAGCACCCACAGCTTCCAGCAGTCACAGTTCTCAGTGCAGCAGCTCCTGTGCCAGCTCCAGCAGCGTCCCCTCCATGTCCCAGCCAGAGGGATTCAGTCATGGAGTTACACTCTCACAGCAATGAACTTGACTCAAAGCCCATAAATCCCCCGAATGTATATTTTTGTGCCTGTAGTCACCAAGAGATGGTGATTTATTTATTGCCTTGAATCTCACAATGATGTATCAGGATCAAGCTGCTTAAATGAATAATGAAACCCCCATCTATTCATTCCAAGGGAGAGGGAGGGACTTCTGTAAGTGCCTTATTTTTTCTAATTTTTTTTTTTTTTTTTAAGAACAATGATTGTGACCAAAATGCCAATGGTTCCTGTCTGGTCAGCATTTCACTGCAAACAAAAATGGTGTATTTTGTAACTGTGGGGATGTTTCTTACAAAGTGACAAAGTCAAATAAACACTGACTGCTAAAACCTGGCTCAGGTGGTTTTGTCCTGCTCCAGCCACTCCTCTCCACCTCACCCTCATTCTCTCTGCATCCAGAATTTTAATAAAATATCCTGCACAGCACAAGACACTTTCTTAAATCCTCCAGCCTGTCAGGGCTGGTGTTAATGAATGAGCTCACCTGTGGTCACTGGGGGTGGCACAAGGACAAAGCTGACAGAGAAGTCCCCACCCAGCAGAGGGAATATCCCAGTCTAGGGACTGGAACACAGCCAGGAATCCATGCATCCAGAACTGGGAGGGTTGGGAAACTAAACCAGGATAGGAGGAAGGATTTACATGATTGGGAAAGAGTTTGATCTTTCCCAGGACATCAAGAACACATTGATCAGACAAATATTTTATTTCCTTTACAACTCATAAACACTCAAACACAACGGACACTTGGTGTTCCCCCACGCCTGCACAGGTGAGGGCTGTCCCTTTGTCCCCTCACCTGTCCCTTCACAGTCCCACGTGCACATTGCACTTGTCTTCATCTCCCTGCTGGCAGCCATTCCCAAATCCATGCTTCCCACTCACAGACAAAGCAGGAGATGAAGTTCTCACAGTATAGTCCAGCTTACGAGGTGCCTCCCAGTTGGGTGGTGTAGTGTCTGGTGCCCTCCTTGCCTCAGGATGGGCTGCAAATCCCATTCCAGCTGTGCCCACCTGCCCTGGAAACTCCAACTGAACTGCTTCAGTCTCCCCTGAGAGCCTCCCTGTCAGGGAATAAGCAAAACTTGTGGGGAGATGATGCCCCAAGACTTGTCAGCAGTTAAAAAGGGATTTATCTGGTGTGTGGAGAAGGATGAGACATCCTAGCCTTCCTGCAACCAGGGAAGTTCTGCAGGTGGCCAAAATAAAGACAAACCTTGGGAACTTAAGCAGTGTTTTGGGCAGGAGAAAACCCAAATTAACTCTTTCTAGAGCTGGCAGAAGGAGTCAGAGCCTGAAGAGTCCAAGTGCTGACAGCCCCAAGGTTCAGGGAGGAGCTGGGATTCTGGGGTGCTCAGAAATAACAACTGGATTTTCAATACTTCATATTTCATTCCCAGTAAAGTCCTCAAAAATCCCACAATTCCTGTACCTTCAAGTGAGGATCTGCAGATTATCATCCTTTGTCTGCTTCCACCAGGAGCTGGTGTGGAAGGAGTCCAAAGAAAGGTTCTGCAGGGGAGTTCCCAACAGACAACCTTTGAAACAGCTCAAATCAAACCAAACACGGTGGGTTGGTCCTCTGGGAGCTTCTGGTGGGAACTCAGTGTTGTCCTCAGGGGCACCCAAAGCTCCTGGCAGGTTCAGCGCCAAGTCCACATGCAAGGAGCAGCCAGGCTGGGCCTCCCAATCCCTGTGTCCATGCAGGGATCAGCAGGCAGGGAACACAATTCCATGGCCTCAGTGTCCCAGCAGGGACACCCCGAGCCCGGCCCTACACGAACTCGGTGAAGTCGTCCACGGAGGAGATCAGCCTCTTCCTCTGCCCCGTCTCGTAGGTGGGAGGGGGGTCCTGGGGGATCTGGGGAGGGGGTTTTGTGGGGGCAGAGGGGTGCAGCTGCAGGGGAAGGCCAGGGCTCTGGTACTGCGTTTCTTCACGGAGCTGAAAGGCAACGGAGAGCAGGTGAGCTCCATTCTCTCCAAAACTCTTCTGAATCTCCATCTGGGCAGGACAGAGTGGGGGTGCCACTCTGTGTCCAGGTATTGGATAACAGGAGGAATTTCTCCATGGAAAGGGTGGTCAGGCACTGAAGGGGCTGCCCAGGGAGGTTTGGAGCCCCCATCCATGGCAGTGTCCAAGGAATTTTTGGAGATGGCATTCAGTGCTCTAGGTGGGGGACAAGGTGGGCATCAGGCACAGCTTGGACTCAGTGGTCTGGGAGGGCTTTTCCAATATCAAGTGATCCTGGGATTCCAGGATTAAGCTTCCCAAAGCCCTTACTGCCAGTGAAGTTGTTTGACATTGCCACACTTGTCATGCCCACACCACCACTGGATGATCCTTAAGGTCCCTTCCAACCCGAATTCTGTGATTCCATGCCCAGCTGGATTCTAACCTCTGTACACACAGCCCTCCTCTCACTCAGCAAGTTCTGACAGCTGGTTTTACCTGCCCCAGTCTCAGTCAAGCCCAGTTCTGCCCCTCAGAGCAGCTGCACTCACCCGGTGCCGCAGCCTCTTGATGTGGCGCAGCCTCGCGATCCATTTGGAGGGGTAGGTGTCCGTGGGGTTGGATCTGCTGTGGTGGACCTGGGAAGCCATCTGGGTTGGGAAGGGTGGGGAGAAGCAGGGAAAGAGTGGAGCCACATTAACATAACCACAACAATGAAATTAATCAATGTTTTCAGTGCAGTTTGACAGAAACTGCAATGCAGCTCTGAGTTAGGACTGTTCAGGTGCCAACTCTGGCTTCAAGGTCAAGTAGAAAAACTGTTTCTTTGCTTTAGCAGGCCCTGCCTGTTTCCTTGGAAGCTGGTGATGGGCCAAGGCAGCAGCTGGAAGCTCAGGGAGCTGGGGGTACTCACATTGGCATGCAGGGCCATCTGACGGGCCACAAAGGGCAGGTTCTTGTCAGAGATGATCTTGGCAACACTCGTGTCCACCAGGCCCTCCATGTCTTTAGTTTAAAGGAATAAGAAAAAAAATCTGCTAAGACAGTTAAAAAGAAGCAAAAGGTTGCCAGTAACTAAATATTTAAGTCAAATAAACCCAAGGAATTTTATCAACCAAGTCCCCACAAGCTCCACAGTTCCCATGATAACAAGAACCTGCTCTGCAGTTTAACAACTGGCTCCCTAATTTTGGCTGCTCCAGAAAAGTTTGAGGAGAGCCTGCTGGGCTCTCACATGAACCAAAGTGTGAGCCAAAAACACCCAGAAGAGCCCCTTTGGTAAAACATTTGCACCAGCACTGCTGGACCCTCCGTGTCCTCCAGCATTCCCAAGCAGCTATTGGAAGGAGGGATCTGCTCTGCTGCTGGCACTGGGTCCTGAGCTTGAACACAACTTGAGCAATCCACAGGAGGTACACGAGCAGAGCAAACCCAGATCTAACTGGGCAAACTGGTTCCAGAGAGTATCTCCTGGAAGTCTGAACTTTTGAAACACAAATCCCCAGCACAGCAAAGACTGAGGAATTCCCACCTTTCCGACACTGCAGCGTCACCAGGTTACAGTCATAGTCCAGGGGGGTGATGATCACGTGCACGAAATTGAACTGCCCCTAAGGACAAGCCAATGAAAGAGTCAGAAACATGTCCCTGGCAGCACTGTGGTTTGTGAATGCCATAAACACACACCAGTGAACCCATCACAGCCAACAGCTCCCCCCATAATCCCCACACAGTTTTTAGGGTAACACCCATGCACATGAAGGTTTACAACCCTGTGCTCCTGCTGTAACACACCCACGAGGAAAATCCCCTACCTTTATTGTGCCCAGTTTAAAATCCTCTCCAGAATCATTGTAAATGATGGAAACAAAATCATTCCCCAGGTGCCTCTTCTTGTCACAGCGGTATTTATCCAAATCCTTTGTGGGCATCAGAGTAGCAATGTGGAAAATGGCTGGAGAGGGAACACAGAGATCCTTAGGCTGGGCTGGGAAAGCAGCAGTGGTCACATGCCAGTAATAAAAATACAAACTGTGCTTCCTCAGTAGGTTTGTCCCTGTTTTTGATAGCTGAATCCAGTCCCACTGGATGCTCCAGGGGTCCCTGGAGTGCAGCAGCCAGTGGAAAGGACCGCAGCAGCACAGGGAGGAGACCCTGGGTTAGAGGGGAAAGAGGCAGAAGAGCTTAAACCAGGATTCACAATTTTTTTCCCAGAAAAATTTGGGAAGTTCAGCATATCCTGCTGGATCCTGGATGATTTCTGCACTGCTTGGTGCTTCAGGAGCTGGGTGGCACTGCAGTGACACGAGCCATGGCCACAGCAGTGCCACCCCCTGCTCTGAACTGCTCCTCAGAGAAACACAGCAATACTGACACCACCCTCAGTGAACAGCTTTTACAGCAGCTGGGACAGCTAAACCTCTAAACCAAACCCTGCCAGCCTTCAAAGAGCTGATCATTTCACAGATTTACAGAGCAGATCTTTCCTCAGAGCAGACTGTTTTACAGAGCAGATCATTATCAAATTGGTGGGATTATTTTTTTTGGTAAGTAAGGCAGGTATGTTTTTATGCTCAAAGTCTTTTATGAGCCATAGTAATAAGCTGTAATATATTAAAATACCCCTTTAAATCGTAGAAAATATAGATTGGGGAGATGATTGTTCAGATTGTGGATTTAAAGCAAAAGTAATTGTGATGGACTAAGTGAATATTAATCTTATGAGAAGCTGTGATCCCATGAGTGGGTAAAAAAATGGGTCATTCTAAAAACACTCAAACCACTGTACTAAATTTAGAAAACAGAAATTGGCCAACATAAAACCATTACAGGTCTGAACTTTATCACATGGCTTGCAGACAGAACAGGAGGGGATCAGAGCCCAGGACAGTCACACTACCTCCCTGGGAAGGAACCAGTGTGGAAGGCAGGTCAGTTAAGGTGAGAAGACACAAACCATCCTTCCAGCTCACCTTGCATGATGTCATCGTGCCAGCAGTAGGTGAACTGTCCATCCTCCCCACACACATCCAGGCCACCCAGGTAGATCTTATCTGGCTGGCAGTCCTTGAGCTCGATGAGCTTCCCCAGCCCCGTCAGGAACTCGGTGTAGCGGTAGGAGCCGTGCTCGTTGGACAGGATGGCGATCTCATTGTTGCTCTGGGACACAGGGACGTGTCACAATGTCACACTCAGTGCCAGCAGCACTGCACCAGCAACCAGAGATCCCCTCCTGGGACTAGGTGGTTGCCCTCACAGAAGGGTTTCATGCAGGCGCTGATTTTTAGTGTAGGGAACTAAGGAAAAGCAAGGCAGGGCAAATCCCACAGGGAAAACCCTACAGCTGGAGAAGTTCCCAACAGTCCATAAGGATTCAGGCCCCTGCACACACTCACCTGGCCCTCCCCAACGTAGAGCACTGCAATCTTGTGTGTGTCGTAGGATGGGATCTGATCCAGGAGCTGCACCGACCTCTCAAACGTCTGCAACCAAACAGGGACCCCACCTGAGCAGCCTGGGAGCTGTCCCTGCCCAGGAAGGTGCCTCCCAAACCAAACCAAACCAAACCAAACCAAACCAGCACTCTGGGAGCTTTAAAAAATCCCCTCCACAACCCCAGCACAGAGATGTCCCACCCATGGCAGTGCTGGTAGGAAACACCTTTAAACTGCAGCCCCTGAGCTGGATGTTTGTAATTATCACCGACCTTCCAAGGATGTCATAAGGTTAAAAAAAATTAAGGATTTATACAACTCCTTGCCTACCTCATTTGGCAACAAGAGGGGTTTGTTGTTTTCATCACCAAAGAAGGGGGAGTGGTACAACTGTAAAAACACAAAGCTGAAGGAGAGAGGGAGGGAAAAGTCTGTTATCATAAAAATTAAGTCAGTTTTGATCTGTTGGAGGTAAGAACATTATGTACAGCAGAAAAATGGGAGGAATCAAAATGCTAACAGGGTATTATTCATCTTTTAGGCACTTGGGAGTGCCTGGATGACCTGCAGTTTGCAATAGACCCCTGTCAGAAAAACAATGATGTGTCAAACAGCAGCAGTCACACAAATTCCCTGTTCAAAAGCACAGAATAGAGGAGCAGGAACACCCTCCATAGCTCTGGGGGCATTTCTAGGCTCTCAGGCACACGATTGTACAGACATTTGCATTTTACCTACCCTCTATCACAAGAAAATTGTCTCATCATGCAATTTTGGACAGCTAACAATATCCCAGGTTCAAAAAGCAACTATAATAACCCTTCTTTTCCTTCTTCTTAGGATTTTGCACATTCTATTTCCTGAAATGCAAAACCAGCAATCCACCCTGTTCACAGAAAAATTAACTCTGGGTAACCTGCAGTCAAACCACAGCCCCTAAAATAACTACATTAAGTACAGGAGGAAATTATCCATATATTTCTTCCACCATCTGGGAGTTCTTTTGGTGGGGTATTGTGCTCAACATGGCTGTATCAGCTCCTGAATAAAGCAGGTAATTTTTTTTTTAAATCAGACGCTTTGCAGACCCCCCAAAGGAACCCTTTGGATGGAGCAGCTCAGGGGGCCTGCACCCACCTGGGGTTTATCCCAGGGACTTT